>OU744449.1:13348451-13745951 GCA_916610825.1 Haliclystus octoradiatus
GTATTATCAAAGGATTCTTTTGTTGCTTTATCCATACCATATTGACTAACAGTATTTTTCATATAATCAGGAGGATGGCCGTCCGTCCATTTCCAGGCGACCGTCCAGCAACTACCATTAAATTTAGCACTAAAATTTGTATCATCTAATATAACATGATCATCATGCGTTAAAGGTTTACTACTATTGATAATATTAGGTGCAGCAACAACAGCCGATAAATATGGTTGCCGTTGACAGCCAAATTCAAAAGAGCCGTCTGATTTAACATAAAGACCATCAAATGCTTTTATTGCATCAATACCCAAAATAAAATCAATACCATCAATTAATTTCCTAACCACATGACATAATACAGCTTTTGATATACATCCTATTGTAATATTGAATGATAAAATACCCATAGATGAAACCTTTGTATTATCCATCATTGTAATAAGACATTGATCAGGAACTACTTGTAAATTTTCAGTAAAATCTTTACACGCAATAGAGAAAGAACAACCAGTGTCTACTAAAGCACAATAAGATTTTCCATTAACGATAATTTCCATAGTTAGTAAGCCTTTTAATTTTTGGGGATCGAAGTTGGCTCCGCAGACGCTACGATCCCCAGGCCGTTTCCCGAACGGTTTCTACAGCCAAAGGATATATGCCCTTCTTGTCCACAGCGATAACATGTAACTGGTTCTCCTGGTTTTCTCTCAGTTTGACAGTCTTTAGTCAGGTGTCCATTAGATTTGCATTTATAACAATATTTCTTAGTAGTGCTAGTATTCGTGTAATTAACGGCTTTCACTCCAGCTAAGACAATAGGCTCATTCATTTTAAATTCCTTTGCATTATCCGCCTCTACCAAAACACGGGCTTTTGATACTAAATCAGCATCAGATGCATCTCCAAGTATTCGTAGTTGCATACCGATTTTCTCTGGTAGCCCAATTACAAACGCAACTCCTGCACCTCCCATACCGGACAATTCACATAATCTCTGAATGTCGCTAAAGTATGCATCTACATTCTCTCCGTTCTTATAAGTTCTCGATCGCAATTGTTCGTATGCTGCGAACCGAGACAATGAAAATGCTGATAGTAACTTCTTCTTGACTATCGTGATATCTCTTTTATCTTCCACCGATAATTTTTGATAAACCAAAAAAGGTGGACCTCTCAATAACAGTGGTACCAATGAAAGAACATCCGCTTGACCATAATTTTGTAATTCTGCGATTATCTCAAAACGGGACCACCATTCTGCTGCGTCCCCTTCTCCATTGTAAGTTCCAACAACATCAGTGATCTTCAATTTTGTATTTGCCATTTGGCCCGTTAGCTTGTAAGTTTATTGAAGAATTAAAGTTGAAAAGACAAATGAGAAATTCAAACACCACTCAGAAAACACAACAAGCTGAGTTAAGGTGTACAATCCTGTCTCTTATAAAACTTTCAGGAATCTGATTAAATAAATGTTAAATCTACTTTTATATGTATAATTGAGAACACTTGGTTATTATTATTTCATGAATACAATACGTAATGAAATTATGCTTAATGAAATTATGCTTAATGAAATTATGGTTAATAAGATTATACTAATTAATGAGGTTAACTAATTGATAATAAAAATAATTGATTGAACTATACAAGAAGACAATTATAACTTACAATGGTTCGATCATACAATAAAATATCAAACATGAACATATTTTACATACACCTTTTATGTTTATGAAGTGCGTAGGCTAGTTATTGTTCAGAAACTGTGTTGTTGTAACTTTCAGAATCAAACCACATGTCTCATAGTTTATATTTGAACACTGCTTTGACCTTATAGCTGATAGCCTATGGTAAATAGCTTGTATTATGCAATGCATCAACCACGCGTGCATCAACATTTCAACAAAAAACATGACTTCTTGCATAATTAGCTGGCAGCCTGCATTTCTTTCAATTAAACAGTTCATTGTTTATGTTGGATTTTGCAATCTAGGCCTGGTTATATAGATGAGCATGAACGATTTAGCTAAACTCACTATATAAACCATGGTTGAACGCAAGCAGATATTCAAGCTACGCCATATTACTATAACTTTTAAAACTAGGCTATCAACTGCTTCACGCCATAGACGTTCTCACAATCCAGCCCTATAAATATTGGAGTATGATATTACTTTCTTATCATTTCTCACTGGTCAAATGATTATTAGTATTATCACGCTTTGTTTGCTAAAATTTAATGCCTAAAAATTTGCATTTTACTTAAAATTTGTTGCGTTCATTATTTGCAAAATTTGTTTCTCTATAAATTTATAGCTCCATTATCAGGAAATATTACACAGAATAATCAATAAAATGTTTGCCTACAAAGTCCCATGAATTGCAGGGCAATCTTTCTGGAGCAAAGCGACAGGCCCCAGCACAGGGCGCAAGCGGAAGGCTTGTATATAAGGAGGATAAATGTCAACATTAGTAGCCTATACCTTTGCACCAGCAATGCACATATTTCCAATCAGGCTGTCACAAATTTCCCACAATTTTTCACATCCCCCCGCAAGGTGGCTAACTCCCTCTTGATGGGCTAATTTATTAAAATATTTGAAAAACTGCTTGAAAAAGATCTTCCCTGACAGTCAAACTTTTTGTCCGAACCGCAACTGAAAAACAGCAATTCTGATGATATATAACTCAATCTCTTAGGGTATTTGAAAACTGACTGAGAAAATAGCGTAAAATTGGACCACACACATACACGCGCGTACTTCAGCAAATGCAATGGAGACCCTAAAGAAACATGGCATCTCATACAAACATTAACTAAACCTTTAAAACAATCGAAATGTGTTAACACATCATATAGCTCCACCATTTGATTTTCACGAAATTACCAATATCGATGTAGTAAAAGCTGTTCCCCGTTTCTCTAATTGGAGTTCTACTGGAAACGAGGGTATAAATGGCTACGTTTTAAAGTAATCTCTACCTGCAATTATAAAGCAAATTACTGCTCTTATTAACATGGCAATTCAATTATCAACTTTTCCTGCAATATTTAAAACAGCACAAATTACTCTAATTCCAAAAATACCGCAAAATAACCCTGATCAACACAGACCAATATCACTATCATCGATCCTTTGCAAGCTCACCGAACGAATAACTTATAACTAGCTATACCATCACGTAAAAAAACATCTGAATACGGTAACTCACAACATGGATATAAGCTTGTAAGATCAACTGTAACTGCTTTACTCCAAGTTTCAGACAAAATACTGCATGTCATGGACAATCATGAACTATCTATATTTGTAGGCCTATTGTTAGACAAGTCCAAAGCATTTGACAGCATATGCAAACAGTGTATTAATTACAAACTTTAATCAATGGGATTAAAACCCAGTGCAATTAATTGGATATCTTCGTATTTAAAAGATAGAAACTAGATCATAAAAGAAGGAAATCTGTCCTCGGAAAAATGTATTTAACCTGCGGTGTCCCCCAAAGCTGAACATAACATGAAGAGTCTAAAAGCAATAATGCTAAGGGCGACTGATACTTGATTGTGGGTAAACCCATTTTGCGAGGCAGCGAGGCAGAAAAACAGTGAGGCATGGAGCGAGGCATGACGTCACAAGCGAGGCATCTGCTTGAAACCGAGGCATCTAACAGATGGCGATACAGATTGCGAGGCAGGATTTCGTTTTACTATTTAATAAAAAAAGAATTGACGCTTTACAACCAACTCCACATAAGCTAGATTCAGTACAGGGAGGGTAGCAGATACATAAATAGTAACAATAAAGTAGTGAAGTAAAGTAAATAATGTAAAGTAGTAAAGAAAGAACACATCTAGGAACTTTACTAGCAAAAATCTGTTTACGTGTGAAGGACAGTTTTTATAATAAGGCATCATGATCGGCATTTTAAAGCTATATCAATTCCTTTTATTATTATATTATTGAAGATCATAAATTAACTCGTGAAACTCTGAGTTGCGGAAGGAAAAGGTGCTTTTCCTCATTTCTTTTTAATACTTTACATCACAATTAACATTCAATTCAATTAAGTTTCAATCGGGAGTTTACTTGAGGCCGAACTCCTGCGATCCCGATCATATCCCGATCGAGCTCTATGGTGGCTCATCGTTGCCATAGCGATTTTCTTTTGAAAAGTTTTTACACCATGGCCTATTGTTACCATATTAAAACTATTTTACCAAGTGGCCCATCATTGCCCATCATAATTTTTTTATCAAATTTTATTTTCCGAAATTTTAGAATTGAATGAATCGTCATTATAATACACTTTTATTCAGAAAATATACGTTTGCATTTTGATTTGCATATAGCCATTGGATATAGCAGTATTTTTATATATATATATTGCGATATAGTGTTATGAGGGTAAAATGATTGAGAGCGATAAAATAACATCCACCCTCGTAGAGATTTCAAATCGGAGTCGAATGTAATTAATAAAATAAAGGGCAATACACAGGGGAAAGGGGAAGTCTATATTAATCTAATTATGGTAATACGCATTAGAATAACATACCCCCACTGTTAAAAAAGCACCGCCCCGGTGTTTAACATCTAAGGTATAAATCGTAAGGTATAAATCGTCCTGCTCTCATTGCCTCGCTTGTTATGTCCTGCCTCGCTCATTACGTCACTCATTACGTCACTGCCTCGCTGCCTCGCAATATGGGGTCACTCCTTGATTGTTGACTTTTGGGGGATTTGAGCCACAGTCAATCAGATTTGCCGATCTGAAGTTCAGTTGCTCTGCCATCTGAGCTAATCCTCCTTGACCCTAACCCTAACCACGTGATTAAGTGAAACACGTGATCAAATTGCAGTCTGCCTTGATCTAGTGTCGAGCCGTGTTTAGTGAGTTTGCTCGAGAAAGGCTGACGTTAGCGTTATTGAATTAAAAAAACCTGCCTTGATAATTGATAAAGGCCCTTGATAATTTGTTTTAATATTCTAATATTATGTATCTATATCTGCTGTTTGTCAATTAATAGGGATTCAGGATGATCTGCAAGATTGGCATTGTTGTGTTGATTTTTGCAAGTTTTCACATTGTCAGTGCAAGTATGTTGGATTCTGTTACTCATTAGCATGTAGCATGTCGAATTAAGTTCAGTGATTTTTATTAATAGCATCATTTATAATAACTACTAGAGTTTTCACATCATCGCCTAGTCGATCAGACTGAATTGTAACTTTTTGCCTGATATTATAACATACCTGATAATTAACTGATATAGGAATACACAATTCGCAATATGAAGACAATATGCTAAGGAGGCAGACTGTTGTAAGACAGATGCGTGCCTAATAAATATACATTATATTATCATATTTGTTGCTAGATCGTAGATTTGTAGTAGATGTATAAAGGTACCAGATGCAAAAAGAATTTTGAAAATCCATTGAAAACAGAATTTAATACGAATAAAAGCAGCGATAAAACGTCATAAAATGTCCCTGAGTTACCCCTGATCTAGCAACGTCCTTTAACCTATGCCATGTGTTTGAAAAACTTTAATTAGCTCAGGCCCAGGGCTCAATAAAACAGGGACCTCTAACAGAGCAAACTGGTAGTGAAACTTTACTGTGGATTCTAATGATCAGAGGGTATATTTTATGTTATTATGATGCCAATTTGCTACATTACATTCTCGCAGGTACATTATTAGCAAATATTATTTGGTAACATTTGAATATCCGTTCTCATAGTAATTTTCATTTGAATGAGGGTGGCATTTTTCAAGTTCATATTTTTTCTTCTTTTCATGTTTAAAACTTGTTTTTTATGGATTATAATTTGTTATGATTTTTAATCCGTTTCAGGGAATTGTAGTGAAGCAACTGGCAAAGGCTGTAAAGAGTGTGTTGAAGATTTCAGTGTAAGGAAAGTAAACATATCGTATGTTGTATCATTATCATTTAACACACACATATATAACACATAGCACTAACTTGTATCAAGCAATTGGTGCACAGTTCCCTATGAGCTATAGCTTTATGGTGCCCAGTTTTTGATGCCCCGCGCTAGATTGTTGATTTCAATTTTGAATACTACATTTGGACTATGTTGCTTTTATTTTAAGACAGATTGTTTCATCAATCTTCCTTCAAATTATATATTAAAGTAACTCTTTTAGTTTGTATTTTAAATTTAAGAAAAGTAATTAACTGCATTTTGTTTCATTATTAAATTAAGGACTTAAAAATAGGTTTAGTTTTCAAAGCGTTTGTCCCCCGCTCTAGATTTTTGATTTCAAAACATATTTTGTTTGGTTTAACTATTGTAGTACTTCAATGCTATTCAGTATTTTGTATTATTTTAATTATCCTAAAATATTGACTTATTTAATTTGACTTGTCCAATTTTTTTTTCTTGCAACTTAATTCATAAACAAAACGTCTTCCTGCTGGAGATTTCAATTCGTTTAAATCTCTAAATTTGTTACTGTACATGGTTATCTCGACACAAATGTTTGCACAATTTCCCGATAACAGATTATCTGTATCATTTCGCCAGTGAGACATACGTAAGTCGCGGACAAACCACAAATACACATATAATTTGTTTACAAACAGACACTACTATTAATATAGAGATATTGAATCAACCCTGACATAGAGGCCATATGCATATAATGGTCACATTCTCTACATCTGGAAGCTGGCTGTTATATACAGGTTTCACTGTAACTGAGCTGGCGTCTTAAATGTATAAAGTTGCTTAACGATAAAAACACTTTACCGATAAAACTAAATTATAGAACTATAGAAGAAATGTGACATGGAGTTGACATGGTTTTGTAATTCGAATCATGGGCAGGCTCTGACCTATATACCAATCAGTGTCTCCAAACTAATCACCAACCTTCTTGTTTTGTTGTTAACAGTGCTACTACTGTGCAAAGACTAAATCATGTGCAAAGCGTGATGATCTCAAGCCTGCATCTGATGCTTGTGCTGGTGATTGGTATGCATATGGCCAATGCAATGGTATGTTCTTTATTTGATGAAACTTATTTCAATCAAGAACCCGTTCTCATACTGTTGGGAAGTAATTCGATTTGAACTGCTTTATGCTTGGTTTGAGCCCTGTCATCATGTTCCCATAAAAGTGGACCTGCAATCCAAAATTTCAGAAATTTGATAATTTTCTGATTCAAAATAGGCCAAAACTCAACAAAAAACTCCAAACGAGAGATGAAGCTTTTCTAGCCTTTCTAGATTTTCTACTCTTAGCCTTAAGTTTGCTTCAAAAAGAAAGTTCATATCACACAGCATTGATTGATCATTTAGAATGTATTGGAGAAGAAAAGTGAAAATCGATTGCTTAAACAAGTCACTCTCTGCTCAACATATAGCCTACATAGCCTAAGGGGTGGGTTCATGCTAGTGCAAATGAAGCTCTCGCACCAGTCAAAACTTTCAAGCTTTGATGGCGCCGCTGTTATTTTAATAATTTTCCTCCTTGAAAACAATGCTGTTGTGACAAAACTATGTCTAGTTTACGTCAAAATTGTACGTAGTAAGTTGAAAGTAGCATTGAGATTGTTTTCAGCAACTTGTGATTGGCCTGCTTATGTACAGTACGTTCTCACATTTCTGCCCATCGGTGATTCTGAAAATTGATCAATATACTTTGTCAGAGTTGACGAAGGATAGTAAACTGTAATGTATCATTAGAGAAATTCAAAAACAACCTTCTGCAAATAAATTTGATTCTGAAATCTGATTTGTTTTATATAATGGTTCCCACAATTTTTTTTTTTGCTACATGTTTGTGTTCACATGTACCATTTATTCGCCTCAGAGTGCTTTCAAAGCTTCCCTTGTGTCTCCCAATACTCCTTGTGTAGTAAACACGAATAGGATGTACACACAGCAAATGTGTAGGGATTCTTGAATGAAGTGACTAATGCTGCTGGCAGGTGATCTTTTCCCGACAAGGGAAACTCAATTAACTTAATGAGAAGCAAACTGTTTCAGATACCTACTTTTTATAATTAAATGTATGTACTAGTAACAATGTGATACATTGCTCTTTCTAGTCAGTGGTAAATTACTCATAATCATCCTGCCATGTGTTGCTGGTGTTGTGGTACTCATTATCTTATTCTGTGTTTATTGGTGTTGTTGCCGGAAAATATCAAAAAACAACGAAAGGAAAAGGTAAGATTATCTCCAGAAAAAAATATTACTGTAAGAATCACTTAAAGGGGCATTAATTATTGTGCACAATTGATACTGATTTTCTTTTTACAAATCTATGAATGTAATATTTCTTGCAAAGAAGAAACATATCGAATCTAGATTCATTTTGACAACATCAAATCAACGGCTTACATTTTTGTATTTTAATTACACTGACATTACTGAATCTTGATCGAAACAAAATAAGCATCATGTGTGGCTTCTAGGTGTTTGGATATTATGGTTTGCTACGAAATTGATTCCAACTGTATTTTATTAATGATGACCGATGCCCAGTTGTTCGTTTTTCTGCGTTTCGAACCGCAATATATTTGGAAGGAAATATTCTGATAAAGCTTCAGGCTTGTTCGCATGGAACGATGTTTCAAGGTCATATATATGTCGTATTTAAAACCCTGATTGTCATCATTTTTATTACCGTATCAACTCGCATTGTTTTGCTTGTGTTTTTCGAGAAATGTTATAAACTATTAAAAGTGGGGTTTCATAATTCACTGCTCAAATATCATCAACTCACTAAAATAATATGACGTAAATAAAAAAGCTACGATATCCAATTTCAAAACATTCCATACCAAGGATGCCGGTCTTGTTTGACCCTTTAATTCAGATCAAGATGACACTTCAACAAACTCTTTTCCGGTTGGTTTTAATTTTTTTAATTTGCTTGGTCTTTCATAAAATGATGTTGTTGATATTTGCAAGTGCAAAATATCGATCATGAAGTTGTAATTTTCTTAATTTTGTTTTTGTAAGATATAAGATATGTTCGGTTACAGATTTGCAAAGAATGACGAGCGTCGAAAACAAGATAAAGAAAGTCGAAATCAGCGCTACGAAGAAAGGTGAGAAAGGTTTGTCAGTTGGACACAAATTATTACAGAAGTGTGTGCTATTCATTGTATGTGCTTTTCTTTGTACGTATATATCTTTCTTGACCAATAAATTTGTATAACTGTTATAGTCTTGTTATAGTAGGCCTACACACTACCTTGATTGAAAACACAGGTCCCATAATTCACAGGGAAGAGAACCTGTTCAGCATTCGCAGTGTGTATTCACTCTTATTGCATCCATTGTAGTCAGTAGCAGTACTGTTAATGAAAATTACAATCAACCCAAAAGTAGAAACCATATAAAGCAATGGAGAAAACAGCTGTAGGCTACGACTATCTGGATTACAGTATCTCCTAACATGATTTTGTGTGCTTTTATTGTTACCTATAGATAAATTATAAATATTGATTAATTAATTATTAATTTTTGATCAGGGCAATGGAAAGGAAAGTCAAACAAGATGAAATTAGAAAAAAATATGGTGAGTTTATTGTAATGATTGTTTGGTAGTTGCGTGTATATTCTGGTCCGAACAATGAATGAAATCCATAGGGGCTCCAAGTGGAATCTTGGCAGAAGAATCTCATTTGTTAGATACAACACATCATAATCATTTATTCAGAAGTTCCGTGGTATGCATTTTTAACAGGATCCATGTTGTTATTTATTATTGCACTGATAAACAGCAATTTTCAGAACAACTCAAATGTGCTTGGATTTTGTTTGAATCCAAAGATCTTATTTGAATCAGCTCCAACCAGGCTCCTTGCAGATCTAGATAAGGTGGAATCAGGTCAGATCCTTGATAAGTAAAAGAAACTTAGCTAAAAGACTATTATTTATGATATAATTTCTTCGAGTATTTTTATCATAAATGCCATCAAGGATCGTACATTATTTGGATTTTGTTGGATTGGATCAGATTATCAACACACTTTTTCACGTTACGGTGAACATTTTTGCAACCACATCCGATCCAATACAGAGATGTAATTGATTGAAACTTCTGATCCATTTTACAGTGAAACTATACATTTTGTTCAAAATCCAGTCAAAATTACTAGCAAAGGTTAGACGTCATTGCATTTTGCACCCAAACAATAATTATTTATGTTTGTGTGCTTAGGATTGTTCAAAGATGGAGAAGAGTCCAATAACAAATACTCAAAGTTTGAAAATGAGTGACTGTGGAAAGCGCTTCATAGATTACCTAGTGTCAATTCCATTATGACAAGCAACCCTTACAGTATAGTTCTTATAATTGGGCAACAACTTTGAAATTGTATATATTAATTGATTTTCTATCTTATTGTAAATCTTGTTTTGTGTAAATTGAATGAAATCAGTAATACTTTACTTTCCAATCCTACTTTTAATGCAGGTTGATGGTATCTACTGTGATATATCTGTGCGATTTACATGTCATTTGTTTGTAATAGGCCTGGCTACGAGACTTTTCTTTTTTACCATTTAAATGTGAGCTTTCACATTCAGTGTAGCATGGAAGCTTGACTGAGCCTGTTTACACAATTGAATTTTATGCCAGACTGCCTTCGCGTCAACACACAAACAGGAAACTTGAGTGAAAATTAGTTCGATTAGAACCACTATCAGGAGGGAACCCGGGTCTCTGAAACCAGACTTTCCAAAGTCTACATAAGTCCACTTTTGTTATCACAGAAATATAGCCTATAAATTAATTGCATCAGTTAGCATTAGCCAGGGGTAAAAGTAGACACAGTTCATGAACGTTGAATGGCCCAATTTTCATGAACAGTTAATGAAAAAGGTCATAAGAAAGTTGGTCATTCAATGTTCATGAACTGTTCAAATGAAAGGTGTTTACAAACTGTTCATGAACGGTTCATGAACTCAAAAAATGTTTTACGCAGGGATACCAAATTTGGCTTAAAACTATGCACAATTATATAAGCAACGTCTAGTTGTGACTAGATAGACACCACTACTCATCAATCTGATCAATATTAAAAATGCTTTACCTCAATAATATCAACTGATTTCATTTCTAGGTCAAGTATGAATGCATTTTGATTTGTTAAGTAATTCATCCTTATCTAATGTATAATTACTTTCAACCCAGATCTCCTTTAGACGATGCAAGGTTTTACCAAGCATAGGTCCAGGTTTAATATTAAGAAATATTTTAATGTCTGATCCTGAAACGGGAAACACTGGAGTCTTCCAATGTCGAAGTTCATGCTCTTCTTCTGATAGTCCTAGATACGATAGCAATTGATAACAATTGATTTGCAATGCGTTTAAAGTCTGCGCGCTGTTGTGTCGAGCAAGTTGTTCTTTACAAAATTCCAATGGTTGGGTCTGCGTTTCTCGGTTTGTAGCAATAAATCTAGCAAGTCCTCTTTCCGCATTAGATAACTTCCAAATACGGCAAATCTCTTCTGCTTCTTTGTTGCTATCTACAAATGCTGTTAAAAGTGCCACAGGCTGCATTTTAGTGAACCTTGATCGATGCCAAACTGTTGCAAAATGATCAATATGTGATGTTGAATGTTGTGGTAGACCTAATTGGAAGAAAATAGATAGCTTTCAGTTGTCAATATAAATACTCAACATAATAAAACATACAGGTTATATCAATACCTTCCTGCAAACTATTAGTCTGTGTTACAGACCGCGATTCATTCACAAAAGAATAGGGTCTGTGTGATTTGCACAGTTCTCTGTCCAGCCACTCTACGAAAACGTAGAGCGGAAGTTTCTGATCGATGCATGATAAATCTATTGTTCTTAGATAATAAATTCATCACCTCTGTTCCATCAATTAATTGTCATAGCTACGAAGCCTAAAATAATAGAACTTATTGCAATCATGTCAACTGAAGTAAACAAAGTAATGTGAGAATCCCGGTGAGAATCACCTTAATCTTGCATAATTATGTGACATCAATCTTATTCTGATACGAGGGCCGGACAGAGAAACCGAGCAATTCACACAGACCCTATTCTTTCGTGAATGAATCACGGTCTGTAGCGAAGGCTAGCCAACTATAATTTTACAAGTTTACAGTATCTTGGGTAAAGTGATTTGATTCAAAATGTCACATTCCCTATTCTAAAGTTAAATGAAAATCCTGCATAACAAAATTCGTGGAGGTCTAGAGGCCTATGCCTCAACAAATTTCATTCTATTGTCTTTTGCGTTCTAGAAAATATAGGCCAACAATCGTATTCCTCCACAACCACTGAATGAAGGTTTGTATCGTAAATTGTCTTATTAACAAGTTTCTTTGTCAGATATGTCTGACCGACGGCACATTCTTCTAATGTGACAGTCTATAGTACTACTAAATAAATTTATAACAGCAGTTAATAAATTAACTACAATCATTTCCGGAAACTAACACGAGAAACTCATTATAGCAGCTACCCTGAAGTTTAGTTTGAAAGATACATTGCTTGTTTGCTTGCAAGAAAATTTCAATATTATGTGACAGAGGCAATTTAAATTCCATAATTATCTTGAAATATGAGTAACCCTAAAACGTTTTATGTTTCTGCCTGTAAAATAAAAACGAGAAAATTAAATAACAATCTTTTTCAGAATGATTGCTTTAATGATCAGCTAAAGATTCAGACGTAAATTTTATGAAGATTTGAGATCGATCCAAGAAAAGAGATACATCTCTAAAGTCAAAATAATGCACTTTTAAAACTTTTTCAAGGCAGCAACACCTGTGTATCTGTGCATAGGCTACTGTAGTTGATGGGAATCATAAATACTTCTGCCTGACAACAGCGCTCAATGACTAGGCTAAACTGTAATGACGTGCCAACAGCAGATACACTTGACAGAAAAATGATCAAAAATGAATATTTCCAACTTCAAAGACTTCATCTCTCTACTTGGATCTTGAGTCTTGAACCTTGAAACAATGTTATTTGACTCCTCCATTTCTTTTTCAGAGTGACACAAAAATAATCCCAATTGATTTGCGTTTTTGGAGAGGAAATGATTGCGCAAAGCAACAACCCAAGAGAAACATGTACAAATCAAACATCTTTGTCTATCTAAAGAAGCGATCTTCCAATATCCGGGATATACCCTGTGAATAAAATGTAATCTGTGGCAGTTAATTTAATTCTGATCCTGAATAGAAATTACTCATTGTGTTACTTTAGCTTTGTATATATTCACTAGCACATTCACAATTTGCCACAGGCTACGGGGCCTTAGTGTAGTGGTTAGGGTGTTGGACCTCGGCCTACAGGGTCTTGGGTTATTGAACCTGTGGTATTGAATATGTGGTACAAAGAATTCTACTTTCAGTGCAGTAGGCTATCTGGTTGTTAAAAAAACTCTAAAACAAAAAACAGGCACACAGGGTTAACTTTCAGAAAAGAAATTGTAGAAATTTCACATACCAATTGCTTTGCTTACTCCGAGATCATAAATATACTTCATTAAACTTGGCGCATGGTTTCCACATAATATGCCACCCATTTCAACCCATATCCTTTCAACAGCAACTTGCTTCAAACCATGACAAGTTTCCTTGATAATATCCAACGTATTCTGGTCATGATCATCAGGATTCATGGCAATACGGCCGTAGAATCTGAAATATCTCAATATCCTTAAATAATCTTCTTTGATTCTTTGAGTTGCATCACCAACAAAACGTATTTTCCTTGCATTTAAATCTTCTGTACCATGAAAATAATCATATAAATTACCATTGATATCAAGACTCATAGCATTAATTGTCAAATCACGACGTTCAGCATCAAGCTTCCAATCGTGGGTAAATTCAACTTTAGCTTTACGACCAAAAGTTTCCACATCAATTCTTAATGTTGTTACCTCAAAATCATAACCATTTATATGCGCTGTAAGGGTACCATGCTGCAATCCTGTTTCGATATAATGAATGCACTCTGCTTTAAATATCTTTATCATTTCATCTGGCGTAGCGTTTGTACTTAAATCAATGTCTTTTGGTCCACCAGCCCCAACAAGGATGTCTCTGACGGCACCACCAACAATTCTGATGGAATATCCACGGGATTCAAAGATATTAATTACTTGATGTAGCTCTGGGGATAACAAAGCTTTAAAAGATCTATTATCAGCAATATTCAAAACTTTTGCTTCACAATTTGTGGAAGCCATACATTTACTCTCCATTACAGCTTTGTATGTTGAAGCTTTTCTTATTATGAAAACTGTTTTATGTTGTTTGATGTGAAGGTGATAGACTTTCAGAAAATGTTGCAAGGTGTTTATCTTGAGAAATCTTGTTGAATGTGACATGTAATTATTTCATTCATCAAAATAATGATGACTATGAATCCTTACTTACTGCCTAAAAATAAAAACAGACACACTTTCTGAATTAAATTACCGTAAGGATATTTAAAACATTGCCTTGGAAAAGGTATTTCTATTAAATAGTTATGGGAAACAGACTACTCTGTGAAAAGATGTTCATGAGTTCATGAACATGAAATTTCCCAAAAGTTCATGAACTATGCATGAACTGTTGGTTTATGAACTGTTCATGATCTTTCAGGCAATTTTACAATCATGAACCAGTTTATGAACCGGTTTATGAAGTGTTCATGAACTCTTTGTGAATGTGTTCATGAACTCAAAAAAAATGTTCATGAACTGATGGAATATCTTCACAGGGGAAGTTACATTGATAGGCTATAAATAGATAACAATTACAAAGTGGATGATGTTCCTGCAGTCTTAACCCTAAGCGATAGAGATAATGTTCTGTTTGTCTTTTCGACACCCAAATTGTGTTGTTTGTTTTCTCTCATATTCATCACATTCGTTCAAGAATAATTAAGTTAATATACATTAATACAGTTGATACAACAAAACATAACATACCTTGATATCGTTTCACAAAAATTTAAAAAAATTAATATATTGTAGGCCTACGGTGATTAATATTGCTAATAATATTTGATGAAATATTCAAAATTTCAGATTGCTTCAAAACAAATCAAACTAACACAATATATCTAATATTAACAAATAAGATTCAAGAAAGCAAACATTTTCAACAACAAAAATTCAGAAGAAAATGTTCAAATGACTGAGCCTTTACTTGGACGTTATGTTAAAAGAATAAATTTGTGTTGCGATGGTAGCTGATAATCATTTGATCAAATAATTTTAGGTGGGCGTTTTGAATAGCACCTGTGTCCTTTCTATAATACAAACAATGACTTTACTTGAACATTGTAAGGTACTGCAGTAATTTACGGAAACCGGTGTTGTCAACATGTGCATATTGTTTTTTCTCAAAATTTACTTATTTGAGCCCCAGTCTGCAAATAATGGCAATCTCATTGAAATCTCGAGGCAGCAGCGTCGAAAAAAGTTAAGGGTAGGGGCGACAACTGATCAAATTGACTTTAAGGGCGCCAAAATCCATCATTTCAGCAAAAATTATGAAGAAAATGACAAAAAAAACTAATTTTTGATGCAAACTGTAGCTTCAGGGACTGCAATCATGAGTCGTTGTCATGTCACTTTGTTTTGATTTTTGTTGTCTTCTCCTGGGTTTCTCTGTAGCCTACTATTGTATTGCACATGTAAACTCAATATATATAATAATATTTATTGCAATAATATGCAAGCGGTCTCTGTGACCAAATCACCTTTGTTTGATTATTATAATACTCCTTCTCCAAGGTGCACTTTCCAAACTTCTAATGTGTTTTTGTGGGTATCTAAAGGCCTTTGACCATGTCAACGATAATTTTTTACTGCTAAAAACGCATTTAAATTGACTAAATTAAAAAAATTGCCCATAAACTGCAATTTAAAAAAAAAAAAAAATCACAAGGAAGTTCCATGAAAATAAACTGTGTTGCCTTTGTTCTCTTTCTTTTGTTATGAAGAAATGTCTATAGTAGCCTATTGAAGAATTTTCGCGCTTTGCTGATCATAAGACAGTGTGCAAAAGTATTTTGATATCTGCAAATATTTTTATTGTGAAAGTATTTCAATTTCGTCTAGAAGGAGAAGAGGTACTGTCAGATCCCACAATACACTCTAAGGCTCACAAACAGAAGAAACAATTCTCTGTAAGTATTTTACAACTTTAATGTCTGAATGTTTTATGTAAAGTCTGTCAAAGTCACTACAGGACACTGGTGGCAATCGTTACTTTTAGTTTTGCTTTAAGTATCATAATCCCTGATAGCTTATTTGTTATTAACTCATCGTTGGCAGAAAGGATTACTGTGTTGCCATTCTGTATCAGCAGTTCTGTTGTCCACACTACACACACAGAGATTTGACCCGTAACCACAAATACAAAATCTGAGTTGTAATTTAGCAGATATAAATTTATCGTAAAGTACATTTTTGATGAGACATACATTGACAACAACACATGGTTGACATTAATCATCTATATAAGAGGTAGGTGAATGGTGACGACTATAGACAGGTGTCCTCTCTGTGAGATGTTATTAAAGTTAATAAAATTTTGGAGTTTGGGTCTCTCATTTATGTAATTACTTTATCAAATATTCAAATTTCAGAAACACCTGTTGTTCTTACCACTCAATGATTCATGCAGAGATTCACTCAACCGATACAGCAATAATATTTACATACCACATACATTTACATTTCACTGTGAAAACCAGTTCAAAACCAGTTTAACTGGTTAACTAACATACAATCCATATTAACTTCATTCGAACTATGTAGTCAACATACCATTCACTTATACATAGGCCTAACCCATATTTATTTCATTCGAAATATGTAGTAGCCTACAATTGAGAATCAATCTCATTTTTACTATGATACTTGACCTGTATGTAAGGATTAATTATCAAAACCGAAATGCATTATCAGTGTTGTTCTAGCCTGCGTCCAAACTAAAACGTTTCTTTAAGGAAAGTGTAAAGTCTGCGTAGCCGACCAAGCAAAGCTGTTTTGCTGACACTGCGCTAGACTGGTGCCGCCTTATAAAAACCTTAATATCTGGTCTCAGTTGTGTGAGTGAAAATCACGTTTACATGTTAAACATTGAAAAACACTCAAACTTGGGAATCGATCGTCGAAAACAGACAAAGTTTGTGACACCCGTTTGAGGGAAAAATTGGGTAGAAAATTGTCTTGCTTGTATAGTTTATTGTCTAACCGAAGAAGAAGTTGATCATTTGTGTTTCGGTGTTATAAAATACCAATGTCATAATTCTTTCTATAGTGACATTCCTACTCGCTCACCAAATGTTCGAAGTGTTCCGTACGTTCGAAAAGGATTGATACAAATCCATACGAAAATAAAACATGAGTTGTCAATAGCTTCTTTGAATTTTTCTTCACTGAACTATAACTTTAAACAATCCAGCGAATTTTACCATAACTGGATTATAAAATAAATTTAACCCACTCACAAATACGTCGTATATTTTCATCAAGTGAGATTGCTTTCCAAATCCGAAAGTATTCCGAAATGTGTCCCCACTTTTGTTTACCACATGACTGATACCGACAATCTGATTGGCTGACATCAAATAAAAAACATGAGAGAAAAGCTAACCAATAGGATTGAGTCACTGCTTTTGCAAGTCTAGTGCAGTGTCAGCAAAATAGCTTTGTTTGCTCGGCTACGTAGACTTAACACTTTCCTTAAGAAATGTTTTAGTCTAGATGCAGGCTATGTTGCTCTTCATTTTTAATTTCTTTTCATGACCCTTTTGTTTTATTGACATTCTCTTTGAAAAGTTTTACTGCAGACTATATCCTAACTCAAAAAAGAGCGAAGTGACCTCTTTGAAGAAGCCGAAGACTGACTGGCCTCGGGCTCAGGCCACAAGCCGAAGGCTTGTTAGGATATAATAGTGAGATAAAAACGGAAATGTGGGATATATAATGTTAACAAACAAACTTTTCAGTCTGGTTAGGGACTAAAATTTCTTGGATATCCATTCATATAGGCTGAATGGACAAAATATTTAACAAATCTATTCTATTTATAACAAATATTGATGAATCTTTTTTAAATCGACATTGCCCCCTCCCACATGACCAGGAAAACAGTAAACTGAGTAACTGACAGTCTGACCTGTATGACACCCTGTCCCTATGTGAGTTTGCTGGCAGCTGTGGGAAGCTCAAGCTGAGTGTGGGGCTAAATGATGTTCATATAAGAGGACTTGGAATCGTTAAGGTCACTTTGGCTTAATTTGACGCGCTGGTAATGATAAAGATACTCACGTCAAACTATTTCATTGGCAGTGTTCTATTCATCAAACTCCATTCTGACAAAGGATTCTGACGTAGAATTTCGAGCGCTGATGCAAGTGCCTCTTAAAATTCGTGAACAAGAGACTGTGGAGGACAGCGGTTTCCAACGTCGCTGAATGTGAAAATTTGAAGAACTCTTTGTTTCTGATCCAGATACTGCTTTGCAATTTCTGTGTGTCTTCTGCTTTTATCGTATTTACAAATTGCCCAGAAGGCTAAACCTCTGATGGTTGGTGGTACAAATACCAGAGGAACAACTCCTTCAATTATGAAATGTGTTAGAAGTAAAAGAGACGAGATAAATGTAGTCGAAGATAGAGGAAGCGAATTTATGAACAAGATGGCGATGGATTCATCATTATCGTCGCTCCTTGGTTCTGAATCCAAGTATTGTGTTTGACCCATGTAGGTTTGTCTGTTTTTCGATTTCTGAATGCGTAACCTTCTCTATTCTGTAATATAAGAACTGTATAAGCCGTAAAGTAGCCAATCCAATGATGTCAACAATCAAATTACAAATTCTAATTCTAACAACCTGGCCCAAACAATGCAGCCCGGCCAAATGATATTTATTTCGCCAACATTCAATGTCATTTAGATGAATTCCACCTTTTGGGGTTTTGAAAAAAAGTTAAAGTGTATGTCTCGCCTTTTTTAAAAAACGGATTTGGGTAGAACTTATTTTTCTATTCGTACATGTTGTTGTTGAGTTTTTACACAGTTCGACTCTTTCCCTGTCAAAATTGACCTCAAACATGGCATTTTGGAGATTCTCTTATCCCACTTTTTGAAACCAAAAAAGGAACACTTTTATTTTACAAAGGAGAATTTGACCGTGATTTTTTGCCAACATTCTACATTTTAATTGCTACACGCAAAGAAATGTCGGAATCCTTTTACTCTTTATCATTAAAAATTTAACTGTTCATCCCGATCCTGGCAGCTATTTTTCTTATAGTATAGCATATTCCACGAAGAGCTATATACCTTCAAAATTGTAACTTTTCGTTTTAGCACATACTAAAAAAGATCAAAAATACGATAAAAAAGATCTACACTTACATAACAGAACACAGTATAAATAATAAAGTATTTTACTGTACAACAAAAACCGTTAATGAAGCAAAACTGTATACGATTGATTGATCCGCAATTTCATAATCGATTATAAAAACTTGATTGATTAATAATCAATGAATTGGACCAACCGCTAGATTAATATCACAATTTTTGCTGTACTTTGTACCAAATGCATTCCCCTTGCAGTCCATTCTCCGTAATCTGACATTGATGCAGAAATTCTATAAAAAGTATATTTTTTTGTATTCTTATTATATTCAAAATCAAGCAATAAATTGGAGTATCTGATTTCTGATGGTGGTGATGTTCTCTTGATTGTGTTTTCAGGTGCTATCGTCAACATCCAAACTGTGGATGATGACGAAAGTGGTAATGTGCTGTTCCAAGATGGAATTAGCAAAAGACGTTATTTTAATGACTTTGGGAAATGTGTATCAGATTTTCATGGAATCCAAACATTGACTAAAGATATTTCTTTCCAACAGTGTGAGAATGACGTATGCATGATCTCATCAAGTTCATTGTGTACTGATACAGAATTCATATGTGCGTCTGAGATTCTGTTTGACCAAAGAGGAGAGATGCACACTAGTAATGACAAACATGGTATCACTTGTAAAGTCATAAGTGATGTCTTGTTGTCTGCTTCTGAAGCAAGCGAACAATGGAATGATCTGTCAGATAACTCAAACCCTGTAAAATCTTGTTTTCTCACTCCCCCATTATCACCCCAGCAACTAAACACAGAATCATCTTACTCTCTTGGAATTGATAGTATTGGAGAACTTTGTACATCAAAATTTGATGCTGCTTATGTTGATACTAAGGTGTTACAAAAAGCAAAGAATATAGTTAGATCAGGAAATAAAGCAAAATGTGGACGGAAAAGAAAATATGAATGTGGAGATACACCGGAGGAAGAGCAAATTTTGCAAAAAGATAGGAATAATAAAGCCTGTCAAAAATTCAGACAAACAAAGAAAGAAAAAATTAATGAATTGTTTACTAAAGCTGAAAGACTAGAATCTGAAAATCAAAAGCTCCGAGACAATCTGTCAAACTTAGAAAAAGAACTCTTAATTTTAAAGGGAGTTTTGGCAAAAGTTTCGATGGTGTAAATTATTATAGTATTTCTCAATTTTTTATAGTCCTCTTGCGTTGTGGTGTTATATGGAAATAGCAACATTCCGTATGACGCTTGTTAGCTTACGTTTTTGTTATAAATAAATGATAATGCATTTGAATTGTATTGTAAATGCATTAATTTCTTATATTAATTGGGAGGTTCTTAATTTCGACTTCATTATACTGTAGTAGCGACAAATAAAACACACAATAATCTGCAACGGTTTCGATTTTTTATTCTTAAATCATCGTCAGGCAAGTATCTCTTTTACTTGCCTGGCGATGATTTAAGAGTAAATTGAAACGGTTGCAGATTATGGTGTGTTTTATCAGTCGCTGCTACTATGTATAATGAAGTATTAATTTCTTAATAATTATATTGTAAACAGCTGATATAATATACAGCCTTAAAATATTCACTCAACATTTTGCAATACAAAGTTTATATAATGTACAGCATGCTAATGAAAATGAACGTAATAAACTTTTGGTTAACATACCATGGACTTTTATTGACACCGTATTATCAAGTATTGATTAATTAAGTAACCCTCTATATTCCTTAATATCCTACCCAAACAAAGCTTTTCCTCTGATATTGTAGAGAAGCATTTGTAGTTTTTATCTTTGAAAATTTAAATGTAGCTGAAATTTATGGCAGAATTCAAATTGTATTGGTACTTGCATTCGTTCAGTTTTTCCAAAGTATGTATTCCTGGCAAAGCTGACCAACCTTTCACAGTGACCACTGACCACATTCATGGGCCACAAAACAGGTGTCAGCTTGAATATTTAAAAATGATGTGATAGCAATTCAGATACATGAGAAACGCAATACTTCGGAGAGTGAGAAAACGTCGTTCTTCCAGTAATGCGTAAAATCCAACCAAATGCAGCGAAACTCACCTCAATCAATCTGATTATGATTATGATCTGATTATACATTACAGGCATTGTGACGTCAATTGAGTAAGTACGAAAGTGAGGCTAACTTGCATTCTGGGATTGAGATCGTGAAGAAAATTTGTACTGTCAACTTCAACATGGAGGACAAAACTCAGTAACAATATACCAAATTTAACTGAGATTTACTTGCAAATCAATCACTAAAATGGCAGCTAATGCTGCTCTAGTTGCGACAAATTATCCTTCTGAAATGAAAGAGCTTAGGAAAGGAGCTGTCAAGCCAAAATTTAAAGAATTCAAGGGCGTTGAGGTAATGGTAGTTGCTAACGGAGTCCTTTGCTGTGCTTCAAAATCCGTCGTTATTGTAGTTTTGGTCATTTTTATACCCTCGAAAGGAATCAAATTACAGCTAAAAACGATAGTTATGCAATATTTCATAAGTGTGACAGGTTTGCACATATAGCCAATATACTACTATGCTGTATGTGCGACAGGCTTGTCTTGTTTCGATAACGTGATAGCCTATAGCCCTATAACCGTAGGAATACTACATGTCTAGGTGTGAAGTTGCTAGTTAGTATGGATTCAAAAAAGCCTTTGATACAGTAGATTTGTATAATTATTGGATAAATTAAAATGATATGGTAGTGATGTAGTTATCTTAATTTTTTAAATCATAGTTAATAGGTAGGAAGAAAATTGTAAATATAATATAATTTAATGTAAATTCTAATGTTGATGTAATAAAATACGGTGCTCCCCATGGATCAATTCTTGGGCCACTACTTTTTCTAATTTATATAAATGATATTTCTATTTCGTACATAATTGTAAAATTAATTTACATGCATTTGATACTTGATTCACTAAACTGTTGTAATTATTACACTCGTATCTCTGACATGCAAAGTCGACTTGATTGGCTTTCTGTCAGATATCTAATAACCTCACATCAATTAATGTTTACTCATAAAATTAATTCAATTTTGCTCTTCCTCTGCTCTCCCATATATTTCAACGACCAAATACCACCAAGACAAGGTCACAAGATCTCTCACCCATAGTAACATATACCTCTAGCCATCGCCATTTATTTCAAGATACTGGTGCTGAATTTTGTAACCTACTCGTTATTTGTCTTTGTACAATTAGTTCTCATGTAAAGGTAATTTCTACATGGTTGGTACCAATTACCAAGTTACCAACTGACCTAGCTCGCTTTGACGTAACGAATGATTATAAACTAGTTTCCCATTAACTATAACAATGTGACAATTTCCAAGGGACCTGAAGTAGTAGATACATGTACAGTACAATACTGTGTGTACCGGTAATAAGTGACCAGTTATTCGGACAATGTAATATTATGTGTAGCTCTAACATTTGATAATTTGTCATCTTCTGTCAGCCTTAATTTTGATATTTTGTTTGTAATTGAATGTCTAGTATAATGCATTGTCGTTCTTTATTCATAGATGGAAGTAGAAGATACTCGTAATCATCAAGGCCTCCAACAATATTATGTCACAAAAATTGAAAATTTACAAGTAAGCAATGCTCAATTATAAATGATAAATGCAATTGTATAAAGATTGAGCTATTGAAGAGATTAGAGATAAGAGCCTTGGTGTTGTTTTGTTTTGTGTTGTCCTGAAAGATAGAGGGTTGAGATTAAATGTGTGCGTCTGATGGGATTTTCTAAAAACTGACCACTGGTACAAATTATTTGCCAATCTGAATTTTAAGATTAAAAATCAATCCGATCTGATCCGATGTGAACATTTTTATTCTAAAAAAAAAGAAATTTCGTAGCGTTAAAAAGAATTTTAATGTTACAATTATAAACAATGCAAAAACAAACAGAATCCGATTTAATGCGACTGAAAAATGTAGGGATGAGACGATAATGAAATTTACCGATGTTCGATGCCGATTAGTCATAACAATCAGTCGATTAATGGGTTTTTGCCGATTGTTTCTAATACAACAAATCAAATTTCACAACAAAAGAGCAGGAGAGAACACATAGCTGTAGACGTAGATCATGAGTTTATAATACAAAATTACATTATATATGCAAGTCTGCAATTAGCTGAATTAAACAAAATGAAATATCGTTATGTTTCTTAAATTTGATGATAGCAAAAGTTTGCCTGTCCACACAACGAACGAAGCGGGCAACGTTAAACAAAGGGACTTTTTCCCATAAATAATTTGTATATCTTTCCAGTTTACTTCATCCAAAATAATAAAAATAACATCTCTGTACAAGCATTTTTTAAACATCAAACTACTTTAACTATTTTAAACTATTTCCTACAAAATAAAACCCGACGGCCGCTTTTTGATTCTCAATAAAATTATTCATTCGACCATGCTCACGTGTTTTATTCATCAACGCTAATGTGTTGACCTTTTAGGGTTTGAATTAAAAAACGATGTAAACAAAACAGAGCGACTGCATTGAGCGATATAAACTTTTAATCAAGTTTGAGATTCATCAAAACATTAAATTAGAAAATTTTCGAATACAGAAATTTTTATATTGAATTTTATTGTCTGAAAACAATCGGTTCAACGATTGACAAAGTGGTTGATTTGCCGATGCCGATTATTTTCCGATTAGTAAAAATTGGCGCCGATGATCGGCAAATCCGATTGTTTTCAGAACAATCGTCTCATCCCTAGAAAAATGTCAACCCGATCCGAAAACTGAAAGTAGATCCGATTCAAAATCTGATCAGATTGGTGTTGAATTGGTACACCTTGAGTTGAAATACACAATTGGCTACTATATATTTTCATAAAATCCAATTTTTAATCTGGTCCCTGAGTTGGAGGAGCTTTTTTAACCAAGGTTGCTGGTCATTTGAGTTTATTTTGAGTTAATTACAAGTTCTCCCAACATATCAAATTAACATGACAAAAATGAGACTTTGGAAAGTCAACTTGAGCACTGACTTTATAATTAACATCTAAATGGTAATCATTATATTTTATTTGTTATAGATTGTTGTTTCGGAGAAAATGAAAAACCTACGTCGTCTTGAAGCTCAGCGCAACGAACTCAATGCTAAAGGTAGATTGTTATATTAAGGGTACAGGCAGTTTGCCAAGTAGAATTCATACTTTTCTCAAATTATTAATATACAGTATATAAAATTATCCCTCCTTTCACATCATACTGAAAAGATATAGTTAGACCAACTCCAACCAATCAGATTGCTGCTAAAGATTGTATTAACCCAACTCTAAATTAGTATATAAGTAGGTGAATGCAGGTTTTGCTGTACAGTAGTTTAATAAGAGATGAATTGGGAAGGAAAGGTGTTGAGTACCTTTCAATCTTCAATTAAGGCTGGATTATCATCTCATAGTCTTCTGCTTCTTACCATAAACTTTATATTCATGAGGCTATTAGCCGTATTCATGTTTTCAGAGTTCCTACTGATTAAGAATGGATGCTACTGTGGGTTTTTGAAGGATTTCTCCAGTGATGAGCAGTAATTTGGTTATTTCTTGGAAATTTTTCTCAATTTATTACAAAGTTGGCTATCCTGTCTCTTTTGTTTTGGCATTTTTTAACCCTATTTATGCACTTCTTGCTAGTTCCTTGACAAAAAATCAATTATTGAACCAAAAACAGATATAGAAAATAGCAGCTCTATGCTAGGACTATCAGTCGACTGATATGAAAATCTACAATGGCAAAATTTAGACAATGTACTTATGCTTTTCTTTCCAGTGAGACTTTTGCGTGAAGAACTTCAACTGTTGCAAGAGCAAGGCTCTTATGTTGGTGAAGTTGTTAAACCAATGGATAAAAAAAAAGTTCTTGTCAAGGTAAATAATTTTACATTACTCAATTGGGAATAAAAATTGACTTTGCTTCATGATAGTGTTCCATGGGATTTGAAGCAATGTATGGTTATCATTTGTGAGGAGGTTAAGTGATTAGAAAGCACCACATGGTATAATGTTGTGGGTTTTCAATCAAGTAAATAAATGCTGAATAAATGATGATGATGATGATGATGATGAAGTTTGAGTAGCCATTGTACAAGAAAAGTAAGGATCACAGGATCTAGGATCCCAGAAGTCTGAGGCTAGGGTTATATGGACGCACCGAACTCAATTCGAATTGGGTGCGACACCGAATTGCATTAAATTCGCATTTGGGGTTATACAGACGAACCGAATGTCGACGATCTTTAAAAACTGGCCAAAATGTCACGTGATAGGAAGTAGTTTTCTTGGAATTATACCGCATGGTTTGAAACCAGAGTGTTTTGTTTGCATTATTTTTCATTTTCAGCGATTTTTCCGTTCTATTTTGCCTATCTATAGTTTGAAGCTTGTATGAATGAAGTAGTAATCTCACAGGTTTGCAAGCATTTTTATGGGAGACAGTTTTTGTTCTATCAAGGCATAGTACTCAGAGCAAATTAAATGCAAATTTCCATTATAATAACATATTATGATAAAAGCGACCCCAATTCTAGTGCTGATGCATTGTGATTGACTAAAATAAAACGTTTTTAAAATGTTTTAAATCATGATTTTGGAAAACATCAGCTTCCCTGTCAGCCATCTTTCAATCATATAAACAAGTCACCATAACAATTCTATCGTATTGCCATGGAAACATCCTTTAAAATAATTTATGATTTGCACATCCCCCGGTTTATTGCCATATAAGGTAGATATAGCAGCTCAGTCACGGCACCGTGAGTCGAATGTATTTAGTTCGGTGCGATGATAGCTCGCTCGTATAACGCGGCGATGAATTTAATTCATGGAGAAGAGCTCCGCACGTCAAGCCTTGACGTGCGGAGCTAGCTTGACGCATTTAATGTTTTTTGAGAAATGTTGATGAACCGAATGATGTTATACGAAGCGCGCTATCATGAGATTTAATTCGAATGAATGAATCAATTGAGTTCGGTGCGTCCATATAACCCTAGCCTGAGTTAAAATCAGAGGGTTGTAATTTTTATGAAACAAATTTAGTAGGATTTCAATAGAAATTCTGACTTAAAAAACGCTTGCGATTCCAAAACTTTATTCCAATCTTTAGTTTGTGATGTATATTTGATTTTACAGACTTCAGAATTGAAAATTAACAATGTCATGGTAATTCTGTACTCATGTCTATTTCGAGGATCGTTTATGTAGCAAAAATTAAATTTTCTGTCCCAGTTATGTCTCTTTCTTGGATTCCACTTAAAATTAGATAGTGTAAATTATTTAAGAAAGATATTTATTGCTTCTTTGGTACATTGTGGGTAAAAATCCGAAGAAATTGTTTGGAAAACTTAGGATTCTAGAAGGTAAAATCTTTTCTCGGACCCTGTGAGTATCATAGTAAAACTGATAAATAATTTCTGACAAAGCACATTCCTGATATCCCAAAAATATAATATTGAAACAATCACACAATTTCTAGTTTCACTCCTGAATTAACAATATGATCACGCCTTTTCAAAATGTTAGTGAAGTTTCAAAGTGTTGTTCAAATTTCACTTACTAGCTTTCAAAATTGACCTCTACAAACCTGCTGATGATAGATCAAGTACAATGGATATGACGAATTAATATATTATCTTTATACTGTATATGTATATACACATTTATCTCTTTCGTTTTACTTAGGTTCATCCTGAGGGAAAATATGTTGTAGATCTTGATAAATCAATTGAAATGAGTCAGGTAAGAGACACCACTTTGCGATTAGTTAAAAAAGATTCCATGGAGGGCCTCTGAACTCATGGCTTGCATTCAGAGGCATGCAAACCTCAAAGATCCAAGGCGTGTAATCAATCAGTCACTTAATTTAGTTGATAAATACCGATGATTTAATTTAATTTCATGCTCATAGTTTTTGATTAAATGTTGGCCTTTCACAGTAGCAAGAGTATCAAATATAGTAGACTTAATTTGCCTAAGAGTAAGATAAAGTGATTTTCATTTGTCCGCAATAGCGATACTCTTTTGTAGGCTACCCGGTCTGGTAGAAGTACTGTACCTAAAGCTTTTCATTGCGGTGTGTCTTTATTCAGACATGATAATTTTCAGACTTTTAGCAGATTTCAGATTATTTTGGGCCTTGTAAACTCTAGTTATTTCTTTTTTATCATTCAATTCCATTAAAATTTATCAAAATATTGTAGATTTCAGACTATATTTGACTCATGGTTACGTAAGTGACCTTGAGTCTATGCTGTCATGGTGGAAACGTTTTCATTTCATTTCATTTATGACTAAATCTATTGTTCTTTTGAAATAACGTTCAACATACTGCTTGGCATGCTAACAAAGGTCGAACAAAAAACAATTGCGCAAGAAACACCTTTTTATTGTTAAAAATACAATGGGCAAGCTGTGCGATTATTCCAAATTTTTAGCCAAATTTTTTTGACAAAATTTTTTTCCATTGCCCGCCATGATGGCCGACTCGCAGCTTAGCGAGATTACAATTGCATTATTAAATGAACTGTTTTCTAATACTCCTGGATTAGTTTACATCGTGATTATCTCTTCATTGGTAGAACACATGATTGTTTTCTTCTTCTCGTCATTTGAAATGGTTAATGAAAGGTTTTAATCGTTCTGTAACATCACTATTTGAGGTGAAACTTCGAAGATAATTGTTGTTGTGTTTTGACCATGAGAACTTTTAAACCGACAATGCATCATTTGTTTGGGGGCTTAGACAAGACAGTATTATATATTTATTGTTTTTATTGTTTTCTGAAGTTATGTATTACATCAAACTGCTAAGCAAGTCGTCATCGTTTTATTTGGTTTATTAAAATGTTTTAATTCTGCTGCGACATCAGCTTAAGAAGAGACAATTTCGCACATCATTTACAACTCACACATGTATTATAAGTAGTGAAAATCACTCCTTCTATGCTATCGTGGTATGATCTAGTGGTTAAGCGTCTGCATCAGGCGCGGGGTCTGGGGTTCAATCCCATCAGTCTGCCTTCTTACATTTTTTCTTTTTTCTTTGATTTATTATTTGTATATATTTTTCTTTATATTATTATATTATTTGGATATTGTTATAATTTATTTGATTTGATTTTTCTTTGCATGAGGATTTGAATCATTTGATTGATTGATATTCTATTGAATTTGATTCAATTGGTTTATTTTGATTATTATATTATTCACCATGAGTCCGAGCGTAGCGGAGCTATTTTTGAAATTGAAATTCTCATGTCTGCTTTATTCCGACTTTCATATTGTCATATACTGTTGCTTCCATTGAGATATTTCAAAGAAAACATCTAGCTACTAGCTACCATGAGCATCCATAATGGCTGACACAAAGGACCAAAACAATGACCTGAAAGCCGTGAAAATTTCTAGCCACGTTTTGAGCTGTTTTTGTATCCAAATGAAATGTATTTTTCTCTAATAAATGAATTATTTATGACTTCCAATCTCAAGTTCCATCATTCATGAGTTGAAATATCCATTTTTTAATCGTATTTGAAGGTAAATAGTTTTTTGTTTTCCAATTTTTATATTTCCTTGTCTTCCTTTGGAATAAATCTCGCTTCACTGGCTGGAATATCCTATTTAAACTATCTATCTATGACAGTGAGAACATATTGTTATTTGTTAATAATTTAGATTGCAAAAGCGTACATAGGAAACATTGAATAATTTTGAAAATGTCAATGAGAAGAGCTACATTGAATACACGTTGTCAACTTACACACAATCCCCCTTGCTCCGTCACTGGTTGTTGACGTTAATTGTGAATATTCCCCAAGAAAACTGTTTAATGTAGCGTTATCACAAAGTTTATTTTGGTCTATGAAGAATATGTGTTTATTCTCTTGGTAGATGATTTGTGTTCTTTTGAGTCGGATGTCTAAACAGATCTCTGCAACTATGCAAATTTCAAACTGCAGCATCTGTAAATGTAATGTGATTATGGTGATGGTGTGATAATGATTGAGTTGTAAGGGTTTGTTTTAAATTTGATAGGTGACAGCCAACTCTCGAGTCGCACTTAGAAATGACAGCTATACTCTACACAAGATCCTTCCAAACAAGGTATTTGATTCTTAGTGCTTAATATTAACCGTTATCACTAGTATTAAACATTTTAGTAGCACATGCATCCTCTCCATTCTGTAAAACGTGCCAGTTTTGACAACTACTTTACTTTACGTACCATGTAGAATGTGAGTTCTTGAAATAAATGGAGTTGTATCGGTACTGTATTAAGATTATTATTTATTATTTGAAGATTTCAAAAATCGGTTATTGCGATGAATTAAATTCTTGGTCCTGGGGTAGATATATCCTATCCAGAGTAGATGTCAATTTATTATGATTTTATTTTAATTCATACTCAAACTTCGCTCAATGGACAAAATTTGTGTCACTCGTTGGCTAAAATCAGAGGACATGTGATTCAATCGTATCTGTGGACAACATAGAGGACATTGCTATTGTCGTTGTCTAATACAATTAGATAACACGATTGAACATGCATTAGACAAAAAGGATGAAAGAAAATAAAATGACTAATTTGAGTGGATGATTTAACGCCCGTGCAACAAAGCACATTATATTGACTCTAACCTGTTGACTGACTGCAGTTTAAGCCTAGGAGGCCTAGGAAGCTAGCTACATTTTCAAGGTGAAATAATTTTGTTTTGGAAATGTGCATAGTTATTCATTGTTGTGTTGCTGTTTTGATGAAATGTTTTAAAGGCCATTGTAATTCACAATCACAATTATGAATTTGAAACTCATTTCTAACCTAATTGAATTAGTAAATATACTGTTGGAATAGGAAATGACTAAAGCTGTCTTGTACGTAATATTTATCTTTATTTTGATAACAATGTTACATTTAACTCATTTTGAAGTCAGGTTGCGATTGAAACATGTTGTGATTGTCTAATCACAATTCACTCAGTATTCATATTATAATGGTTATAATAAGAGACAAAGATGAGGCAAAAGCCTTTTTCCGTAACTCAGAGTTTCACGCGTTTGATAGTGTTTAATAGCGTTTACCGTCTGAAGATCGCTATTAAACGCGTGAAACTCTGAGTAACGGAAAAAGGCTTCTGCCTCATCTTTGTCTCTTATTCTATAATGCTCTGTTTTAACCAACATTAAGTACTTTTACATTATATGTGTATCTGAGTTTACACTCATTATAATTTATTTATTATTATTAAAGGGTTAGAAACTTGCTCCTCGTGTTTTAGAGTCAGAGAATCACTACATATCATTTCTGTTTACCAAATCATTAGAATCAATACTAATTTGTAATTCTTCCATTCAGATGCATTTACAAAGTTATCCTTTCTATGACCTGATTTATTTATTTGTATCAGTTCAAGATATTTGTTGGGCTTCAATGCATTTTCATATAAAACAATTTGCTGCAGAAAATATGGCAGAAGATTTAGGCTTCTGCTAGAACATTTCAACGTTTCCTTATGAATTTTAGCTGTTAAAGTTTGTCATATAAACCAGGAAATTATCAATATTTATCTGAATTTGCACTAGCCTTCTATCATCTAGGATTGAAGAATATTGCTTTCTTGGAACCCTGGTTTACCATCATAAACATGTGTACCTTGTTTGTGGTTTGAAATGTGATGACTTTCTTAATCTACTAGGTTGATCCTTTGGTCAGTCTCATGATGGTTGAAAAGGTACCAGATTCAACATACGAAATGGTTGGTGGTTTAGATAAACAAATTAAAGAGATCAAAGAGGTGAGATATAATCACATGTCAAATTGGCCATTTGGTCGAATGAAGAATGCAATTGATAAAACTTTATTATGTCTCAAGAACTGTTTCTTAAAATCAATATTTGATTACTGTGATCAAAAATATTTCTGCTAATATATTCTTATTTAAATTCTTTACCTCAATGCTCTGTACTATAATAGTATGAATATATTTTTATTGATTGACAGCTTCTTTGATTTAATGATACGCTTTTACTTCTGTATAATTGGATGTAATCATCAACGTCCAATATTTACCATCAATTCATATTATACACACACGTTATCTTTATTTTTATGATTTGTTGTGTTTGTCTTGTAGGTGATTGAATTGCCTGTGAAGCATCCCGAATTATTTGAAGCGCTCGGCATTGCTCAACCGAAGGTAAGTTGCAGCTGGTTAGAATATACAGACGTGAAATTGTTCAGTCTTTCTTTTGACCGTCTTTTTCAGTCTATTTTCAATATTTGTACTTTCATGTTTGATTGTCTATGTATTTTAAAGTGCACATGACACGAGAAAATTTTAACACAGATTTGGGTAGGTGAAGCTAAATGATGAAGAATGGTGACAATGGTTTCTTATAAGCAGATATATTGAATGTTGAATCTACCCTATTTACGATCATTCACTATTTTCCAAACTCTGAACGACAGTCAGAATGACAAGAAGGCTTACTCTAGAAAAAAGGGGAAGTCAGAATTATAAACAATTGTATCTTCTTTCACACAAAATCGAAAGTTTCTAGCGTCCAAGTCAGCTATGTCCACACCTCTAGGACACCTTTTCTGCTTGAAATAAATATAATTTATTAAGGAATATATGAAATACAAGGGTTTTTAGTTGTTGGATTTACTTTTTTCTATCAAAAAAGTGTCAATCATCTTCCGCGGCATGCGGTTTGGACTGTGCACCCGCTGTTTTGCGTACATATCACCTCCTATTGTGACAAGTGTTTGTCAGGTGTTAGAGCCCTTTTCTACAGAAAAACGTTATTTCAACTACCAAATGTCCTTGCATCTCATGTGTTTCTCGGTTAAATAAAGTTGTTTCAAGCAAAAAAGGTGTCACAAAGGTTAGACATAGCTGACTCGGACGTTAGAAACTTTTAATTCCGCATGAATGGAGATACGCCCTCTTGTCATTCCTACTATCGTTCCAAATTTGGAAAAAGTGACTGATCGGAAATAGGGCAGATTCAACATTAAATATCTCTGCTTGTACACGTTCAAACTAAGAAATCATTTTCATCATTCTTCATCATTTAGCTTCAGCTGCTCGAATCTGTGATAAAAATTTTTTGTGCCATGTGCACTTTAATAGGCATTGCAATAGTATTTTACAATATTCCTCTGTGATGTATCTGTTACTTTGATTTGGTTTTTAGCAAGAGATTAGTAACATTATAGTTGGTATACATACCACCCCCGTCAACCAGCCAGCTGTTGACCACAGACCTCAATATTTAATATTCCATTGAAATTAAAAGCAGAAACATGCAAGTGACTTATAGCATCTAGAATTAGAATTTTAGAAATTAAGAACGGTTTATAACATAACTAGCACAATTTTCTCCTGTCTAATTGTTAAATATTGGGCTTGGATTAAGCGCGTATTGTCCAATCTCCAATTTTAAATGTGTTTGGACGTATTTGGGGAGAAATGGAAGTTTAGGTAGTTCTTTTTTGGTAGCTGTTTGCTGCACTTGAAAGAAGTTAATTGCCAATCCGATTCTAGTTCACAGAATGTATATAGTAAAGATAATTCGATGAGGAAATTTGGGTGCCAACCACAATACTCCTTTTCTGTAGAGGGAATTATCAACAAACTGAAGGTGTTTGTGGTATTTGATGAGTTGAGGTTCTTACTTTCTCTGTAGGGTGTACTTTTATATGGTCCTCCTGGAACTGGCAAAACTCTATTGGCACGTGCTGTTGCACATCACACTGAATGTACTTTTATCAGAGTATCAGGGTCAGAACTTGTACAAAAGTTTATCGGAGAAGGATCTAGGATGGTGCGAGAACTCTTTGTACTTGCCCGTGAACATGCTCCATCTATTATTTTCATGGATGAAATTGATTCAATTGGATCAACAAGAATTGACAGTGGTAGTGGTTCAGGAGGTACGTAATATGGTAACAATACTGTAGAACTTAATTGTTTACCAGCTTAGTCAATGTAGTAGCTGTATTTAAACAAGTTTGTTCTATGTGTTTCATATGACTCCTGACAATTTTGAACTTTTCTCACTCACTGCTCTAGTAATACACAAATTTATGATATTCAGAAAGGCTATGTTTCATTATTTATTCTTTACCAGTAGCCTATGCATAATGCGATTTGTATTTTAACAAGAATTTTGCAAAATATTGCCTTGTTTTTGGCTTCTTGTTACTTTGCTATGCAAATTGTTTGAAAATAATTGCGCGAGTTTACAACTTGTGTTTGTTTTGGGGGAGGTAGGTACCACATCCGGCTCTGTGGTCAGCTCTTTTCCAAGATTGCTAAGAAGCTTCATAACTATTCCCAAATATTTTAGTAGTTTGAATTTTAAATTTATTTTATGTTACTTGTTTGCTCAATCAGGCGATAGTGAAGTCCAAAGAACCATGTTAGAATTATTGAATCAGTTAGACGGATTTGAATCAACAAAAGACATCAAAGTGATCATGGCCACCAATAGAATTGACATCCTTGATCCTGCATTGCTTCGTCCTGGACGTATTGATAGAAAAATTGAATTTCCTGCTCCCAACGAGGAGGTACGTAGGTCTACTAATAGCTGTGTTTGCCACTTGCTAATGTGACACTCTACCATTCAGACTCTAGGAAATAGAAGTCTACTTGCTGGGGTTTATTGTTTTATAGCTTTTTGTAAAATTATCAGGCAGTCTGCTACTTTTTCTTTCCTTTTTAAATTTTATGGATCGATAGCTTGATTTTTCATTTCGTAATAATTTTTAATTATTTTTTTACGCATCCATAGGCTCGCCTAGATATCTTGAGGATCCATTCAAGAAAAATGAATTTGACACGTGGTATCAATCTACGGAAAATAGCTGAAACAATGCCTGGTGCCTCTGGTGCTGAGATCAAAGGCGTTTGTACTGAAGCTGGAATGTATGCATTAAGAGAACGCCGGGTTCACGTCACTCAAGAAGATTTCGAAATGGCTGTTGCAAAGGTTAGTAAATTTGGTTAGAAAACTTCATGTCAATTCAACTCATAACTATCCATCATTTTCTAAGGGATATCTGCAGCCTTTTAGTCGGTTTTAGAGCAGTGCAGAACTGCAGATGCCACAGAAGTTAAGACTTCTTTGAACCATGTTATGTTATCAGATTGAAATCTTTTTGATTTGTGTTTAAAATGATTCTAGAGAAATGTTACCAACATCTCTTTCGAAATTTGACTTACTGTGAAGCATCATTCATGACATGAAATCCAAAACAGAGACAGTCTGAAATCCAAAATCATAATTTCAAGTTTAACTAGAAAACAATCTTGATAATTGAAAACCTTCTGAATTTGTACTGGCCTTAACCTGCTGACCCAGGATCCTGCATCCTGCATTATAGAAATCCTATGGACTGTTGATTTCTTTTAGAAGCTTACATATCCCCCAGCTATATTGATTTATTGAACTCAACTTAGAGTAAGGGTCGAGGTATTTGCCATTGATATTTCAGTTGTAAAGCAAATAATGTACCTATAGATGATGCAACTCCTGGCGCCAGTAGTACTACCCTACTGGCAATGAAGGTACACTTTTGGCCTAGGAAAATTGATCAAGAATTAAATGTCTTCATTTTTTAATGTTAGGTTATGCAAAAAGACTCTGAAAAGAATATGTCTATAAAGAAACTTTGGAAGTAATAGGATTGCCTTTTTGTTAGATATTAATTAAAAAAAAACTGCTGCAGAAATGGATATTATTGAACTTGGTTACTAATTGACAAAATATGAAGAATTGAAAGTATTGCTTCATCCTGGTATTTACTCTGGACTCAGTCGCTTAACATTCTCTCTCTCTATCATTTCAAAGTACCAATTCAAAACACAATTTCATTCAAAGTCTATTTTGTGATCCATGTGCAACAGCAACAACAACGAAAAAAGACTTACCTGGTTGTTGTTGTTGTTGTTGTTATGGTAACACATGATGTCCCCATCGCTACGGCCTGCAAAGAGGAACAATTATGATGTCGATGATTCTTAGTCTTTATGCTGGTACATTATATGTCATTTCAGGCATGTTTTCCAAAATGTATTTATCTATGATAGTACATAATATGATGTTATATTATGTCTGCACTGTCTGTCTCTCTCTTCATGTTTTTCTTGATGAATTATCAATCTCTTTACTCTTTTACTTTGCGACTTATTACTAAGAAGCCTGCGTGGAGCCACACTTTTTCGTATAGTCAATAATATACGAAGAAAAGGTCTTGCTGTATCGTGATAGACTTAAAAGTAAGTCTAGTCTATGGACTGCATGCAGGCAACATTGAATTTAATATTCATTTCTACTGAAATAGCTTGCATTTTTGCGTTGATTTCTTATGCGTCTATCAGCAGCTTTCCGGGGGTAACCCCCTGGGAACCTCCGGGCTCCCAGGGGATTAGTAGAGTCTTGTTAAGAAATAGATGCCCTACGGGGAAGGGGTTTTGTCTTCTTTTGAAAATTTTATTTATACCCCCGGGCAATGTAATTTACGATCAGCAGGTTTTTATAAAAAATATTGCTGTCAGAATTGTTGTACATTGCACATTTATGTATAAGAAATTGTATTAGTATTTTTGCTGTCATATTCATTTGCTGCAGATATTCCCTAATTTGAACAATTTGAACATTGAAATTTAGATTAATTTTTATAATCAAAATAATGTTACTGATAATATCCAATCCCATGTTAACTCTATTATGCATATTTGTGAATTTCTTATTTATTAGATACATTATTACTTTGAATTTGTTAATGAAAGCTAAATATGTCCGGCCCCGGGGGAAGGGGAATTGCACAATGTGCCCTCACCCAGGGGACTTAAGGTGAGACCAATTTTGCAAATCCGCGGGGGTCCAATCTACTTTTAAATTTGTGTTATTATGACAGATAATCAATAAGTCAATAATAGCTAGTTCAGGACATTACTCAACCGTTCGTAAATGCCATATTCTTCCAATTTAATGTCAACTGAAATTAGACGCGGGGATTGACGAGAAACTAGAGCTACAGTACTGGTATCAATTTATTTAGCCTATAAAATAAGTACAAAATTGCTAGTTTAACCCCAACATTGTTGACATAGCTGTAAGCGCTCTCGTGCACGGCCATGTCTGAAATATGTATGTTTAACATCCTTTTCGATATAACGTGATGAATTTGAATTTTATGTAGTGTGATATATATAAACTCTGAAGATACTTTATTGCTATAGCTAATTAATTCGCATGATTAGTATTAGACGTGTCAATCATTGCAAAGGGATTGGTGCAGAGTGTATAAAAGTTCAAGAAAATCAACACACGATTCAACTTGGAACGCAGTGGTGCCAAAACACAACTATTAGCCTATACATTATATCTGATTTCATACATTTACCTTGACATCCACAAACGTAATGGATCTATCATATACCAATTCAGCTGTTGTGATAATGTGGTCATGTTGCGTTGTTGCAACAGTAATGTTTATTGCACAAATCATGCGTTCCATTTTGAAAAATATAACTAATTTTAATGAGCAGACATGGCAAATCCTTGATGAATTTTCAAGTTTTGTCCAATTTTCAACAGTTCTATTAGAATTACGAGTTATCGATAGTGTATTTGGCACTGAGTCATTGATATCATACAGCGCAATATTTATCACGATGGTTATTAAACATGAACTATTTATTCGCTGTGGATTGATTGGAATTCCAACGACATTCATCGGTATGTTTTACATCAATCAAAGAAAAAGAAATTTCACATGGACATTTGCTATTATAATTGTTGCTGTACAATTATGTGGTTCACTATTAGCTCATCCTATTACACGTTTATTATGGGGGTCAGTTTACAGTGAATTTCATAACAAACAAGTCCTCCACGAATGTCATGAAGAACTAGAAGTAGATTTGTGGTATGGTTGCTTCATTGAATTCATATGTTGTGTCATTTATTGTATTGTCGATTGGCAATTTACGAACAGGCAACGTCCAGTTGTACGTGTTATACTCTGTTTAATATTGGCTAAGGTTTTTCATAAAACAACAGGCGTTTGGATGCATTCAGTCTTGGCTACAGCTCATACCTATGGCTGCTCTGGCAGTAAGGGTCCTTATCAACATATTCTAGTCTATTGGATTTCTCCTTTTGCTGCAGAGTTTTTTTTCTTTGAGGCATTGTTGCTCCTAAGGATGCTTTTAAATACATCAAATGATGATGATAAACATACAAAAACGAAATCAGATATTCAGAATGGAATTCATCAAACTAAGGCTTCTAAATCATCACCAAGGTCAACAACAGTTCGCCAAAGAAAGTCTTCGTAATTCTTATTTGTATTAGATATTCGCTGCAAATTCAATTTTTAAATTCTTTATTGTAGGAGATTAATCAATAACACAATATACATAATTTTCTATGTACAAATGTAACAGAAAATGTTTATAATGAATAATAATTTATGTAAGGTTGCAATCTGTAGCATGATTTTATTTTGCAACTTGCCAGCTATGTAAATAATATTGCATACTGATCAAACGAACTATAGTATACCCCATATCCCCAGCAGCTTTGATCACCTTCAGAAAAGAAGGCGGAGAGAAGAATATAATGATGAAGGAATATGAATTTCATTATTACAAGTAATCAAATAATATATTTTGACCAACTTTAAAGGACGTGTCGTTATTTTACAGTTTATTTAAATATAATACATTATTTTGCTACTTTAAGTACCCCAGTTAAGTACTCAATTTCTCGGATATTGTCATTGATATAAAATAGTACTAGTAAGATAGACGTGCTTTGACTGGCAGGAATGGGATGTAAATGTATATGCGTTTCGTAATATTTATACACAGACGTAGATACTAGTTAGTATAACACTTTCTTTGTGATATATTTAACATCAGGCATTCCTCAAGGGCTCCATATTTCTCCGCAAGTGTCTGTTTTAGTTCGATACGCTTTATCCCAAAGCCATGGCTCGTCTAGTAAAAAATAAAGAAATCTAATATTAGTTAAGACAGTGGTCCAATCAAATTCGACAACTGGCAAATCAGACAAATTCGTTGACAAATTAGACAAATTCAGAAGTCTAATCAAAAGTTACTATCCACATTGCTGCACTAAGAAATAAAGAGAGTGTAATGAGGAATGAAAATTTATTGTCAGAACTCCAGAGGCGCTACAAATAAGAGCAAATAATGATGCGTAACAATTTAAAATCGAGACTCAACACATGAGTAATCCCCGTCCTGATCCTCGTGGCATGCTTACGTGCGATTCTCCGTGCTCCAGAATCCAGCTTCCCAATCGCAAATGGGAATCAGGATTAGGCAAAGCAACCGAGCCCACGTCGCATAACAGAGCTTTTTCCAGCAGTCGTTGCCATTCTCTCTGTTATTCTCCGCGTTTGCTATACGATCGACTGTACAAGCAACGCCTCAGTATGATGCATATGATGTAAAGACACGATACTGCTCAGGATTATAGCCATTTATATTGAGTATTGGGTGTGTCCCAAACAGGATGGATGTAGGGATTTCAATGGTCCCTCTTTTAAAGGTTCACTGTAAAAGCCGACACGTTTAATTAGCTGAAATATGCTCATACATGAGTACAGTCAGTTAGCCCTATAAAAACGCGTCCGCAGAATGAAGTGACATGCGACTATATATTGACTTACCATTTGAAGTGTATTCCGATAGTGGTAAATCGTAAGGTAAAGTCAATGCGAAAGAAGAGTCATCAACAGGCGGAGAAGTGATGCCTAGAAAGGGGGACAATATTCGATCAATATATATATACAGTACAAATGCTTATAATAATCGTCAGATAAAATTGACAAATACTACCCCGGTCAGAAGTGGCCGTGAACCAAAATAAAACAATAAAGGCAGAAGCAAAAGCCTCAGTCGATGTTAGGCATTTGGAGCAACGTAATTTTGAGCGTCGATTCGGCCGTGAAATATATTACCCTAAAATATGCATGAACTAATCCAATGTTCCAGCTTATCTATATACAGTATATAATAACTTTGATTCATGACTATAACATCATTACCTTGTTTGGAGTTGAGCTTGAAAGCTGTTATTGGAGGTAACTAAGCAAATAAAATCGAATAGAGCAGTGTTATAGAGTAAAGAACAAGAAAAAATGAAGACTATCAAGAAGTCCTTCAGATTTTTATAAAATCGAGAATCACATCACCGTCGTATTGAATGGTACGCAACCCAATAGGCAATATTGACTGAAAAAGCGTATTTCTCAATTGGACTGTGAGGATCCTTGATCAGTATTGAGCTCCTATCTGTCTCTCGTTTAAAATAAGCAAATCTGTTCATTATTTTAGTTTTTTCCCAAAGTTCCCTACATGGTTTTAATCGACATATAATTGATATGAGCGTTCGATTTTCAAACTGCTTAATCGTTTTCTGAGAATGAAAATCACGGGGCAAGGCTTCAAATCTATTTGCAAAGAAACAAAAACGAACTTTTTGCACTGGTAAGTAATAGTTGGTTTGATTTTTGAATGTTTGAATTATTCCAGCATCTCCATCGGCTTTGGGTGTGTTTCGAACGCAGGTTTATCATACGGTGTGATTTCTTTCATTCCTTGTTGGACCGATTAGAATAATTAGTACACTTTATCGATGCAATCCCATGAAAATTTCGTCTGCGTCACAGATTAAATCGTTTTGTAGATGCAATTAAATTTGATAAGGATCCTAACCTCCCCTTTTCGACTTCAAAAATACCAAGTACAAAAGAATACGGTTGTTTTCTTTTCTCTACCCACCCCCATCAACCAAAACATAAGAACAGCTTAAGAATTATTAAAATCGATTTGACAACATGACATATATAGTGCAATGTTGGCATAGATGGCATACCTGATCACGAGGCAAAATAAGAACGCCAATTTCATAAGAGCGAATCATTAACTGTGAATTATTCTTTTCGAAAGCACCCCAAGCAGCTTTAGATAAGTTTGCACTTCAATATAATAAAACACACCTGAATCAGCACAAACTGTAACACACAAGACCTCATTATTTATCCAAAGACATGTCACACTGTCATATTTTACCGAGGGCTTAATATTTCTATACACTAACTGACACATCAAATATCCCGCATTTCATTTTAATGGTGAAACCATGAGAAACAGTTCGAACGGTCATTATCCATTCTGTCACCAGGTGATCAGGCGGGGAGTACGGTTGCCATCGTTGAGAGCCATTGATAGCCAATTGGTTTGATTTGTTTATCGATGGCAAAGCAACCCTCAACAAAACTGAATATGTTCCTATCAGAAGTTTGATCAGCATAGTGTACTTACAGGGTATTATTCCAGATCAATCGAAGCTTCAAAGAAATAATCACGTTTTTATCCATAATGACCCGTAAATTTACAATCTGCGGACTCATTGCAGTCCCATAGAAAACCCAACCAGTCTTATAGGGACACAGGATACTACAGTATTAGATGGAAATACTCGATATTTTATTAACCCTTATATTTCGGTACTACTGTAGCTCTATAGGCTCTTTCGGTTTCAACGTAGATAGAAATGAGGAGCATGGAACTACTTCTGTTGCATATTTCAAAATATTTTTGACTCTGAATAGTTCAGGATGTTATGGTGAATAACTTAGACTACAGTATCTATAATAACGACATAATAGTCAGAGTATTCCTATGATTAGTTGAGGACTATATACTATATATACTACTATGATACTACTAATTGCTGTTATGGGACCAATGGAACAAGTCAACATACGAAAATGTGGATGCACATTACCACAGAGGAAAGGCCAATATACTGACAGCTAGTAGCACATAATAACGTCATAGTAACTGCTGCAGCAAATGATTGATGAGTAGATTTTACTTGTTGGCTTATTAAGTTTAACATATATTTATACAAGACATAGTGTGTACGTGTTTATATTATTTAAATCAAGTCTCAATCAATCATATATATTCATAAAGCTGATAGCTTTCATATATGTTTTCCTATCATTTATTTGCAAGTGCAATGGAGTGTGCATGGATGGAAAATATTGTTTTCAACAGTGTACTGAAAGTTGTAATGGAGGATATGTTATATGTTCATACCTTGTCACTAAGTACCATGCCGCTCTTTCGCAATCACGTGACACTCGTGTGTAAGTTTTCACGTGTGGGGAAGCATGAGTACGACCACACAGATCAGCCTTCCATTGACTGCACAAAAAGAATACAGAAATACCTCTTAATAATATTAATGCCAATTAATTAAGTGGACATTATTTGATTTAAAGGGAATACAGTTCTTTTGAAAAGATAATGAGACAGACAGGCTAATAAAATGTCATTAAAACAGCGCTTGTTATTAATAGTGTTCATTCAACCTTTTGATCCTGAGTCGAGAGATATCACCATGCAGCCATGAACTGATTTAAAATTGAAAACTATTCAGAATTTCGTTTCTTTTAGTTTAACTGCGGTATTGCAGAGATTTTTAATACAAAGGCGGTCTTGAACGATGAAAATTAATGTCTACATCTTTGAAGGTACCTTTATAAATTCCCATACTAACGCAAACGTGACTGACTGACGGGCTGTCACATGTTCTTGGTTAATAAGTCGTGTCTATGTAGTATGTACATACAGTATGTGACGTCTTTCTCTATATACAAGTTGTGTCTTGGTGTCTTTAATATTTGTATATTACTTTGTCTGTTGTGTATTATCACTAACTATATCCTGCATGAACACAGTCATTTAGTACATTGTAAGTTCATTGGACATGTTTTAGACACTGTACACCACAACAACGTAGGAGGATCTATTAAAACAAACAAATAAAGTGTAGTAAAACAACAACTACGCACCAGACACACACAAAATGTTGTTATTTACGACATAGACGTATGAATTGTAGCATGATCAAAACACTTGCAATTTCATTTAACTTTTAACATTGAAATTGTAATTGATTTTTCACCCCGTCTTTCATCAAAGTGGGGAGACAGGATAGTTAGAAGTAATACCCAACAGACACAGTAATATACAGATAGGTATTAACGACACGACTTAACCAAGACGAAGGCACAACTTGTATATAGACGCGTCCGTATATTATATATATAGACACGACTTTTTAACAATTAACCAAGAACATGTAATAGTCAGTCTGTGTAATTACAACATAACGAGGCATGCGCATACATCATACAATTGAAAAGAGGAACTATGCTAATTTCCTTGGTATTACTAATCAGCTATTAATGACGCGTAACAAAAGGTTAATAACGTCGAATGTTAAATAGAGAATATACCGGCGTCGAGTTTGATGTAGACCACAACAACAAACATCCTTTATTTGATACATATAACACGTGGAAAATTTGTATAAAATAGTTTTAGAACAGGATGTTAATTAGGTAAATCTAGTAATGGGGGAGTTTCTAGCGTTCGATAAAAGAGCACATTTGAAAGTAAGCTTCAATCTTTTACAGATCACGGTTTAGAACGCATCAAAAAAGAAGAGAACGATTATTTGAACAAAATGGCAAGCGAAGGTTTTGATAAAATAAGCACGAGTGTTAAAGTAGCGCGTATAGCACTTTACTTGGTGAACTTTATTTTATTTCTTGGTGGCTGTGTGTTGGTTGGTGTTGGTATATACACACTTGTAAAAGGGAATGATTATTTTGTAGTTGTAACCAATGGTAATGCAAATATAATGTCATGGATAATGATTAGTATTGGATCATCATTCATGTTTCTATTTTCTATTGGTTGTATCGGTGCCGCGCGGGAAATACGTGGATTATTAGCCGTCTATGTATCAACTGTTATCTTCGTATTAATCATTGAAATCGTTGCGATTAGTTTATTATTTCACTACAAAGAAGATATCCACACAAAAATACGAGATCAATTTGAAATAAACATTGAAAGCAAATATGGCGAAAAGTATGAAGATGACATAACATCTGGTATAAATAAAATACAAATTGAATTCTCATGTTGTGGTGCTCATAACTACACTGATTGGGATACTTCAGAATGGGTCAAGGGTAACCCAGGCCTACAAGCACCATCTTCGTGTTGTAAGAACCATCAAGCTGAGCCTAAATGTACATTAGCAACTATGCCAGATAATGTATTAAATATGAAAGGCTGTAGCAGCGAGTTAGAATCATGGGTTAATCGGCATTTAAATGTTATAGCAGGAGTAGGAGCCGCTGTGATGGTATTGAAACTGATTGGTATTATCCTAGCTATCATTGTTATACGTAATTAATAAGTAAAATGATACTTTGTATATACTCTATTTATTTCCTCATGTGCAACGTAGCACATTTTTACATTTTTTACATTTTTACAAGTACAGTAATCAAAACATGAAATGATACTGTAATTAATAAAGACTTTTATCAACTTTATTCATTGTGTTTCATTGTTGTTTTAATGAGTACAGTACTAGCTGCATTCAGTAGCGGAAATTAAAAAATTTAATTAGGGAATGTGTGTCATCTTGATTGCCGCATACGCATTACGCAAATACGTACATTAGGCGTTCTCTTCTCTCTCTCTCTCTCATAATTATGGCAATCGAGTAAAAGCAGCTGATTTCAAAGCGGTTTTTGAAAGGTAGCTGAAAATCTGACCAGTATTGACAGGTGGTCATTGCTCAGAGGGAGCTATACAATGTAATGGAAGTATTGCTAAATGGTGGCGATACTACAATACTACAATATATCAATTGATGGTAATATAGATCGGTTCAGCATCTTACTGGAAGTATTGAGTGAGGTATTTCTGTTTGTTGGCTGTCTTCGTACTGTATGGCAATGACCCACCAGCTGAAATCAAATCAAATATTGCCATTGATTTCTTAATACTGTATGTATGTGAATTGATATGTACTGATGTATGGTTTGAATAGCCAACTGTACCTCTATAGCCTTCTAAACTTGTTCGTACATTTTCCACTGTTGGGAATATCTGTTCAGCAGAAAATGGAAAAAAGTTATTATTTGCTGGTAAAAAAATTCAATGGTCACTTCAATGGTCACTTTACTTTAGCTTTTCACCTGCCAAATAAATAACTGTAGCAATTCTTAAGAATATTTCATATAATATTACACTATAATTGTATCATGTGTGATGTCACATCGCATGAATAAATGTTTATGAAAAGGTGGGCAACTTAACATTCATCAATTTCAGATCAGATGTGATCACGGACTGTTCGTGAACTGTCTATAAGGACCGATGATGAACTTTTTTATCCTTGTATGGCCAATCAATAGCGCTACAGCAAAGAATAGAATAAAACCTTTGGTTCGTTTCCTTGATTAAATGATGACGTGTATCTATTCTATATAATCACGTGTATGAATCATTAACAAATTGCATATCGCATCGCATGATATCACTGTGGTTACGGGCATACATTAGGATATCCCCTGCGAAATATTTCATGAAAAGTTCTTGGACATTATGAATAATCAAGTTTTATAAACTGACCAGTTTTAGATTTGCAGGTGAATTTTCCTGCATCAGAGTCTGTCCTTTGCATGAAGATAAACTCTTTCGCCATTCCCCGCAGAGCCATTGCTCAGCAGTTGCACCTAATGATCCAATGCTTGAAAATTGACCAATGATATTCCATGATGCATCAACATCAGAAAATGAAGGGCCATGATTGAGTAATAGCTACAAAAACAAAAAACAGATAAATCGTTGGTATTCTCTATTGGATAGTAAAAGATACTAATAAGGATATTCAAAACCACCAATGGAAACAGTCCAGGAAAGTCAATTGACCACATTTTCATGAATTGCTCACAAATGTTCATCATAAAGTTTATGAACCGTATATGGACCGTTCGTGAACAGTTCATGACATCAGGGGTGATTAGCTCAGTTGGCAGAGCAACCGAACTTCAGATCGTATCATATCTGATCGACTGTGGTTCAAATCCCCCTCAGGTCAACTCAGCCTTGGCTTTATCTGAAACATCAAATGAGTACCATCTAAGGATGGCGGACGGAATGGTTCAGAAGGAATTGCATTGTGAGTAGTTGCGGCGCATCGTTGCGCATTGACAATCAAGGCCTATCTGCCATGAAATCTGTTGAAATTGATCTGCAGTGTCGCGGCTGAGATCTAAGGAGCGTTTAACATCATTGCTCTTAGCGAAAAGAGCCACTCCTCTAGAAATAGAGGAGTGGTACGGGTGCCTTCGGTAGGGCGACACCGTCCACATTACTTTTTTACATGACATCAGGGGACATGAAGTCTAGTAGATAATGACTGGGCAAAACTGGAAATATTTGAACAAATTAATGTGTTTTTAATATTTAATGACAAGTTTTATTAGGTAAATAAATGGTTGACATTTCATGCAATTTCTATGAATTTGCTTCCAATTTGATGAACACTTGGCGCAAGCAATTATACATTTTATATTTAATTAAATTTATGACCCAATAGTAAAGTGTTTTTCTATGATCAACATTTATAATTATAAATACCTAACCAAAACAGCATGTCTTAAGTTAATCAATATACACAAGAAAGTCACCAGCTTGCAAGAAACATCTAATTCATTTAAAGATCAACAAAATTCTTAAATCTGCACCCTCCCAAAACACGATTTTGATAATTTTGCATGCAGTAATCTCCTGTGAGAGCATTTCATCAAAGTCCACAAAAACGTTTGTGATAATTAGGCCAATTAACGTTGATGCACAAGATCTGTTCATAAATTTCCATTGGGTTCATCAACTGTTCATTGATTGTTTTCACAGAATGCTTAGACGCACAAGTTATAATAACAATCAAAATGATTATTCAAATAGAACATAACATTTACCTTTCTCAGCTTTAAATGGCCCCAACGAAATTTACTAGATCCAATATGACGACCAGGAACAGATGCGACAATACGAACTCTAAAAACAGATATAAAATCATAATGATTACAATTCATTACGGGTGCTGTTGCCATGGTTCTCTCACTCTCCTAGTCTTGAACGAATCTTCAAAAAGACTAGGATATTTCGATATTCGTGTTCAAACATATAAATCTGTCAAAAATATAATTTGAAACTATTAAAAGTATGTGATGATATCATACAAAAATTAAGAAATCTAAATTCATTATAATTTTTCCAAAATCTACCGAAATACAGTAAGTCATCATCATCATCACCATCATCATCATCATTTATTCAGAACCTTTAAGTTATACAAACTTTTTTTCAAAGGACTGATACATAGCTAAGTTGACAGGAAAACAGACATTAAGTAAAAAAACAGGCATAAATAACAGGAAAGAGTGGTAAGTGTAAAGTATACTAAGAATGTAAGTGCTTCCCAAGGAGACGTTTGAAAGTAGGCCTGCTTTGGACTTCCTTCATTGCAGACGGTAGATCGTTCCACTTATGCGCACCAGCGTCTTGAAATGAATGACGATGGCTCGACTTGATGTAAATGTCATTGTGGGCGTGAGATCTTGTTCTGGTGGAATACGGCAGTTGGAAAAAGTTGGAAAGCAAAGGAGGAGCTAGTTTGAATTTAATTTTATGAGTGAACATTAGTTGATGCGATGTTATTCTGTCTCTAACAGAAAGCCAACCTAGTTGACTTTGCATATCAGAGACACGAGTGCGATAGTTACAACGGAGCACTGTCCTCATTCCTCTGTTTTGCAATCTCTGGAGGCGATCTAGATGTTCGGTTTTACAGTTCCCCCATACGACAGCGCAGTAGTCAAAGTGTGGCAAAACAATGGTGTTATAAATAGTTCTAGCTGCTTCTTGCGGTATGAAGCGTCTCACGTCGCTTTTCAAAATCGACGTGTTCTTGTTTATTAAGTTTTGGCCTGGAGCCTATCACCATGCAGTTATTTTTATTTATATTTAATGTTAGTTTATTTGCACACAGCCAGGCATGTATTTCAATCAGATCTGACTGTAAAATTTCTTCAACGTCTTTCAAATCTTTACGGGCTACATACAAAAGCGTATCATCTGCATATAGATTTAATTTACAGTTATTTACAGAGTTACATAGTAAGTTAGTAAGGATTTGAACATCATAACAGTTTATCAGAAATAACAATGGTTTTGCATGGGACGGATTTAGTGCTTGCGTCAAGTCGTGCTTGAGGTATGGATCGTGTGACAACATTTGTGGAATTACAGATGAGCCACATATAATACAACAAGATAATATTTTTGACTTTCAGAAGCAGGTAGATCCACCTACTATGATATAGGTATAAAGCTTACACAGTACAGTCAGTAGCATTAATTAATGGCTGTTTAGATGGGGCATCTCGTATATCTTATAGACAAGGAGAATATTTGATGTAATTATTTTAATAATTATGCTAGAAGGATTATAATTGGTGACACTGACTCAAAACATATATAGATGTGTACCTTGCAGATGACATATCATGTCTAAGGATAACTTTTCTCCAATAATTTAATGAACCATCTCCATAAGCTGCTAGGTAATCCTACAAAAAGGATCATCTTCATATGAAAATGATGAAATCATTGTTACATCCAATGACTATCCCTGTGGAAACAGTCCATCAATGTTAAATGGCCCAACGCATATTAACCATTTATGAACAGTTAAAGAAAACGTCCATGAAAAATGGGCCATGCAATAATGTTCATGAATTGTTCATTAACTGTTTGTGAACTCAATAAGTTTTTTTGCAGCCGTAGCCTGACTTTTTCTTAATTACAGTTCATGAATTGTTCCATAATTTGCTCAATGTTCATGAACTGTTTATTTTTGACACCTATACACTTCAGGGAGTATTGATAAGATATTAATTTATGTACTGTTAACTTGGAAATGGTAGCCTACTGTAGTAAGTAAAATCAATTGAAACATTAAAAAAAAAAATGAATTGCTGTCATGTAGTTGACTTACCAAAAGGTCTTCTTGAAACGTATTTGATCTTTTCAATTCAACCTCTTTTTCAACACGGGGAAATAGAGGACTCATCCAAACACTAAATTAATTACAGAATAATTAATTGCACAACATCAATATATATGCCCCACTTAATTAAATACCCATATTCAGTTTCAAATGATTAAACAATTATCTATGACTTTTTGCAGCAGAACTACTTTGAACAATATGTGCTTCTTATCCAGCTATATGTGTACCATGTGATAAGTATGCAACTGAAACATCTAAGTTTCCTATTGGAAACACAAATTTATGGATGCCCAAAAGTTTTTAGGTTGTTCCGTCAGTAAAACATACCAATCAACCTTAAACATAATTTGTTGCACTATTAGAACCATAAAGTGGGGCAACCTACATCCAAGCTTGAATTGACAAAAATTGAAATTAGAGTTTTCAAATGTATCTTTTTTTAGGCTAGCCTGCTTGCAGTCTCTCTGTAAATTGGAAACTTAGTAGAAAATAAGAGAGTCTGCGAGCAGGCTAATTTGAGGCATGCTTTTTAAGTTCTGGTTGTCTTATTAAACATTTTGTTTTAATCATCATACTTCTTATTATGTCCACAAGCAGTTTACACAGAGGTAGGTTTAACATTCCTTGATGTGTGAATCGCAGCAGAAAGCCAAACATATTAGACTTATAGCAATGATATAATTTGAATTTCATGAATTTAATAATTGTCACATGTATGAATTCAGTATGTGTGCGTTATCATCAACTACTTCAACCCAATGATGAATCAAAGCAAGAATTTACAGTGCTGAATGAGGAGTATACATTACCCTTGTGTCTTCTGATCCCAATCCAGAGCAATTAGATTAGCAGTATGAATAACAACCACCAAACCATCATTGTAGAGTAGAAACATCATTTTACTAAATTTAGTCAAATATATTGAAGCTAAATTAGCATGTATGTATGTATGTATGTATGTATGTATGTATGTATGTATGTATGTATGTATGTATGTATGTATGTATGTATGTATGTATGTATGTATGTATGTATGTATGTATGTATGTATGTATGTATGTATGTATGTATGTATGTATGTATGTATGTATGTATGTATGTATGTATGTATGTATGTATGTATGTATGTATGTATGTATGTATGTATGTATGTATGTATGTATGTATGTATGTATGTATGTATGTATGTATGTATGTATGTATGTATGTATGTATGTATGTATGTATGTATGTATGTATGTATGTATGTATGTATGTATGTATGTATGTATGTATGTATGTATGTATGTATGTATGTATGTATGTATGTATGTATGTATGTATGTATGTATGTATGTATGTATGTATGTATGTATGTATGTATGTATGTATGTATGTATGTATGTATGTATGTATGTATGTATGTATGTATGTATGTATGTATGTATGTATGTATGTATGTATGTATGTATGTATGTATGTATGTATGTATGTATGTATGTATGTATGTATGTATGTATGTATGTATGTATGTATGTATGTATGTATGTATGTATGTATGTATGTATGTATGTATGTATGTATGTATGTATGTATGTATGTATGTATGTATGTATGTATGTATGTATGTATGTATGTATGTATGTATGTATGTATGTATGTATGTATGTATGTATGTATGTATGTATGTATGTATGTATGTATGTATGTATGTATGTATGTATGTATGTATGTATGTATGTATGTATGTATGTATGTATGTATGTATGTATGTATGTATGTATGTATGTATGTATGTATGTATGTATGTATGTATGTATGTATGTATGTATGTATGTATGTATGTATGTATGTATGTATGTATGTATGTATGTATGTATGTATGTATGTATGTATGTATGTATGTATGTATGTATGTATGTATGTATGTATGTATGTATGTATGTATGTATGTATGTATGTATGTATGTATGTATGTATGTATGTATGTATGTATGTATGTATGTATGTATGTATGTATGTATGTATGTATGTATGTATGTATGTATGTATGTATGTATGTATGTATGTATGTATGTATGTATGTATGTATGTATGTATGTATGTATGTATGTATGTATGTATGTATGTATGTATGTATGTATGTATGTATGTATGTATGTATGTATGTATGTATGTATGTATGTATGTATGTATGTATGTATGTATGTATGTATGTATGTATGTATGTATGTATGTATGTATGTATGTATGTATGTATGTATGTATGTATGTATGTATGTATGTATGTATGTATGTATTTCAACCATAGTCTTACATAAATCAAACATAATTATCAAAATTATTATATTGACATTTTCTAAAAATATGATAGATATATAATAACAAAGTTTATGTTGGATAATACATGATGGCTTGATATTGGAGAATCCCCTTTAAGTACTAATCAATCAAAACGTGACAGTAGTTTCTATCTCACTGTGTGATGTGCGTATGAGGCATTATATTCCAATAGAGAGGCTAATATGTACATGTGTTTGAGCAGCACCCAACAGTGCATTGCCATGTAGCATGTACGTGATACATCATAAAAATAAAACATACCTGTGGTGAGTGCCAAATGATATTGGTAATTTTGCCTGAAATAAAGTACAGTATAGAAAACTTCAATGAAAGAACCAAACATTACTTAGAAAATTAGAAAATTAATAATTAGAAAATAGAAAGTACAAGGAAATGCACACAACAGAATAGTGATAGAGTATATAGTAAGTAGACAATGTTACAAACAAATTTGCACATGTCTTAAGCTATATTTCAAAGCAAACGATAAAAAATTTGATTGTTCCATGTTCCATATATAGCTGATAGCATAAAAGTATAATATACGATGGAAATATTGTATAGCATATTCAATTTGTTAATTTATAAAAATAAAAAATAAATAATTTGTTAATTAATAGACAATTCACACACACTGAAGACAGACTGTAGTATACTTTCTAGTAGAGTACTTGTTTGTAATTTATAAAGCGTAATAAATATATTATTATTATTAAACTTGAAAAGAATTATGACTGCTAAGAATACTCTATCATAGACACACAGCAAATTAAAGAAGGGCAAGCTGTAATAGAACAATATTATCAAAGATAACAATATAGAAATATACACATAGTTTATTAACAAACAGATAATAATATTAATATAGAGATAGGCCTACATGATTAAGGAATGGATTCATAACACTTCAAAATCCTCAACCAGTACTATTTCAAATTGAATAATGAAAATCTTTATGAACTGTTTGTTAAATCTGTTGATAGGGTGTTTGTGAGCTGAGTTCATGAACGTTCGTAAAGTTAGTGAACTGTTTATAGGGTGTTTGTGAACAGTTCATGAAAGTTCGTAAAGTTTGTGAATGGCTTATATGGTGTTTGTAAACAGTTCATGAAAGTTTGTAAAGTTGATGAACTGTTCATGAACGAATTTTGCAAGTATCTTGAAATTTTGGTGCATGCTGCAATGTAACATATAATATGGGTAGCTAATTGGAATATTTTGATAAGATTGTGCATGTCATCTATAATTGAAAAATAACTCATCAAAATGCATCAAATTTTTGTCCGGTAAACCCTGATTGTAAAAGTGCAAAAGTGCAGCAAATACAAAAGTAGGAATCCTGGAATCCTAGATTCTGGAAGGCTAGAGCAAATTCAGAAGAAAATTTGTTCATGATTTAATGGTCAAACTTCAACAAAAACATCAGAAGAAAATGTTGAAATGGCTGTAGGATTCCAGAGGGGTAACGTTTTTTCGGGCCACATACGAAAGCTTTAATTTATATAGATAGCGTGAGAAAAATAATAATTAAGCATAAAGAACATCTGGAACTGAGCACAACAGTTTTGCGCCATTCCCATGAACATTTTTTGAACTATTTTCGGCATGCATATAATAATGATACTCAACTAAAGTTGAGGCTTAATAAATACCCTAAAATTCAAATTACAGGACAATCCAAATGTTGATCAAAGCCTACCTGATAAAGGTCAACATGACTGTATAAATTGGCTTGCTGTTCAAGCTGGGCTTTTGCATTACCAGTGTCACCATGAATAATCAACAGAGGGACATCTCTATCATATATCCAAGACAGGAATAATGGTCAATAGAAATAAATTGGTTGACCATAATGGAGTTTATCACCAAATAATAAGCAGATAGACGTATTCATTATCGACATTTTGGTTGGAATTGCTTCAAGTATTAATATAGTCATCATTTTACATGATAACCTTCACGTAAAATATTGTCACGGCATTGCCTGGTCAAAAACAGTCCATGAATATTAAATGGCCCAAATTTTATCAACTTTTCATGAAATGTTCATGGAAATATTCCGGTCTCTTTTTAACACTCTGTAATCAATAGTAGTTACTACTGAACAATATGTTTCAAACGAATGACTGATTTTGATGTATATCAACCTGAAAAAACAGATTGATAATTGTTTGAAGCCGATCAGATAAAAAACGACCGAGATATCAATGTTTTAATACGTCTGTTCTGCCGCACATTTGTTTTCGTAACGTCACCATCTCAATATAGTTTTTAGAGAAAATGAACTAATTTTATATACAAAATTAATTACATACAAAAACAAGTTACATCAGAATCAATTATTTATTTGAAAATAGTGGTGTATCCGATTTATCGTTTGATTGATTACGCTTTCATAAATTGATTGAAATTGTGAATCGATAAATGGTTGAAAAAGGAAAAAGGAAAAATGGTTTCTTTAGAGGTTGTTTTTTGTGCAATAAAATAGTTTATTATTTATATTGTGTTCTGTTCTTTCTAAATATAGATCTTATTTATTGAATATAGAGTTTCTTTGCTTATTCCTTCACAATTTAATGTTCATTGAATAGGTCATAAATGTATGTTTACATCAAGAAGCATTGTCATTCAACTCCTGTTAATTATTTGCCATGCAATTGCAGAAAACGCCATTCATGTAAACTTTCCATTGAAAGAAATTTCTGAAGAAATGAAATACAAAAGCCGTGAAGCTTTTTTTTAAACTTTCAACCGTTGATAACGTAGAAAACTCTGGAAACAATAGGTATGTTGTTTTGGAACGATTATTTGATTCTGAATCGATTCTTGTCTGCGGCTAATCAATGCTGAAATTTTTTAATCGACCCATCTCTATTTGAAAGAGATTTCTACGATAGAAACCCCTATTCAATAATGAATCAGTTCATGAAAAACAGGTATAATTCAAAGACCATGAATTGTTCATGGTCGGTTTCTGAAATGCTTGCAACCCTCGTTAAAACTGTTCATGAATATCAAATGGCCAAAATTTCATGAACTTTCTTTGAACACCTTACACCTTAGATTACATAATTCATGAACAGTTCATGAGAATCAAGATATTCTTGACTTTTTTTGCAAGGGTGATTATATAATGTTCATAGAAAGATATGCTGAATTGAATTGATTAAATTGAATATTATACCTTTGTGATGTGGGATATTGTGAAACAAGCCAAGGGATATCTATCATATAACTGAACTGAAACAGAATAAAAAAGATATAGAACTGATTAATTACTCAAATGTGATGTACATAATAGTGCCAGGAAATTTCTTGCCTTTAAAGGTCAAATTTGAAAAGGACATATGCAGACAATCATACAAAATGATTATGATTATAATTATCCAACAAAAAACACACAATAATTGGCGCAACAGTTTCGATTTAATCTAAAATCATCTTCAGGCAATGTGAAAAGAGAGAGTTAAAAAGTTACATGAATATTTATATAAAAATCTAATTAATTTGTCTATTGAATTTATCGGAACGGTATTATACTTTTTAAGAATGGCAAACAATAATTACAGGATAGATATTTTAGCACAAGAACTAATTACGAATATACGATACAAACACGGTGAAATAACAGTTACAATCAAAAATAATTTAACAGCGGCAAAATGCTCTTTGGTATTGTTCTTCCATTTTCTGTATTTCTTCTGGTCGTTGTTTAATATATTGCCGACCTGAGTGGTCGACATGACAGCATCGCACATGTCACACAAGATAACAACAGTTAGATTTAGCGTAACTATGAATATGGAATAGTAATAGCTTAGAACAAATTGACAAAAAGAAAAACTAAATACGGATATACTATAAGACAGATACAATAAAATAATTATTACAACCAAAAACAAATAATCCAAAATCCATTCATCAATGGCAAAATGTTCTATCAGATTGATTACTAGATTGATGATTTATTTGGTGTCAATTTGGCCTAAAAGATTTTGAATTAACTTTCATAGTTACGTTATATCTAACTGTTGTTATCTTGTGTGACATGCGCGATGCTGTCATGTCGGCCAATCAGGTCGGCAATTTTTTCAACAACGACCAGAGGAAATACAGAAAGTTGGTAATCAATCTGATAGAACATTTTGCCATTGATGAATGGATTTTGGATTATTTGTTTTTGGTTGTAATAATTATTTCATTGTATCTGTCTTATAGTATATCCGTACTTAGTTTTTCTTTATTGTCAATTTGTTCTAAACTATTACTATTCCATATTCATAGTTACGCTAAATCTAACTGTTGTTATCTTGTGTGACATGCGCGATGCTGTCATGTCGACCACTCAGGTCGGCAATATATTAAACAACGACCAGAAGAAATACAGAAAGTGGAAGAACAATACCAAAGAGCATTTTGCCGCTGTTAAACTATTTTTGATTGTAACTGTTATTTCACCGTGTTTGTATCGTATATTCGTAATTAGTTCTTGTGCCAAAATATCTCTCCTGTAATTATTGTTTGCCATTGTTAAAATGTATAATACCGTTCCGATAAATTCAATAGACAAACTAATTAGATTTTTATATAAATATTCATGAAACTTTTTAACTCTCTCTTTTCACATTGCCTGAAGATGATTTTAGATTAAATCGAAACTGTTGCGCCAATTATTGTGTGTTTTTTATCGCATATACCATCATGAAATTAATGTCAAGTAAACCTTTACGAAGACAATTATCCAACAACCAACAATAATAGCCTACCTGTGCAGATGCCTTCAGTGTACTATGGTGCTTTGACAAAATGTCTAACAATAGAAATTCAAAATAATAATATTGTACAAAATAATAATGAGTTCAATTTTAATTGCAATCATGAACTTTATTAGCAGTTTATTATTAAAACATTTTAAAATGAAGGATAGCGACAAGAAAAACTCTGAGATTACAACGTTTTGATAAATTATCATTTCAAGCGAAAGAGAATAAATTTAAAGTTGACATGGTATAGACAACTTTAGACAGTAAAGTTAATAGATGATTTAGGGTTACGTGAGCTGAGGCTGGCCTTATTGTCTAAGCAACGTGTAGTATATTTATTCAAGTGTAACTTGTGTACTGCGAGCTATGTTGGCTATACTCGTAAACATCTGTGTTGCCTGACATAATGGGTCGGATGTCGGTGCACATCTAAGATGTAATGGACGTAGCGTTCTAAACGAAAAAAGCCTGTTTACTGTTGTCAGAAAGTGTGCCTCAAAATTTGACTTCCTAATACACAACATGCTAGCCACCAGGGAGTTGAACCACACATAAAACATGCAAACTGACTCAGTGAAGTCTAAATTATTCACATAATGTATTTCCAAATAATTACAAAAGCCATTGTTTTTGTTGTATCCATACGTGAAATCCATTGTTATTATTATAGAATAAATTATGTAAATTAGAGTAATTTTATACTATACCGTATATACAATGTCAACTTTAAAATTATTCTCTTTTGCTTGAAAATGATATATGACATATCGAAACGTTGCAATTCTCAGAGTTTTCTCTTGCGGCTATCCTTCACTTTAAAACAATCATGAACTATCCATCAACATGAAACTAGGAAACTTATAGAAAGCCCCGGAAACCAAGTTAACTTGAAAGAAGCTCAAAGTGTTTTAAAGATGAAATTTTGTATCTAATTAGGTGAAAATAATTAATAACTACAAAAGAATTATAGGGGTTTACTAGATGATATGATGTTCTGGTTTTGAGAACTACGAGTAGGGATATTAGGCCTACATATATAGTTGGCATATCTAACAGTTCTCACCTTTGATATCAATTGCCAATTTACTTGTATTAAATTTAGATTGAATTCCTCTGGCCTTTGTGAAACCAATGAAAGAGGAAGTTGTTGATTTATCTAACCTTTCCTCCTTGGTATTGCCAGAACCTACTGATACAGGTGCTGAGCTGTTCCCACTAGGTATATCATCGTCACTATTATCTGATGTCAAATCAATTTTTTGTCGCTTTTCCGCCGGAGAGAAATCTTTGTTGTCATTATTCCCATTACCTACTATAGTAAAGAAATTATTTCTACACTTACAGTCAAACAAACTATAGAAGGGTCATTCCATGGCAAATCACACAGTTTAACCCTCACCCTCTCTAATCTTGTTAAGTTTGGTATATAAGCAAAGCTTGATGAGAATCATGAATTTCAAAAGTTTCCAAATGGATTTGAAACCAAAATTTTGAAAGGACTTCAATCTTACTGAAATTGATATTCATTGACTACAATTGAGTTTGGTAATTTACAAATCATAAATAATGTTGATTTCACTTATATTGCTTAATTATTCCTCAATCCTTTATTGCTTTGTTTCTTTGTGTTAAATCATATTGCAGTGCTTACTGAAGTTGCTGCGTTGTTGTATGCCTTGTAGAAATCCGTATACCAGTAATCGCAATCCAGCAGCTGTATTATAGTTTTGTATAGCAGTAATTAATTTTGTACTACTCAGGTATTTCGCTCTTAAAATTGTTTAATATTTCAGAAGATTCAATACTAATCAGAGTAGTATTGTAACTCAAATTCCAAATTATTATTCAGGCCATACATTTGAAATATTTACCTGTCAAAAACCACAATTTTTTAATTAGGCCTACTGGTCTCTTCTCCTGTGAAAAACAGTTCAGGAGTTCATGAAATCCTGAACTGTTCTTCGTAGGGGTTGTCACTCGTTTACTTTATTCCAAAACTCAATTTCATTCATTTTGAAATTCGATTAGAAAATTATTTTAAATAGCCTACTTTACATTTGAAAAATAGTTCGAAGTCTGTTAGAATACTGTTCAAAATCCATTTGAAAAACAGGGCACCCGCTTGAGTGCAAGTAAAAATTGCTAACGATTTTCATTTCATTTATCCGAGTTGCATTTAACCAGGTTACACTGCAATATAAAAGTATTCGCTAGTCAATAGTAATAAAAATGCATAAGAATTCTGGTTTATGAAGAACATGCACAGCACATAAATAATTATATCAATACAATTATGACAAGTATCTACCATGATCTGAAGTAACGAGTTATGTTGTTCTACTGTATCCTAACGTATAGACCCTACCTGTTGATTTTTCAGGATGACTGAACTCTGCTAAATGAGATGCATTTCTCCTATAACAGAGAATTCCGTATTTGCACAGTGGTTTTTCGGCCATTTCAATGTCTTGAAATATGGATATTGAGATCTACTCTGCCGTCTTTGTTTCATTCACCAGTAGATTGGTAGTTGAATGCATCATAGAATATCACCTATGTATTCAGACAAAGATTCTGTTCAATCAAAAATGATACTTTTGTTCCCATCCTCAGCCAACAGTTAATAACAGATCTACTTTATAATTGAGGTGCAAAATGTTGCAACACATGAACTTTTAGAATATTGATGAACTTTTCATGAACTGTTCATTAGAATTGATTGGGACATTTAACCTTCAGGAACAATTTTCCAGCGAAAGTTGCACTGTTATCTGATGGGATGGTAAATACAGGTATTGCATGTTACAGTATTTCTGGTAGTTGTTTAATTTTGTAATATTAATTTGTATAACAAGTAAATAAGATGATGCTTCTCAATTTAAACATGTAGTTTACAGTGTAATTATTTGTATCTTAGAGTGAAATTATATGGTTTTAGAATTTGAGGAACCATACGTCATCAATAAGGCATCAAACAGTGTGGTTTGTATCGCTTGATCAAACAACAATCAAATTAATAAATTGTAAGCTTTTTAGATATCAAAGCATCAAATCATATTTTGCAGTATCAGGTTTGTTTACACTAGCCTATCATTTTTTCAGTAGCTTTATCCTAGTTGCTAGAATTAACTGAATTGCTTGTCTAGTTTCTAGTACTACATATCCTTACGTGGAGATCAATTTCAGCCGCAATCGTTTATCGTTTATCTTAATATGTCATACTCAGACGTGTATCGAAGTAAATTAAAAAAGTAGATAAAAATATCACGTCTATATTTAGTAACAGCCATCTAGGTCTATTTAAGTGTTATTTCACAAGTTTTCAGGGGGTATATGGGGGTATATGGTGAGTATTTTAGGGTTCTTAAAAATGGTTTTTTATGTTGTGCAAATATCAGGTCTCTCAAATGAGAACGAGGCGTGCATATCTATATATATTTATATTTATGTCTATATATATATATATTTCTTAGATAAATATTGGAAAGAATTAAAAATATCTCATAATAATATATGATACTTTTATGGCATTTATAAGGAAAACATAGAAAAATTGCATAAGATCCAATATCATGGGTCACATTTGCCTAGCTTCACAAGGCCCACTATTTCTACAAGATGATTTATAGGTAGTGTGATTTAAAACATCAAAAAATGGATATATATATACATCTGCGTTCTTAGTCCTATATAGCTATTCTGGAAATCAGACCTTCCAACTTAAGATTTAAAAAAACAGTGAGATTTTTGAAATTCTGTATTTTGGGGATAAAATGTAGGGGCCTTCCCGAATGAGCTGCCCAATTCTAGGGGGTGTGGGGACATGTCAAGAATTCGTCATGGATTAAAAATGGCTTGAAACGAATATTTACAACAACATTTTGAATAATGTTGACAATTGTGCACACTTGTACATGTAGCTAAAACATAAAAGCAGTTTAGAAACAACACACAGAATAATCCAATAGAGTATAAATTTAGCTGTTGAACATCAATTGGACTATCAAAGAGTTTATACACAGAAAGCAGGAACATTTTCTTAAGATTGGATTTTGCCGTGAGAAAGTGAGAGAAACCGTGAGACCGTGAGAATCAGTGTAAAAGCGTGAGACTCACGGCAAACCTGTAAGACTTGGAAGGTCTGTGAAAATGGCGTAATTAAAAGGAAACATAGAAAAGGAGCAAAGGATCTAATATTTTGAGTCGCATAAGATAGATGACAAGCCTTTGGCTTGCCGCCTGTGCCCTGGGCCAGTCCTTTGCTCCCTTTAGTAACCTCCAATCCAGCCAGTTGCTTTGCTCCCTTTAGTAACCTGCAGTAAAAATTGTCAGTATATTACAGAACATTTGTTGAAATTTCGAAAATCACTCGACATTATTATTCTCTGTCTATAGGTGAGATTTTAAATTTGGGGCTCATATCTAAAATTAGCCCCAAACATTTCTTGAAAATATTAATTAAAAAACGCTATTATATTTTGCTTTTTGAAAAATCGCAAAATAAAATTTTCACCATGCAATTACCCTAATCGTCTGGTAATCTTTAACGGGCTCTACTTTTTCTCATTTTTTGACTAAATCACTTCAAACTTCGCCAAGTTGATATTCACTTCATTATCTTTTGGCAAAATAAGTTTCATTAAATTCTCGGTGTCTGTAACTTGCATGCGTGTGTGCGAGCTGCGTGCTTGTTCAGGAAACACGTCATATTTATCATCTTTTTGTATTACGATTTTAAGCGTCTCGATGTTATGAAAAAGGTTTTGGCTCTGCTAAATTTTGCAGTCGCTGTCATGTCGTAATTGACATGAGACTTACTCCAGATCCGGGACTCTAGACTTGAATAATTTATTAACAATCTTATTTATTAAACATTCATTATTCGACCGCTACATTAATAATATCAATGACAGCGATAACGTTTAGCGATATCATCATCATCGTCATCATCATCATTTATTCAGAAACTTTTAAGTTATACATAACTTTTTTTCAAAGGACTGATACATGTTGCATACATAGCTAATTGAACAGGAAAACAGACATTAAGCAATAAAGGGTTTTAAATAACGGGAACAAGTCGTAAGTATAAAGTATCTTAAGAACGTAAGTGCTTCTCAAGGAGAAGTTTGAAAGTAGGCCTGTTTTGGACTTCCTTCATTGCAGACGCTAGATCGTTCCACATATCCGCACCAGCATCTTGAAATGAATGGCGATGGCTTGACTTGATGTAAATGTCATTGTGGGCGTGAGATCTTGTTCTGGTGGAATACGGCAGTTGGAAAAAGTTGGAAAGCAAAGGAGGAGCTAGTTTGAATTTAATTTTATGAGTGAACATTAGTTGACGTGATGTTATTCTGTCTCTAACAGAAAGCCAACCTAGTTGACTTTGCATATCAGAGACACAAGTGCGATAGTTACAACGGAGCACTGTCCTCATTCCTCTGTTTTGCAATCTCTTGAGGCGATCTAGATGTTCGGTTTTATGGTTCCCCCATACGACAGTGCAGTAGTCAAAGTGTGGCGAAACAATGGTGTTATAAATAGTTTTAGCTGCTTCTTGTGGTGTGAATCGTCTCACATATTTCAAAACGCCCAAGCTTCTATTTATTTTCTTATTTATTGATACAACATGCTTGTCGACAGATAGGGTATTGTTTATTCGAATGCCTACGTATTTCAAAAGATCTACTCTTTCGACACATTTGTCATCCAGCTTTATTATCAAATCGGTCGGTTCTTGTTTATTTAGCTTTGGCCTGAAGCCTATTACCGTGCAGTTAGTTTTATTAATATTCAATGTTTTAGTAATATTCAATTTTGAATAAATAGCCTGACTTTATATATATTAAAACACCTTGTTTGCCGACAAATTGACCACTGTTATCATACCTGATGGGAGAACTGTAGCCATTCAGAGATATGAGGTTGTCTGGTATCTCAGGGGATAGCCAGGTCTCCGTCAAACAGAGGACGTATATTACCGCTATATATACAGTAACATGTTATACGAATTTTAAATTCAAAATTCAAAATTGAAAACTTATTTTGATTAAATTTCAATGCAATATATCTATCAAATTGATGATACAGAAATTCTTAGAATTGATTATTGACTTTATTGTTAATAAATAGAGGCCGATAAACATTTCAGAACTTTCTAACCCCTACAAATAATTGCCTTTTCATTTGGCAGGAATTCCTTGGATTTCCAGCCAAATCATGGTCAACAATCCATGGAAAATCCTTAGCTATGGCTTTACTTAAATTAATCTCTTAATAAATAAATTAATCAAGCCAAGTCTGGAACTCGGTCTGGAATGAAGTCCACGTTAATTAAGACATGACAGCGACTGTCAAATTTACCCAAGCCAGAACTTTTTTCATAACATCGAGACGTTAAAAATCCTGAGCGAGTCAAAAAGTAATAAATTATGACATATTTCTTGAAAAAGCATGCAGCCAGACACGCACAGTGTCTGTAACTTGCGTGCGTGCTGCGTGCGTTTACAGGAAATACCTCATAATTTATCATCTTTTTGTATTACGATTTTTTGCGTCTTGATGCTACGAAAAAAGTTAGGCTTGGCTAAATTTTGCAGTAGCTGTCATATCGTAATTGTCCGGGACTTTACTCCAGATTTGATTAATTTATTTATATTCTGATTTATTAAACATTCATTATTCGACCGCTAAATAATGATATTAATGACAGCTATAAAGTTTTATGATATTACCGTTTTATATACAGTATTAAGCATATATACTAATTTCAAATTAAAAATTGAAAACTTGTTTTTAGTAATTTCAAGGCAATGTATCTATCACATTGATGATATTGATACAGACTTCGATAAACATTTCGGAAATTTCGAACCCCTACAAATAATTGCGTTTTTGCGTGATGGATATCCTGTCAAATCAAGTTAAACAATTCATGGAAAATTCTTAGCTATATGACTTCACTTTTTATCTCTTAATAAATCAAGTCTGGAACTCGGTCTGGGATAAAGCCCCCGTCAATTACGACATGACAGCAATCGCCAAATTTAGCCAGGCCAGAACCTTTTTCATAACATAGAGACGCTAAAATTCATCAAAAAGGTGATAAATTATGGCGTATTTCCTGTAAATGCACGCAGCACACCCACGCAAGTTACAGACACCGTTAAATTCTGAGAGGGTGGTATTTTTTTGTTTGCAAGTTGACGAAATTGTGGCATTGTTGAGTTGTAGCATGGAGAAAAAACGGTACTCCGAGAAATAGTTTTGTGTAGTGTGCACGAAAAATTTGAGCGAAATTACATAACAAACTTCACATCAAATTACATAACAAACACTTATTGTTCATGCACGGTGTGCTAAACTGGGCCCAGTCTGCATTCGGGAAATTTTCTCCGCCGGATATTTTCCGCCAAAAGGCCTATTTTATAACCCTGATTTTCCCGCCAAAATTATATGACGGCTATAAAAAAAATGCATAGTTTTTATCAAAATATGATACAAAAATCCACCGCCAAGGCACTGAGAGGGAAATTTCACGCCAATCTAGCGTTGGCACTGAAGACTCCGGCGGGAAGCCTGTGGAACAATGCAGACTGGAACTGACTATTCGCACGAATTGTGCATCGATCGTGCGAATAGACCCAGCCATAGTGTTGGTCTATTCCATCGATCGTGGCTTGTGCCAATAGACCCTGTCCGGCCATTACATATCTATGTTCATTCTTTCCTACCTGTGTAGCAAACGATATTTATGACTCACATGCAATAATAATACACGTTTTATGCAGCATTTTCTGGTTACGATTTGCGTGAAAAATTACTGCATACATCAGCATAATCTTCAATTATCAACTTGCCTCGCTGCTCACAAGCAAAGCGAGGCGAATTTTAAAGAGTTTGAAATTCGAAAATTTGAAAAATAACATGGCCGAAGTTCATGTAGTTGGAGAGTTACACGGTGCAAGTGGTTTTCCTCAGCATAGCCTTTATTGCAAATGGTCAATCCATATTGATGGCGCATGGAAAGTTATTTCGGGATTACAATGCGGCCAGACTCATGTCGATTGTCCACAGAATGAAGAATATGCGTCATTTTGTCATCCAATAGATCTACATTTTTCTACAAAAAGTTTAAAAGGATGGCCGAAGATGCACTTTGAAATATGGCATCATGATTCATTCGGTCGTAACGAACTTTATGGTTATGGGTTTTGTCATATACCAGCATCACCAGGAATGCATAATGTTGACTGTGTTACATGGAGGCCAGTAGGAACATGGAGAGAACAAATTAGATCATATTTTGTTGGTGGTGCTCCACAATTAAGACAACCTGATTCCATTTATACTGGCCCTGATAGATATAGACTATCGACAATTGCGATGGGTACAGTTCACTTAAAGCTCGGAGTTATTCTACGTAATTTTGATCGTTTTGGAATCGAGTGTTAGCCTAATTCAGCTCTTATTCAAAGTTTTACCATTTAGGCTATACTTATATAGATAGGCCTACCAATTGTATATTAATGTATATAATATTATAATTTATTGACATTTTTCTAAATTAGCAGATCTAACCTATTTGGTTCACTCATAAACTATCCATACACTTGAGTGTGAGTTAATAGTATTATAAACTCCAGACATACAGTGTGCAACATGGTATACAGTATATTCAATAATTAGCATTCATCAATGCCGCAATTTGCAATCGTTTCTCTGCTCTTAGCGAAATCATAGCTTATATATATATATATATATGTATATTGCATAATAACAATAGAAATAGAAAGGTGTCAGAGACCACACATTCTTATAACTGTTACTTTAAGTTTCATGCTTTTATAGCAATCATCGGACAGATTGATGTAAAAGCATTACAGTTTATGATAAGAATGTGTGGTCGCTGACTCCCTTATCTATTATGAAAGTCTTTCAAAAGTGATGCATTTGAATGCGCTTCCACTTTGATTTTGACAGGTCATACAAGTGTGTGGTTTTCTGTTCTGTTGAGGTGTTGACAGATCTAAATTTCAATTTACTATGAGATGTCAAAGAATTGTTGGAAACGGTTTGTAGTAAAAAAAACTAATATGGACAGTAGTTTTTTGTACATTTTTGTTTAGAAAATTGGGCAAGGCAATGATCCAAAGTTCAAGAAAAACTAAATCTGTCAACACCTTTTCATTTCACACTTATTTTTAGTTTTATAGAAATCCACACACTTCTATAATCTGTCAAAATTACACAGAGCCTGACACAGATACATGCAAATGCATCACTTTGAAACACAATTTTTCAGTATAGGTTCTCATCCAACATAACTTTAAATATTATTGTAATATTTCTGAGATTATTGCATTACAGACATGAAAAATTATTATTCAAAAATACCTTACCAATATTTAATTACATTTTTTGAAATTTTGGAGCGTTTAAGTTCCCTATTGACTCTGTGTATTAATTTAGAGGGGCATTGAGTGCCCCTTTCCCAATATATTTTTGAACTCAAAGTTTGAGCTTATGATATTCTTACCCACTAGAACAATAAAATCGACAATATATATATATATATATATATAATAAAGAAGTCAAAGACTACACATTTTGATACTGTTACTTAAAGTTTCACGCTTTATGCGATCCTCAGACAGTTAAAACTAATCAATAAAATACATTATACCTCATAATTAAACTTACAAAACGCGGCTATTGTTAAATAATATAAAGGCTATTGTTTTGTTAGATGCGATAATTCTTTGTAGTTATTTCCTATGCGGTAGTTAGTTATTACAGATTATGTTTTAGTGGATTTATAATTAGAAAAATAAAATTTATTTTCATGCCTACACTTAGAGATTAATTCTGATTTTTTATTTAATAGTTCTTTTTTTGCGCATATTATATGGTACTTTTCAGCTAAGCATAACTGGCATCTCTTTGATTTGTTGCTATATGTCTTGGCTGTAGATAGTGCAGTCCATTCAATTTGGTATTCAATGGCTTCATTTTTTAATTCCCAAATATATTTTGACAGCTGAGTGTTGTTCGTTTGTTTTTCATGTCTGAATGTGCTCATGTGCTGTGTGTGGCGTGTCTTAGAATTACATCGGCCTTACAGAAGGAACATTCAAGACACGCCACACACAGCACATGAGCACATTCAGACATGAAAAACAAACGAACAACACTCAGCTGTCAAAATATATTTGGGAATTAAAAAATGAAGCCATTGAATACCAAATTGAATGGACTGCACTATCTACAGCCAAGACATATAGCAACAAATCAAAGAGATGCCAGTTATGCTTAGCTGAAAAGTACCATATAATATGCGCAAAAAAAGAACTATTAAATAAAAAATCAGAATTAATCTCTAAGTGTAGGCATGAAAATAAATTTTATTTTTCTAATTATAAATCCACTAAAACATAATCTGTAATAACTAACTACCGCATAGGAAATAACTACAAAGAATTATCGCATCTAACAAAACAATAGCCTTTATATTATTTAACAATAGCCGCGTTTTGTAAGTTTAATTATGAGGTATAATGTATTTTATTGATTAGTTTTAACTGTCTGAGGATCGCATAAAGCGTGAAACTTTAAGTAACAGTATCAAAATGTGTAGTCTTTGACTTCTTTATTATATTTACAGCTCTGTCAACTGACATTGAGCAGCACTGTTTTACTGCTATTAGATAATATCTAATACTATATATATATATATATATATATATATATATATATAATATTATGAGCATTATATAGCACCCTTCATGAGAAAAATCTTTACAATGGCGCTATACAGCAAATTGTTCAACTACTTGAGTTGAAAATTAAATTAGGATAAAAATTAGATTTAAATTTAAGTAAAGTTAAAAACAATAAATGTATAGAACTATATTATATAGTGGAAAGAGGGGTATTGTTATTTGTTGAATGTTGATAAATACATAGAAATTGCCACTGCATCCAAACAGCATGGATTTACCGCCTCACCAAAACGGCTACTTATGCGACAGATTTGGATATTTACAGCAGCTAATTGATGAGTATCAGCAGCTGAGTAAAGTGATTAGAAGTGCGACTTATTTGTTCAACGAATAAATGGTATTTCCATAATTAAGTAAAGACGTACAAATGAACATATGGTCTTCTGCTTTCGGTTTTCAGAAGTTGAGTTAAATGTACAGCAGTCTCCATCGCTGCAGCATGAGTAACAGATTTGACTTCACAAATAACGGCACATGTCTTGAAAGTCGAATTTCAACATAAAGCAATGGTAACTGGGGTGGTAACTAAAATGTTGGCAGGTTTAAGGGCCCGTGCAGAGATCGCCCTCTGATTGGCTGATAGCTGAACCACACCAAGGTATTCTGAACTAATTAGAGTCAATAAATATTTTGGAAAGTTGGAGCTAGTTCCAGGGTCTTTTTATTTCTATTTCAGTTTTAACAGCAAGAGTCTGGAACTAGTTCCGATGCACTTTTCAAAATATTTTTTGACTCTAAGGGACCGCTCATTATTTATGACCGGGGTTGGGGCTGAAGAGATTGGGGTTGGGTAAATAATAAATTATTGTCAATAAAGGTTGGGTAAACAAAAAAATAATGTGATGATATCACGAATTCCATTGGAAATACAAAATGAAAGGAAGTAAAGCATTTTTACATCTCATTTTCATCTAAACCAGCAATTTTGGCTGTATTTATATATTTAGTATATAGTGCTACTATTAATATTATTATTATTATCGTTGTTTTAAAGATGTATTTTTTCCTTTTATGATTTTAATTTTGTACCAAATAAACATATCTATCTATGTAAAAAAAGTATAAAATCCTTCGATATTAAAACATTCTTAAGAATTTCGAAATTTCCCAATTCTCATTATTCAATCCAAGGTAGAAATAGATATTCAAATGTTGCCAATTTATTTTATCAAAGTGATCATTTGTCCGTACTATAACTGTTAATCAAATTAATTCGATATATCATTATTCGTCCGTACTGACTAAGTACTGAATATATCTATATAGTAGCTAAAAGAAAATGTCATTAAAATGACCCCTCTGTGAAAAAATACCAAATAAAAGCAAGGATATTGATGACATTGATCTAGGGATATATTATGCATGATATTGGGATTCAAGCAACAGGAAAATCTAGAAACACAACTATAAGAACAAGAACATACAAACAAGAACTTATAAAGTTAGCAGTCGCAAATAATTGACTTTCTTAGACCTATATAAATCCGAGTATTGAACTTTCTTAGCAATTTTGGATGTTAAATACTAATTAATTTCTACGTGTAACTTGGCATACGTTAGATGATATATTTATCAATGTAAACCGTAAAAATGTAAACTTTCAACTTTTTTCAATAGAGTTGTGTTGTAAAATTCGAAGTCAAATTCAATTATGACTTCATTATACTTAGTAGCGACAAATAAAACACACGATAATCTGCAACGGTTTCGATTTATTCTTAAATCATCGTCAGGCAAGTGAAAGAGAGAGAGAACAGGTTTTACATCGTATTTATAGTTAGAAATTATTTACATGATCTATTGAAATTTGGGGCTCTATATACGACTATAACACACTAAACAATACATGAAACATTATGACGGAAATGAGCCATTCAGGTCGGCAATTTTTTCGTTATCAACGCCCTGCTGAAATGCAAAGAAATTTCAAATGATCAAGGTAGCCGTGGTAAATATGTCCTCTGTTTAAATCTGGATTGTCCGTTGTCAACTTTAATCAATGTTTCATTAGTATTTGTAATTATGTTTTGTATTGTATCAATGGAATGTATTATTGGAAATTGGAAAGAGAATGTGGATGCAATGAATAGATACGAAATTGAACTTAAAGATTGGGAGCGATACCTAATTTACTTGTTTTCATGCCTTAACGTTGATGATATTTTGTGTAACTATTGGATTATAGTTATGTCGGCCACTCAGGTCGGCAATATTTTCATTATCAACACCTGCTGGACAATAAAATTTAAAATAGCTATGACCATTCTGAATCTGATAGAACATTTTACTTTCTATTCTTTGTTTCATTGTTTTCTTTGTATAACAGTAATTATTATTTCATATTTGTTTTGTATTGTATCCGTAATTAGTACCGCTTTAGACCATCCCTTCCGTCATAATGTTTCATGTATTGTTTAGTGTGTTATAGTCGTATATAGAGCCCCAAATTTCAATAGATCATGTAAATAATTTCTAACTATAAATCGATGTAAAACCTAGCTGTTCTCTCTCTCTTTCACTTGCCTGACGATGGTTTTGGAATAAATCGAAACCGTTGCAGATTATCGTGTGTTTTATTTGTCGCTACTAAGTATAATGAAGTCGAAATTAAGAACCTCTCAATTTATACAAATTCAATTATCCATGGAATTTCAAAATTTAACATTTTGTCTCGCTTCTGTGCTTGCTTGCATTTATACAGCCGAGACCACTGAGCTCGATTCAAAAAGTATATGTCGATTTACTAAAATCATGATTTTACATTAATTAGTTACCATTTTTGCAGTGTTTTTCGTAATGTTACAAATAACCAGTGTAATTAAACAAGTCTTTTCAACAGCATGGAATAGTCTGTCATTTGGAAATATCGCTGGTAATACAAATCGTAGCAAACCACAGAGAAAACGACGACTCTCCCAATCGTAAGTTACAGTAAAATCTAAGCTTGTCTTGCCTTGTCTGTGTTCAACTCTGCCGTGTTTTTGTTTCTACGGGCATCCTACACCTCGTTACACCAAATAGTTGCGCATACGTATTTAATGTATAGGTTTGTAACATCAGCAGAACTGCTATCATCTTCAACCAAGATCAACGGTCGGATCAGCCACCAAATCATGATGGGCCTACTAGAGGACTCAGGACATGCCATGAATCCATGATGATGTTATGAAACCATATGTACACTAAATTATTGTTCGCAACTGATAACCGGGAACACATTTAGTCCATATAGCTGTAGTATTGAGTGAGAGTGGATCCATGTATGCAGTAATTTATCATATACCAATAACCATGGGTAGGGTAGGCTTGCTAGCTAGCCTACACTTAGACTTTAGCTCTTACCCCTTACTATACTGCGCGCTGCAGACAGCAGTAGGCTTACAACTATTATCCAAGCTTAATCGAAATCCTTGCATTTGCTGGAGGGAGTTATATTAATAGGCGTGTAGACTAACATTGGTCAGTTTGCAGAGATAGATGCTTTTCAACTAGATCTCAGCGGTCAGTCTGCATTCTTAAACTAATCAGGGAAGATCTTCCCTGCGCATCTTGAGAGGTCTTATTCTGCGACCGCACAAGCGAATCAAAATGACGTTAAAACGCGCAATAATTTCACACAGAAAACTAAAACGTGCATTCAAACAACATTCATCTGCGAAATAGTTGTAAACAATTTAATTTATTGCAATATTTATTTCAGGTTTTTGCAACTTGGATAAATAATAAATAATAGAATATTTTTTCACGCAAAGTTTACACGATAAAAGGGAAACCTTGTCAACAAACTGTCGTTCAAGTTCGAAGACAACAACACAAATTAAATGTATTTAAAAACAGCGGCTCTTTTGAAACTAAATATGCCACATCATTTATTTTGAGCGTTTGAATAAACATTGCGTGTTTTATGTTCAACAATCGGTAAGAAACTTATTTATCACAAAGAAACAGTTTATTAAATTAATACTATTCTGATAATAATACATTACAGTTTATTGAGCTGCAAGGTTTGTTAAAATCATTGTCTACATCGCATACTATGTTCTTTGGCATTTGGTGCTTGGTTGGTGGGGCTCAGAATCGCTAATAGTAGAAGCTAAGATACCAAGAAAGCACACCTGTCACCACCGAGACCAAGCACCAGTCACACTGCTATGTCAATGGACTACCTAGTAATACTTACCTTATATATTTACAGTGGAGGGAGGGTGTGGAGCCTTAAACTGGGATGCAACAATGCAACCCCTATAAGTGCAGCACTGCACTTTACCACTCACCTTGACCTGATGTACAGCACTGCACAGATGTGTAATAAAATCAATATGATTTAAAACAAAATGCAGTACTACATATAACAAAATAACCAACTGGTTAATAAAATAACCAAGATCAATACTGATCAGCAAATTATACGATTAGAATCTCAAATTGAGATGGGCAATTCAAAGCTGCTAGCACGCTAGACAACACTGCGGCAAGAATGACTACCACACCCTGTACATTTTTTTGGCGTGCACACAAAGATTAAAACAATGGGTTAATAATTTTGCACTCACCCAGTCACACGTGATCTGTCCGCAGCCTGATATCCTTAGACCTTGTAGACCTGATTTTAACCTCCTTAAATGTTCATTTAACCACATTTAATAAAACACCATAAAAGTAGTAGAAACCTTCTACATACATTTCTTCATTCCTTTATTTTGATATTTTTGAACCAGTCAAGCAAGATGACTCATAACTTAATATAAGCATGCATTTGCATGCAACTCAAAATCTAGTATATAAAAAAGCCTTTGATACAGTTTGTCATTCCAAGCTTCTATTTAAGTTACATGTTTTATGTTTATGGTTTTCATTTTGAACTGTTGAATTGGCTTGAGTGTTTTTTTGTTGCAATGTCGTACACAAGCAGTTTACTTAGATCATGATTTTCACCTTTCACAGAGGTCACAAGTGGGGTCCCTCTAGGATCCTTGCTTGTCACTAATATTATTTCTTGTTTACATTAATGACATTGTTGACGTCATTGAATGATTGACTGGTGTTAAATGTTTCGCAGATAACATTTAAGTTGTATTATCCTCCTTGCTCATAAGAAACTTTTTGTACCACGCTGGCCAAATTTTGCAAGTGATGGCGACTGACAATATAATATACCACAAGTGTTGCACAATATCTGTTGGACCAAGTATCAAGCGTCTACCCCTTTACTTCCTCGGAGGGATCGACCTCAACGAAGCTGGAGGCATCAAGGACCTGGGAATATAACCTTTTCATTAAATTTTGAACAAAACACACAGCCTATGCTCAACAATTGCATCCAAGGCATAATGTCACTCTTTACAACTTCTGAAATTGTTTTATGCGACAAACCTCAACATTTTGATGGAGTCATCCACACCTGTATGGAATCTTACTTAAAAATTAAATAAATAACTTATCTTTTAACTATTTTTAATTATTTACCAACTTATTGACTTATAGGCCTATATTTAAACATTTTTTACAATAAATATAAACAATACACACATACATTCAAAAAAGCTTTAAAAGCATTTAACTCCTTACCTAACTTATCAATTTACTCATAACTTTTCAACACATGGTTTTGTTTGTTTTCTGTTTTGATCGGTTGGTTTTGACGAATCAGGCACAATGTGTAATAAAGTTGAACGAGATAAGAGTGCTGAAGCTGCAAAGGTAGTTCTTCAACAAAATGGTGCTGCGCAGGAGACAAAGACTTTAACTCTTAAAGGCCTATTAAAACTCTTTAAGAAAACTCTTTCCTAGTTAAGATTGATTTTCGTAATGCATTTAATGTAATCAGAAGAGATCGAATGTTAAATCAGGTACAAGAACACTTCCCTGAAATATATCATTACATCTATCAGTCATACTCAAATCCATCTACATTATTTTTTGGAGATGAATACACAATAGAGTCAGCAGAAGGGGTGCAACAAGGTGATCCGTTGGGCCCGCTATTATTCAGTCTCACTATTCAACCGTTAATTGAAGAACTAGAAATTCCTTTCTCAATTTGGTATTTGGATGATGGTACAATTGGTGGGTCAAAAGAAACAATCGAAAAAGATCTAGATAAGGGTAATTCATTAGGACCTAGTTTTGGTTTGTCAATAAACAAAAGTAAATGTGAAGTCACGGGACCAAAAAGTTTTGAAAAACCCGAATTTCTAAATGATTTCTTTGAAACTGATATTGAAGATATTACCCTTTTAGGAGCACCTCTTGGAAGAAAATCTTTAGAAGAAATCATACACTTGAAGGCAAACAATTTGAAAACAATGGGAGAATGTTTGAAACATTTATCATCCCATCACACTTTTTATTTACTCAAAAACTGTTTTGCAGCACGTAAGTTGATGCATGTTTTATGATGCTCGCCATGTTTTTAAAGCAACGAAGTGGGCATTTGGGATTCTACTATTCTAAGGGATATTTTGCAAGAAATTACCAATGTAAACATCCATCCAAATGCTTAGGCACTAAGCTACATTACCAGAATCCTTTGGTGGTCTAGGTTTAAGATCAGCAAATGATATTGCACTATCAGCCTTTCTTTCATCTATGAGAAGCACTGTAGACATGGTACAATCGATACTTCCTGCATCCTTTACTGGATGTACCGTACCAGGTTTTGCTGAAGCTATCAAACAATGGACAGACATCACATAAGAACACATCACACCAACATCAGGCAAGCAGAAAGAATGGGACATCCCTCTTTGTGAAAAAAGAAAAACATCTTTACTCAAACAAAATTCAGATACAATCAATAAAGCCCGACTACTTGCAAACTTCGAGAAAGAATCAAGAGCCTAGATTCAAGCAATTCCATCTGTTCCAATTGGTCTTCATTTGCAAGATGATCAATTATCCATCGCAATCTGTATGCGTCTTGGTGTAGATATCTATCAACGACATCCATGTCAACACTGTGACATACAAGTTCAAAGCAACGGTCATCATGGCCTTTCCTGTAAATTTTCAGCTGATTGATGGCTGTGTCACAATGAATGCAATAACATTTTTCAAAAAGCCTTATCATCTGCAAATATCCCTTGCATATTAGAACCACCTGAGCTGTCAAGGGAAGACGGTAAAAGACTCGACGGTTTGTCCCAGATCCCATGAAAAAAAGGAAAATATCTTGTATAGGATTTTACTTGCACAGACACATTCACTCCAACTCATCAATCTTCAAGTTTAGCGGGTTCAGCGGCTCTGAAGGCAGAAACTAGAAAATTAATAAAATACTAAAATCTTGCAGACACACACAGTATTTAACCTTTAGCGATAGAAACAACAGGAGTAATGGGTGAATCACGAGAAAGTTTGTAGACAAGTTAGGACATTCATTAATTGACATTTCAAATGATAAAAGAGCACAAAGTTTTCTACTACAACGATTAAGTATATGTATACAAAGAACAAATGCCATATCTATTATGGGCACTATCAACAATCCAAATAGTATGTACGAAATTTTCATTTTAACGTAAGTTTCAAGTTGGTTTAATTTAGTTAAATAATGTATGTTTAGTGTTTAATAAGTTTTAAAAAATATTGTCAAGAAAAGTGCAAAAAAAATTGAACATTAAAAAAAATTTAAAATTAGAAAAAAAAAATTGAAAATTTTATGATAAATCAACTCAAAAAATTGATCAACAACAAGGTCGTAATAAATAATCAAATATAATTGCTTTGTTTTTAATAAATTACTCATCTTCTTAAAGATTTATTGGATGATCTTAAATTATGACTTGAACTTTATGTAGGGATAATGAAGATGATTTTCTCTGTGATCATATTGAAGAAGAAGAAACCACAGAGGTATGATTAAATATGTATTGTCGTACATTGAGTAGTCTATGTCAGATAAATATGTTGTTATGTAAAGCCTTGCGCTTTGGTCTTTGGTGTAAGTTTCACATTACCCATCATCAAGTTGTTTATTTATATGTCTTCTCATTGAGTGTTCTGTTATTCAGAATATGACCATTCAAAAAATTAGCTAGTAATAGTAATAGTTAGGTAATAGTTATGATGATATTATATTGACACAAGTGTTCTAAGCTTGAACAATCAACAAGTAGTTATGCAAAGTTTAGACAGTTACAATTTCTTTGTTTGTAGATTCCTTTGAGGAAAAGGAGACGTCCTCAACTCTTGGGTGAAAACAATTTTGGTAAAATGATGTGATTTTGTATTAACATTGTTGCTATGCTAGTATGCTGTTGCCTCAAATAATATAAGTGATATATCAGGGTCGCAGAAAGACGTTTTTGGTACCAGAGATTTTTTGCCAATATAACCCTGAAAAATCATTGCTTGTTTCTTATTTCCACAACCAAACATTCATTGGGTGGGTGTGGGGAACTAAGTTAACCAACTATGGCCAATCATTGTAATTTGTAAATATTAATAAACGTGTTAAAGGTCTTTATATCTTAGTACTTTAAAATGACTCTCTAATGTCAAAAATCATGATTGTGAGTTTTCTATACATCGTAACATCCATCTGTTTGCATTGAATAGCTTGAGCGGACTGAATTTAGCTTCAAAAGTGGCCTTTTTAACAGTATCAATTTGCCGATAATTACCGAAAATCTTAATGCAGAGCAATGTAATGTGCCAGAAAAGAGGCAGCAAACACAATGGTGGTTAATTAACCAATCAAAATTCTCAAACACCAGTGCCGTATCTGGTTGGTGTATTCTTTGTTTTTCATGGACATTAACATGGAGGCAGCCAAGACTTTTTGCAGTACCTGTCACATTCCATCGTGGAGAAATCTCTGTTAAAATCGTCACGAATTATCACAACACTTTCATATTTTATGTGATTTATTGCAATACTTAATTGTTATTGCCATTCCGAGTTTGGAAAAAGTGAATGGTTGAAAACACCCTACTTTCAGCATTAAATATCTCCGCTTATACACGTCCAAATTGAAAAACCCTTCTCACCATTCTTCACCATTTAAGTTCAGCTACCTGAATCCGTGTTAGGGTCATTCCATATGAAATCTGTACTTTCTCACCTTCCCCTCATGAAATTTAACAAAAACATATGTGCAAATACAACTTCCGGAGGTATGCTCAGATATATAACTTTTATCTCGGAATTTGAAACAATATCAATTTTATAGCACTTCCATAAAGGTGTGAGTATAAAATATTGTGCTTTGTTTAAACATTGATATCTTCGCCATTTCTTATTATAAATTAACGATTTAAAAGGCCTGCAATACTTTAATAATGCATCTTATAATGTATCGTAATTTTAATTCTGTAGTTTCGTATTTAACTACATAGAAAGTCAAAGTAAAATTTCGAAAGAACGTACTAAAAATTCTTATGAATTCATTCGTAACTAACATTTTTTTGGTGTCATGTGAGCTTTAAGAACCTAACACACACATTTCCTCTCAAAAGCTGACTTATTAATCACGTTTTCCTTGTGGTAATTTTTTGTAGGGTTAATATCAACACCTCACCACATATCTAACATTTCCACACACTCAGCATTACCAAAGAAAGATCTTAATACACCACAACGAGAGCTTTGGAGTTATGTAGTTGGCAAACCAGCAGTTCAGCAAAAATTAACTGTTGCCAGGCGTCTGAGTATAAAGATGGCACGAAGACAAACTAATAAGTTCAGTAGAAGTGTAAGAAGACTTTATACATCTGCTATAATTTTGTTTACTCATGGTTACTCTTTGATTTGATTATTTCACATTTGTTGCACATTTTTGTTTCATAATAGCATCCTCATTTGTCTTACGGTTTTTCATTGTGCACTATTTGCAATGATTTCCATTATTTTGAGAAACTTTGTGTGAAAAATTTTCAGGTCTAGTTTTGATTCATCATAGAAGATGCTGGTAAAATTGATGCAGCACCGGTTGTAGGCTATCGGTCAAACTGCTTCACTTTGTATGTGTTTTACTGTACGCCAAAATGATTTTATGAAGATAGATGAAAGCTGTGCAATTTTTAGAAAGTGTGGTATCCAGCTAATTGAAGATTTTTATTTGACTAAAATATCTGATGATCGACTAGGCTGCGCATGTTGTAGGCAAACTTTAGACACAGGCTATGCAAATGGGAACAAAATGCTACGTCAAAAAACTTGAATGTATCAATTGCTCTCCCTGTGTGAGAATGAGCCATTGTGCGGTAAGCGGTAACTTAAACATGTTTCTGTTTAACTGGCATATTGCTAGGAAATGCATTAACACAAAGATTTCTTAGTATTGTTAAGCCCAATTTGTACTGTACAAACTACTGTAGCTTGCAAGTCAGTAGCATCCTCATTTGTCTTGCGGTTTTTCATTGTGCACTATTTGTCATTTGCTAGTAACTTTTTCATTATTTGGGGCTGGCTAGAGATTGTTCACTATTAAAAGCTAGCAAAAGATGTTGTGAAGGACCAGTTAGTCCCCATCCACCCTCTCCATTAATTAATAACATGATTTTACACTGATTATCTGAGTGTTACAATACTTGATTTGGTGGGACACGTTTGCTCACAGTCACAGATGGCTTCGCTATCTTCCGCATTTGCTTTCAGGAACTCCCAACAACCAACCAAGGCCAAATGATTCCATTCCATGAACAAAATTTAACCCAAAATTTGTATTCATATTAGACATGTCTGATTTTGGGTTATGATTGCGATTTTTAGATCAAAGGTTCAGCAACCAATCACTCATTTTCAAAATACAAAATGAATCAGAACAATGACTTAGTTTCAGAACACTTTCCTCGTGGTGATCAAGGTAAGTTGATGTTTGTACTAACTAAAATGAGATATTATTGTTTGGATAACAAATGTCCCTAAAATAAGCTGTGAGCTGTGTTTACATAAAAAAAATTGGAAGCAAAAGTAAGAATGCCGGAAGATAAAAATATTTTATCAGACCTTGGATGTCGAGAAGTCATTAAATATATTATGACTGGGTTTGTCCACCTTGCATAGCCTCCTTCGTGAAATATTGCTCTGAACAGTCGAAAATACACCCCATATGTACACACATTCAAAAATTATTCTATACATATCTTCTGGGTTACATTTGATACTAGATAAGACCTTCTTGTGGATGAACTATGTAATATAATAGAGCTACCATCATTAAATGCGCACAAGTCGTACACAAGTATTTGTTATTAAATTAAATTATTTGAACATGTAATATGGAGGAAATCAATGTAATTTGAAATAACTTTCGTCGGTTATAATGATACCAATTACAAAACATTTGATTGCGAAATGATGAACTGATGGATGAACATACGGATTTTGAAACTCTCTTTTATATATTACTGTTTGCGTAAATTATAATCCACTCAGTTTGGTCCACAGTCATGCAACAACGCAAACATATGATGAAGTAGCAAATATTAGTAGTTTGCTATGCATAACGCAAATAGTATAGGCACATCCCAATGCAATAGTTGATATTTAGTAATATTTGCTCCCTGTTTTTATTATAGATAGTACTGCACTACTACCTACATCATTCCAATGTCGAGACATCTTAGATGATCATCCTGTTCCTGTTCATGATAACCATGGTTACATTAAATCGCCTTTAAATAATAGAATCCCTTCAACTACAGATGGGGTGAGTTAATGTAATGTGTACCACTTGATCAATCGCCAGCTGGTTGTGGAGTAATCCGATTCAATAAATTAAGCAGGGCACAATAAAATGTAGAACAGAAAGACTTGCAGATCACAGGGATATTTCAAGATTCATAGAATTATTGAAAGCACATACAACTGTACAACATTGCGCAACTTGCAGAATTTGAAATGATAACGTTTTAGATTGTTATTAACACTTTGCTTCTCTTGTCTAAATGAAATGAAATCTCTTCTTGCAACAACACCAGAAACAATTTCTGTTCGAAAAAACTTTTAATCAAGAAAATAAATATAACTTTCATGTTTTTTATATTCTGTCAGGTCATTTTAATTCTTTCTGTGATGCTTATACAAAAGTTTATTCTGTTTGTGTTTAGGTAATACGCCTTGAGGAACGGCAGCGTTTCAGTGATTTAGTAAAAATGTATTCGGGGAGGTCTTCAACTGATGATTTACCAGAAAACAAACCTTTCAATACAAGGTTTGTAGATCATTTTATTACTCTATATTGCATGTTTTAGAAAACTGTTCTTGATACAATTAGTAGCCTACTTGCAGACTTACTGTCAAGATGTAAACTTGGTAGACATTTGTGTACTGTAAACTCTACTGTTCTACCAAGTTCACATTTGACAGTGAGTCTGCATCTGCGAACAGGCTACACAATTAGTTGATAATCACTGCAGTTGTGCAATTTTTTAAATTGTAATTTATGCTTGACATAAATGATTTTCTTAATCTAAATAAATGAAAAGGTGATTTAAATATATTTGATAGGAAAGTTATGCTGTTATTGTTGTGCAGGATAAGTGATTTGTATATTTATTGTATCTGGATATTTCCCTTTAAAATTCACTTTGTTTTATTTCTTGTTTATGCTACAATAAATAGTTCTGCCACACAATTGACTCCTTCATTCTCTACATCACTGGAACTGCTAATGAGTTAAATCGTTTATGAGTTCATGAACATCGAAAAATGTCCATTTTTATGAACGAGAATGAGAATGTGGAGAATTCATATTTGCAAACTTTTGTTCAACAGTTCATAAACCTTTCACGGAAGTCATCATCTTTTTCTTGAAATTGAGTCACTCAACAAGTTACCATAGTTCAGCCTTCAAAGGATTATTTGTCTGTCTGTTTATATGCTTTCAATGATCCAAATAACCATTGTGCTCTACAATTTTATTTCACTGTGCATTTAATTGTACATTGTACCCCTTTGTAACATTAAAAAGCCTTGACTAACTTTGCTGCAATGCAAATGAAAGGGCAGTGATAGTAGTTCTTGTACATTGGTAGAAATTATAGCACTTTTGTCTTTGTAAATCCTTTGGTTATATTTTCAAAAGGTTTTCAGACGTAAAGGATATTTTGGGTAGAATACAAAATGGAATTGTCAACGAAGCATTGGAAAAACCAACAAAAAAGGAAAAGACCATTGAAATTGATGGTAAAGATGATTCAACTGCAAAAACCATCTCTGGCAAAAATCCAATAAAAATAGGATCTTTCCCTAAAGGTATGTGTAGTCCTTTCCGTGCATGCTCTTGAAACATTAATGGAATTTCTAGATTTTTATGATAGGTCAGTTGAGCTTTTCCAATTTGAGTTTTATTGTTTGATTTATATATATCGTCCTCTGTGTAGACATTCTGAGTACACCTGAATTCAACAAGAATCTTTCAACAAACAAGCCCAAGTAAGCATATTTACTTTTATCAATGTTTTCAACTAAATATTCCTCTTCGAAGAACTTAACGTGATGAGTACATGAACTGTCTATGAACGTTAACTTATCCCATTTTCATAAACTTTTCATGTTTCTTTATGAATTTTTATGAAATGTTCATTAACAACAATGAAAAGTCTATGGATATGTTATGAGTTCATGAACTGTTCTTTGCATTTGCAGGGTTCCTGTTATCTGGGTCCAACATTGGTTGGGAACTGGGGATCCTAGATCCCAGAAAACTAGAGCAAATTCAAAAGAAAATTGATAAATTTCTAATTATTAGGCCGAACCTCAACAAAAAATTCAGAAGAAAATGTTGAAGAAATTGTTCAAGATTCCGGAAGGCTAAACCTTTTGTCGGACACTGCCTGTTATAATACATATTGCCTGGTGTATCTTCATGCAATTATATGACACTCATTAAACTCAGTATTTTGATTGAATTCTCCAATACACTATCGCCTGAGCAGCTATTACTGATATTTTCTATAAATGTCAAGCAATTTTGGCTTCTCATTTGCACATGTATGAATAAACTTTTGTAGCTTTTACTTTTGATATTAAATTTCACCGGGTGTTGCGTCATTCAAAAACAAATTTATTATTGTTTACCTAAATTACTTCTGGGAATCAAATTTATCGACTCACTTCTGTTAAAATACAGTTGGCTTTGTGTTCTGTTTGAATACCGGTAGTTAAAATACACTTTCTCAACAATTTAGTTACTGTAAAACCAAATCAGTCCAAATTATTAACCCATCAACGCGAGGGACTCATTGCTAGTAGTTTATATTTGACTAAATACTGAATTATTTAGCATCCAGATATTAGCATTGTTGTTGTAAACTCCTGGCCTTTTACTTATCACTCCTAAATATCATCTAATCTTGGCAACTGAATGCACCGCCAAAAAGGAAGAAAAGCAATACAATTTCCTTGCATAATGCACAATTGCACAGTTCTCAAGCTGAAAAGGGAGGATTAGCTCAGATGGCATAGCAACCAAACTTCAGATCTGATCATATCTGATCGACTGTGGTTCAAATACCCCGAAGGTCAACTCAGCCTTGACTTTATCTAAAACATCAAGTGAGTACTATCTGAGGATGGCGGATGGAATGGTCCAGAGGGAATTGCATTGTGAGTAGCTGCGGCGCATCGTTGCGCATTTACAATTAAGACCTATCTGCCATGAAATCTGTTGAAATGGATCTGCAGTGTCGCGGCTCAGATCAATAAAGAGCGTTTAAAATCATTGCTCTCAGCGAAAAAAGCCAGTCCTCTAGAAATAGAGGAGTACCACGGTGCCTTCAGTAGGGCAACACTGTCTACATTACTTACTTAATTAAGCTGGAAAGACTTGTTTTCTGATTCGTTTGGGTCCATGCATTAATTGATTATTTGCATCATTTTCTTTATTTGTTTTTAGAGATGTGGCTAATATTCTTGATTCTAAATGGATTTCTCAATGGTTTGTAATTATAATTCTATCTAGCAGTATTGTTTATGCAATACTGCTTCTTAACAATTGTCTCATTCATAGACCTTGCAAACATATGTGTCATTATTTCCATGATGGGGATTGTTTGCTCAAGTTTACAATATGATGAATATTCTCATGTGAATGGGCATGAAATAGAGAGAAACTTGCCGTGGTTCTTAACCCTGATGTCATTTGAAATCTAATCCACACTTATCTCAAGCAATTGATTATCTTCTGTCTTTAAAATTGATGCTAACAACTGAAAGTCTATTGAAAATGTTTAGGCTACAATCGTTATGGCGATAAACATAGTACGCTACCTACTGTTGTGCCTCGCAACCTATCCTTTTCAACTTCACCGATACTTTTTGTAACTGAAAAAACTGTGTCCCTTGTCATGCAGGAAGCAAGCCTTAAGTCCTGATAACTTGGCAAGAGAAAGGGAAATTTCAGTTTTAGAAAGTGAAGTGGACAAATTGGAATCTGAGGTAAACATTATGTTTTGATTAGCCATTTGCGTTTGTGATATTAAACCAACCCCTATAATGTGTCGATGATTCCCAAGAAAATGGACAGAAATAAACTAACATAATGTATTATTATTTCCAAACAAACAGTTACATTTGTGTTGTGATTTCAATTGTGTTGAATGCAACTTTTGTGAAATGCTGTTCGTGAACGCTTAATGGGCATGCCTTCACATGCAGTTGAAGGTTCATGAAAACGTTCATGGAAAGCAAGCTATTCAACATTCATGGACTGTTGAGGAATGGTTCTTAAAGTGTTGATAGTATTATATTGCTATCAATTCATTACCTAAAGAATGAACCATATTTGCAGTGGAAGTGACATCATCTTAAATCTGACAATTATATTTGTCTTTCTCAGTTGCACTAGTGCTAATGATCAAGGTACATGGATACCATGTTATGAGTATATTATTGTTTATAAAATATATAAAAAGCACCATCCATAATGATTACTTGGGTCAAGGAACAAGATTGATGGAAGCTAAACAAGCTTTTTTATGAGATTACTGTGAAATGTGACCATATAACTTTAGTATATCTCATCACTTTCTTTAGTTCATCACTTTCTGTTTTGTATGCCCATAATTCTTCATTTCGTCTAAAGATGGTGAATTTACATAGTATCAATTACCACTATTTTACATTATTTGGAATTCCATTTATATTTCAGCGTCATGATGGGGATATATCAAAAGTGGTAAGAGTTTTCATGTCTTGATAATGTTGTATTACAAATCTCATTCAGCAGTACCATGATAGCAATAATAATACGTCCGTAACACCATTTAAAAATGATATTGAGACTTCACTCAATCTAATATGAAACAGTTATGTTTTGAAGGGTATAATATAATAATAATAATAATATCGTATCTGAAAGCAGTTGAGATAGTGGTCGATGTCATTTGACAAAGCGTAAATAATAATAATAATAATAATGGAGACAAAGACTACACATTCATATTCTGTTACTTCAAGTTTCTCACTTTATGCAATCATCAGACAGATACTTTCATTAATAGTCGCAATTCTTTGTAATTATTTTAGATCAAACGACGCATTGAAGATGAAACAGACAAGGTAATAACTCCTCTATGTTTTACGGTCATTTTGTAAATCACAAAGCTAAATGCGAGTGACTGTCTAAAATTCTAAATTATTGTTACTGTTTTATTGAAGGATCCAGGATTAAACCCATTGACAATAGAAGAACAGGATCAGGTGAGAGCTACATTACACGTACCCACAAGAGTAGCATAAAGGCACAATTACACATATACAGGATGTATTCCATAGAAGTTTTTATTTTATATATGGCAAGAGTGACTGCTACAGACAGGTGGTCCCTGTATAGAGGTGACCGTTATAACATGTTTGACTGTATCATGGATTAACTGTTGTACTGCTTTTGTAAAACATTACATAAATTTTGAGATAATGAGATAACTAACATTTAAGCCATTGTTTACTTGGTACTGTTTTGAAATATTATTGTATTTAAAGTAAGTTACAATATCGTATCATTCAACTAACTGAGTACAAAAGTATAATTTCAGCAACACGTTATAGGTGTCTACTCTTTCCTCTTTATTTGTTGAAACAATTTTTAACTAATAAAATTGAGAAAGTCAATAAAATCAATGTTGTGTTCTGTTTCACTTATTTTGTAATTTACAAAGCATTCATATAATTCACATTATTATTTTATCTATTTATGCCCCGACAAAGCACTTTTTATAAATGGTTAATTAATCTTATTGCATATGGCAATTATTATTTTATATAGATTGACGATGTCCTTGACATACATGATCCCAGACATACAGTTTCTGAAATGCAAACAGCAAGTATCACAAGAGGTGATCTCGACTCATTATCTGATCTCAATTGGTTGAATGATGAGGTAAAATAAAATTTTTCACAGGTTGATGTAATCAATGTATGTTTTAAGAAACTCTAATATTCGAAGCAAGAACAGCTATCCTCTAACATTACTAGTGTAGTTGTAAATGCGTAGAAGCCACTCAAATTCTCATGCTAATATCTCATGTATTATTCAAGTTGAGATTCATTGTATTATTTACACATGAATAAGATGCAAATTTTTGAAGTTTTATAACTTGAATTATATTGAATAGGTAATAAATGGTTTCATGTGTTTACTAAAAGAACGAAGCAAAGCAAACAAGGTAAGCAAACAAGCTATAGATATGTGACAGATGAGATACAAAGTTTTTTTTGGATAAACATTAAATTTGGGTCAAAATTACATACAGATTTATATTTCAAAAACATAACATTTAATCTAATATCTAAACTAGATCTTGTTGAGCAATATCATAGGCATTATTCATGTAAAGTTACAATAATGCCTGACAGAAATATTTAGCATTTTACGTGATTTCCACTTGTCAAAATATTTCAAAGTTTCATGAGTTGGTATGCAAACTGTTTCCTGTCTAGAATCTGCTTCTACATTTGAGGATCCAGGTCTGCGCAGCAGCTGTGCCAAACAATTGTGGATTCATGAAGCACAAAACTTCATGTTATTGTTTCATGAACAATCCACTAGCAGTTTATTACAAGGATGTTATATGTTAACTTTCCTAAAACCCAATCTGATTTGATATAATTCTGATATAATCTTGATTACCGATATCAGAAAGTATTGCAACTAGAAATTGAAATTATACGGTCTGTTACTGGTTATATGGTCTATTTTTCATACTAGAGTTCATTAAAACATCTCACAAACTGTGTGTCCCATATAATTCTTCAATACTTCAAGACCCCAGAATTCCCAGATAATATTGCTTGCTGAAGAATCATTCATTATTAATAATTCCGTACCCCAATTTTATAGTTGATATTCAAAGCAGGACATTGGGATTTGACTGTTTGTCTTGCGCAGTACTATGTAGACAAATGTCTATTGCTTCAATATATGTTCGCACTCCCCTCACAAAAGTAATTAGTTGACTATCAGAAAATTAAAAATCTGTCTGAGTAGTTATATGATCTGTTTTTAATTTAGAAACTGCCCCAAATCCACACATTCAACACATTCTTCTATCCTAAACTTTTAAAAACCAAACATCAAAGTGTAAAGAGGTGGACCAAAAAGGTAAGAATACCTACTGATACCTATTATATTATATGTATGGTTGCAAATATGAACACATGGATAGTATACTCTGCTGCAGCTATGCTTGATGCAAACGCCAAATTCAGATGTAAACCTAATGAAGTTGAACGTCTAACATAAAAAGATTCTGATAATGTTTTGTAACTAACTATTCAAGCATGTAAGTTATAGATTTTGATGATCAAGGTAACAACTCATACACTACATGTGATAAGTAGTAAAGTAATGTAGATGGTGTCACCCTACCGTAGGCATCCGTACCTCACCCATACATGTGATGTGTGTCATACATTGCTTGATTACGGATCAAACATATCAACTTGTACCTAAAATATCATCTGTTAGGATAGTGTTACAATAGCTGACAACTATTTGAATTTCAGTAAGGCATTGAGAACTCCAATGTGCTAGTGAGTATCACAGGTAGTACCACATTAATTATTGCATTGTATTTGTCTATTATACTATTTCATCCATCCTCTATTATTAGCATGTCGATTGGATGGAATACATTGTGAGCTACATGATTGAAATGTGTGCAAGTAATCTTTTTTTTTCAGGTTGATCTATTTAGCCTGGATTTGGTACTTATTCCAATCCATTTAGGCGTCCATTGGTGCCTTGCTGTAAGTTACAGTTCTGTGTTGTCAATATACTAAATACAACCTATTGATTCATTCCTCTGTAGAAAAATTGTTAAGTTCATGAACTGTTCTTAAAAATTAAATGGCCTAATTTTCACGGGCTCTTCCATGAATTGTTGATGAACTGTTTTAAAGGTGCTCATGAACAGGTAATTAAAATTGGGCCATTTAACGTTTACACTTATGAACTGTTTTCACAGGGGTATACTTCATTCTTATTTCTTTCTCCTGAAATTACTTGTGTATGAGTTTCCCGATGAATCAGGGCGTTAACCACACACAGACCCAATTGTGTATTATATTAAGACACAACTGGCCCTGTCACCTTCCGGAACTGATAATCAATCCCTAGTGGCAGAAGTACTATTGGTTGGTTGGCGTAATGAAGAGCATCTAGCCCTTAAAACACACACATGATTGAAGGCATTACACACCTTATGCGCTCAAAGTTGAAAAGTGAATGCCATTTTTCTAGCAACAAATAGTGCAGTGAAGTAACGCAACATATTCAAAGATCGCAAAGGCCGCCTGTCAATTTTATGCATTTTAAAACACTAACAAAGTTAACCAATCAGCTGGTGAAAATGCTAGTAGCTTACCCAATTTGTGGTAAAATGATAAATGCAAAAATACATTCACCTCATGCCTATTTTGATGTAAGACCTGTTGAATCTTTTGATCATTTTCTGGAAAGTCCTGATAAATCAATCATACAGAGTTTGGATTATTGGATTATTCTAAGAAATGGCGCTATATAAATTCATTATTATTATTATTATTATTATTTGTGTAAACCAGCATCCTGGTTAGCTATTATTATGACGTAGTCACCTCGCCTGAAGGCTAGTCAGGGTCCGATAAAAGACTTTTCCTTCTGAGATTCTACATTTTTCTTTCAAGATTTCCGAGTGGTTACATCATGTAAATGTTTGTACAGCTGCTCATTTTAGGGGTATTGTCATAAAATATGGTAACAACAGCACCTTTTTATTCATCTTCCGAAGAAAAGAAAGCAACATATTTTTTTTCTGATTAAAAAATCTTGTATACAACTATTTCCTCCTCTTCCTTCTGAGTTTGTAATAGCCTTCCTGGATTCTCAGTCCCAAAATCCACCATTTTATCAAACCCTGCTAGAAGTAAAATAAGATGTGACTAAAAACAGGCTGAATTTGCTTCAATTCTGATGTTAACGTTATAAATTTGGTGCAGCGTGGTAGAAATGCAGTATTTATATTTCTCAAATTGGTTCTAGATAGTTCTGCCAATCACTATGGATATTTGATTGCTCATAATTATTTATTTCATTAAATTTCCTCGTGTTATTAATTGCAGGCAATTGATTTTCGAAACCGAGAAATCAAATATTTTGATTCCATGAAGGGTAACAACAACAGGTGTATTGATGAATTAAGGTAATTATACATATTAGTATTAAATACAACATAGCATTGATGCTTCATGGCATTACTGATTTAAATTGAGTTTCATTTATTTTAGGCAATATCTTGAAGCTGAGAGTATTGATAAAAAACAAAAGCCGTTTGATTTTACTGGTTGGCAAATGTTAACACCCAAGGTAAATTTAATAAATGTATCTTGCTTAATCAGTTTATGTGTGGTTTTGCAATATCACAAAATAAGTTTGGTGACTTGATTGTAATCTGAGTTCTATCTAACCTTCTGCCAACTCAATTAGTTTGGCTCTCGAAATGATAATTGACGATAACATTTAACGTTCATTGTACTTCTGTTCATGAACTATTCATGATTGATATATTCACCCTTCTGGGTCAGAGAGAATAGACGCATTTGATTTCCTTTCAGTTGAAATTGCATTTCCTATTACAATAGAGGAGCATGTTACACATTTACCATGTATCATAACAGATTAACATATAATTTGTTTTTCTCAATCAATCTAGAATATCCCAGAACAGATGAACGGATGTGACTGTGGCGTATTTGCTTGCAAGGTGAATAAAAGTCTGATTGTTTTCCATTTGTATCCACTGATGTTGATTATTCTGTTCAGAAATAAGTGTATAACGAGAGTTTTTATTTCTTTTGTGTTTCAGTATGCTGAGTGTTTGAGTCGTAATGGAAAATTCAGTTTTAGTCAGGTATTTTATAGTTACTTGCGATTGAAATATTTTTTAAGATGATGCTATTGAATAAAAAACATACTACTCTTTGAAAGTCGTCATTAGCTGAACAATTTGGCTTGATATAACATTTTGCTGCAATAGCAACTAACTAGCTTAATTTAACTGAGTAGGTTTCTGTAGTTTTTGTCAAGTACGGGTTGTACTTTTGAGTAGGTTAATACTTTCGTAGGCTGTATTGTGTTCTTACAACAGCATAACCCCGTAAATATCACTACTTTAATATCACAATCCGCTTAAAAACCTTAATTTTGAATACCGGTTTCTATCAAACTCAACTAATTCACACTCCGGGTAATATCCAGACACGCTTTTGGCTGCACCAGGACAGTGATATTAACTAGGTTACACTGTACTAAATCTTAGTAAATGATATACATTGGATGTTGGTTCACTTCCTGACCACCTAGTCTGTACAGGCTGGGTTATTGTTTAATCCATTGATTATCCGCTACTGCATCAAATATGTTACAATGAAAGCTTTTTTGCAGTGGAAAACGGGCTAAGATATCAGTATTTTTCACTTGAAAAAATTAACAATAGCAACTGTCTTATTTCTTTTCAGAATGATATGCCATTGATCAGACAGAGACTCGTCCACAGTTTAATAACAAAGATAGTATGAACTCTAACTAATGTATATTTGAACTTATTATAATTTATGTTAATGTAAATACTTATTAATGGTGATTTTATCATACCTAATAATCGCCTTTATCAGTCTGAGAAGTACAAAATCTTGTTTAAACCCTTTATCTCGAATCCTTAACATCACAATAAATTTGGCCTAGGTGCTTGGTTGGTGGGAGGTTGGCAGCAAAATACAATAGCTAGTTGAGCAATAGCAGACCTGACACCACCAACCAAGCTCCAGTCACACTGCTAAGTCAGTGGAATTCCTAGTTATACTTACCTTTATCAACCAACAAAGGGATGGGTAGGGAGGGGAAAGTAAACAATGAACAGCATAAAATATCAGCAGCACATAAATCAACCGCTTCAACAAATACAATAGCAACAGCATAACAATTGTGTTCATATACAAACTTGACATCATTGTTTAGATGAAAGGCTTTTACATAACAGATCATAGGCATACATGCAGTACAGATCAAACGAGCCATTCAATAAGCATAAACCCTCATCAACTTTTCTCAACCATTCAGCGGTGCGTTGAAGCAAAGAAAGAACAGTATCGCCCTGAGCCGCACCGATAATTAGCTTAATCTAGGGTCCTAGGAATAAGGAACTGACAGGGTCATGCTGTTACATGTGCTCAATTCAACACTAAGGCAGATTGGTGTCTATAAGAAGACTTTGTGCCATTTAACAGGAGAGCTTGCAGCGGGATTCAAAGATAGTGTTTAACCTCAGTAAAATTTCATTTAACTACAATTAAACCCTTTATCTCGAATCCTTAACATCACAATAAATTTGGCCTAGGGTGATTTTATCATACCTAATAATCGCCTTTATCAGTTTGAGAAGTACAAAATCTTGTTTATAACTGTATAAGGTAAATGTATAATGTAATGCAATGTCTGGTGTTATTTGATTTTTTTGAATCCGGCTAATAATTTTAAAATGCAACCTCCCCCTGCAAAAAACTGTTCATGAACGTTCAATGGCCTCAAATTTTCATGAATTGTTCATGAACTCCTGAGCTGTTTTTCGCAGGGGTAGAATTTGGTGTGCTCTATTTAGGTTGGTAGTAAAGCTGAGATATTGAGAAATCAAATAAATGCTCTTGTCTTGCAGAGTGCCAATCTCTATAATTCCATGATTGGCACTTGACATGTGCTTTGACCACTATATTTTATAACATATAAGTTGAATGGCAAGCGTACACTGATGCTACACTGATGACGTACATTATCTATTGTAATTGTTTATTACACCAAATAGAATATATATCACCATGAACTTGGGATTACTGAATCGCTACTGAAAACCTACTGAAACATACTGAAATTCACCAGACATTTAAATCTAGAATCTTCCAATTCTATTGAAAAACTGCAGAAATGCACCTTAACTTAAAGCTACTGAAAAGAGCCTAATTCAGCAGTCTATTCAGTAGGTTTTCAGATTTTCAAAATACGTAGTGTCAGTGTATGACAGGGATGATTTCAAAACATTATTACCACTGTAACCAACAATCAAATGTGAATGCAAGAAGGATTTGAAGCAAAAACAGTTCAGGAGCGATTGAAAAGTACCGGTAGCAAATATGTCTAGCAGAGGATTTCAAAATGTTATCACAAACTTTATATTTTTAACGTTCACTTTAAAATTGAATATTTCTTGTCCATGAATTAACAATCGTAAAAAATAAATTATTTTATTGTGAATTTATGAACACCTTGATTGAAATGTGTTCCAAATGAAAAACAATTTCCTCCACCGCCAACAATAATGATATCTCCATCGTTAGTGACAGCACTTGTGTGATTGTGTAACATCAGAGGTTTCATTGAATTGATCTATCATATAATCAAAGAATAAATCAAATGAACACTCCAAAGTATTATTAAATACAATGCAAACATCAGACCAACCAAGGACATAATAGTATAAAAATATCCCCATGAAATCCAGTTTGTCAAGTTCAATAAAGTTATTTAATATTCTTCAACGGTGCGTTACCTCTCAATAAATAATTAGAAATTGAGCAAACACTACTAAAAAGATGGTAAATGAAGTGTTTAAGGATGTTTGCTCAGTAGAAGCAATGGTGTTTTCTGGATTTCATTAGTAGGAAAACAGAAGCTTAATGGTCATGGTCCCACTAGGCGTTATTTACCCTAGGGGCATGGAACATGCATGCCTGGAAAATTTTTCAATGTAATGATATCTCAGGGCTCTCATTAGTGTATTTTTGATACTCTGAGTACAATAGGGTCAACTCATTAAAGGGTTACCACGCACTTTTCCTGTCGGCTCGTGCTTTCAACACTTCACTCGTGTCATTCGCCATTTTTAAGTATAGTAAATATGAATACCAACACGGCAAAAGTGTGTGGTAACCCTTTTCTAAAATAAAACAATTATCAGAATCAAGTTTGTTTATATTGCAGAAGGTCGTTCGAATTTTGAATTAATGATTTAAAATTCATTGGAGGATTAGCTCAAATGGCAGAGCAACCGAACTTCAGATCGGATCATATCTGATCGACTGTGGTTCAATCCCCCTAAGGTCAACTCAGCCTTGACTTTATCTGAAACATCAAATGAGTACCATCTGAGAATGGCAGACGGAAAGGTCCAGAGGGAATTGCATTGTGAGTAGCTGCGGCAAATCGATGCGCATTGACAACCTATCTGCCATGAAATCTGTTGATATTGATCTGCAGTGTTGCGGCTGAGATCAACAAAGAGTGTTTAAATCATTGCTCTCAGTGAAAAAAGCCACTCGTCTAGAAATAGAGGAGTGGTATGGGTGCCTTCGATAGGGCGACACTGTCTACATTACTTTTATTTAAAATTAATTTTCAGGTCAATGTTTTCACTAACTGACATGTCCTTGGATCAAATCAAAACATCAGAACGTTGGTATTTCTTAAATAAAGATAGCTTTGTTGATATTATTTCTTTAGTAATACATTGCAGTTTTCTATTCTTCTGCAGCTTTGAGCATTTGACAAAACTTTAGATACAATTTCGATGGGAATTTTTAAAAAAATATTTACCTTGTATGTATTTCTAAACACACTGACCAACCAATCAAATTGCAGGACGATGTTCGATTACCTTAACTTGTGGTACTAAGTGTTTGCTAAGTTTTTTCAATAAACGGATACCGGTAGTAAGCATTTTGGAAAAGTGAGAATTTGATGTCACTTAACTTTCATTCTCCGTTTTTCAAGATTTGAAATTCCCGCTTTTTCAAATGCTTATTAAAACTTAGTAAAGTTAGCATAGTAATCAAGGCGCAATAGTAAAAGAAGTTAAGTAAAACATTTCATTTTCATTTTTTTACGAGTCGACCCTATTGGGACAATGTTACTCGTCATTTACACAATATTGATTATAAAATAGCAGCAGAATTGAACAGATATAATTATAAAATAATACTGGCTATACAGTATACATTAAATACATTAGATTTCATTTTTAATGAAACTAGTGGTCGGGGTTCCCCTATCAAAACAGAATCACACAGTAAAAGCCATCTTGCATTTCAGGGCCGTTTTATGACATTTTGGTCTGTAAGGCACTTCTGTGAAAAGGGTCTCTTTTCAGAAAACATTTCGAAACCCTAAGGGTAGGGAGGCAAAATAAATCATGCATGTCAATATCGCCCAATTCTCGTCTATAGAAGTCACCGTTTTTACCAAATTCTCACAGAAAATTTATTTTATCAATCTTTGAAAACTAAATATATAGGTGAAAAATAAAATTACTGTTTAATAATGTTGAATTCTCGTTTTTCGAACTATTTTTAATAAATTTTCTATTTCACACTGTTTAAAAGGGTGATTATGATTTTGTTCTAAAGAGTTTTCAAAGTTTGTGCTAAAAAATAATGGAAAATTAAAGTACTTCCCTGATGTGTAGGAGAAGATGATAGGAGAAGCAAGATATCCAGGCATGACAGTCAAGCTCAGTCAAAAACAAGGAAAATTACCAAAACAATAGCAACACTAGTATTTCCAATAAATTACCTTTATCATTAAAGTGTAGGCCCTATATCCCGTATATTGGGAGATTGCTTCTTTAGATAGAGAAACATTTTCTACAAGTACATGTTCTTCTTGTATTTTTACTTTGCGCAAGCATTTCCCCCTCAAAAATGCAATCAAAGTTACGTTTTTGTGTCTCACTCTTTTTCCTCGAACAGGAACTCACTTTTTCTACACATTTTCACACTTTTTCACACATTTTCTACAAGAGAGTTTATACCGGAAAAAACACTAAACTTTTTACTTATTTGTCTCTAAATTAAAAACCGCTAAACCAAATGACAATCTGCTTTCTGAATGAGATTTTCAACGTTCAGCTGAAGATTTAGAGCTATATTTGATCAATATTCAAGATCCAGGTAAAGAGATATAAGCCTCTAAAGTCAAAAGTTTTTAGTTTTGGATTTTTCTCACTCAATTGCTCACACGATTAACACCTCTGCGACTTCGTCTAAGCATAGTCGGCATAGTTGATGCGTATTAAAAACAGTCACACACCTTCAATATCCAGCAGCGATAACCTACTTAGACGAAGTCTATCATAATTTAAGAAAATAAACACCAAACATTAAATCAAGTTAATAATCTGTTTGTTTGTTTATTTGTTTGTTTGAGAAGGGCATATTTTTGCTTGAGCAGAAGGCACGTGACTGTGTGCTTATGCATTAAAACTGTGAAATTCCATAAACAGTTCATCAAGTTTTGAAAAATTTACAATGACAAATTCATGAACATTTCATGCATAGTTCATGTCATCAACCGATTCATCAACTGTTCGAAAAAAGAATTGATAGAGAATTCTTAAAACACAAATTAGCAAAAGTTTCCAGAACTTTACATGGAAAATGTGCTATTCCAAATGCATAATTGACTTTGCAGGTAAAATCGTAATTTGTTACTGCATAGTTCACTTACATTATAGCGAAGTGGTGTTGATATCAATTCATCAATGTCAATCATGGTTCCTGCTGACATGGTATCATCTAAGCACACCCCACCTACAACAAAGACGCATTGATTGTAGACGTGCATGGTATGTGAATACCTGAAAAGATAAATAATGAAAATACATCAACAACTGTAAAGTCCTATTTTATCTGTACGCTGGTAATGAGTTTCCCGTTTTGCTGAGTTTATTTAGATGGGCACAGTTAACATTCCCTTTGATTGTGAATACTAGAATGCAAAGTTTAACTTCATTATTCTTATGCTTAAAATATAATCTCAACACAGAATGATACAGATATCAATTAAATGACAATTTGAATACTTTGTGATTAGCTGTCCGATGCAGCAGCAATCAAATAAAATGTCAGCCCAAGTGGAGAGATCTATAACTTTATCATAGTCGAATAGACCGTACGTGCCTACAACCGCTGCCTGCATTATTTGGACAAGAACACAACATAGGTATGTTTCATGTATAATGGATTTAACTTTCAAGTCTACACACACACAAAAATTATGGAGATTGGAAACCTGTGTACCTCAAGTGAGGCGACTGCAACTAGCTTGGTGACGCCCTGCAGAAGCTTAGTGCTACCATCCACTGCTACAACTATTGAAGAAGCTGTTGCCTCTTGCAGGTAACAAGCAAATGTCAAAGCACAATTTTCGCATGTGGAACATGTTACAGCTGATGCGAGGTTGCCAAACCCAACAGCTACAAGAGTAGAGACAGCAAAAATTCATCAAAAACAAACTATGTTGATGCTGTTTGTTGCAGGGTGGTGGCGAAGCATTGCTATTAATAAGCAGGAGGATTTGCAGCATGCCTCTGCAAGACTCAAACCTCCATTCTGATGGCACATTCAGAATAGTCCATGTAATATTCACACAATTATACACATTGCATGTCGCGAGAGACACCAATTTAGTAGGAGTTATTCTGCAATTTTATTGCTGGCTTGCATTTATGATCAATTATACGTGAAAAAGGTATTTTCTTGTGTCCAGTTACCATAATGACAGATTGGGAGGTGGCAACTCGTAACAAATTAAATGACATATGGGAGGGCTTATCAACTTCTGGATGCCTATTCCATTATGACCAGGCTGTCTATAGAAAAATAGTATCAGTTGGACTCAAGAGTGAGTACGAATCTGGAGGACAATTATGCCGGTATGTTCCAATATGGAATTCAAGAGAGCAAAATACAGTAAATGTTATTGTTCTATATAAACAAACTAGTGAAGTGAACCCGCTCCGCTTGATTTGAAAATAAAAAAGAATAGAAAATTTAATTGCTAGAAGTTAGCCTAAGTGATAAATAAACAATAGAACTAAAGGTCAGTCGGGTGTGAAAGCTATTGCGTGATGAACATGAGAATGTAATTCGTTCCTTCTATGGAGCCGTAAAAGAAATCCTACAAAAAAATACGCTTCGGGCCGTCAATTGAAGGAATATAAAGATAGAAACATAAAACATGGCCGTAGTATTTAGATTGTTTAGTAATTCGTCCAAGTTTAGTAATCCGAGGTTACTGTTGAAGTAGGTTGAAATTTGATTATATTGTTATTGCTGTAACTTTCAGGCTGCCCCAGAGATCCGCATGTGGTCCAGTCTCTATCATGGGGCATCTATATGATAAAAGTTCAATAAAATGTAACATTTATCGTTTAACTTCCTATTGCTCTTTACAGAGTTCTTAAAGATATGACATTCCCATCAAATGTTGTTTGGATAGCATAGCACAGTGTATATAGGGTATAAAGTGTGTATATATACAGTGTTACAGGGTATATACATATAACTTTTTACCATAATATCATAATAAGAGAAAATAAGTTTCATCTGTTGATGAATCTAATTCTCTTGCATTCATTCACACTTTTTATGATCTTTTTAACTCAACATCAGCTTCTTGGACATTGGTTGACTGGTCTCTTAATCTCTGAATCCCAATATGTTGAAAATTCAACTGTTCCATTGGGGGTATTATCATAATAGAGTAGAGACAAAAATGAAAGGAAATGAAAATCAATGCAAAGTATGGGTGATTAGTTGGTAATCACTTCAATTGCAGTCAATGTAAAGAGATATTTTTACCTTTTTAAGAGGTGAAATTCTTGGCAGGGCAAGGTGGATCAACTTTGAAATGTCATGTCAAAAACTGAACACAACGACAGCCTTGATGAAGTTGATGAAGAGAATGAGAATGCTACTGAGAATTCAGGATGATTTCCTACCAGAGACAACTAAAATCCGACCTCCAAACCAACCTCCACACAATGGAACAACCCTGGGTAAGACTACGTGTCCTAATTGCGTTGTCAATTGTATTGTGGAAAGTGCGAAAGGGACTCCAAACAGTGCATTTTATCTGTTTTATCTTCACGGTATCCGTCAGTCAAGCTAGCCGCATTTGCATATGCAGACAATACTGTGCTAGTAAGTGTAATTGTAAAAACCATTCTTAAATAATTGAAAGTACAACTGCATCAGTAGGACTGTTGACGACATCAATTGCCATTGACAGCTAGCAAACCTATAGAATTCCACTACCACAGACACCACTAAAATGCACCTCTTCAAAGCATGTATTGATAACATTCCATTCTACAGTGCAGAGGGATGGACAATGACACAAACTCTTGAAAAAGACATAGATTCAGCTCATTGTGCCTTATTCAGATATGCAATGGGCATTAACTGTAACCCACAGAAGCTATCAACCAAAGCTGTATATAAGCACACAGCCTCTACCAGCAGCCGTTGTAATATAGAAAATATTGGTGTTGATAGGATACATTTTGAGGGGACCATCCACGTCCTTAGTAATGATACTTAATCATCAACCATCTGAAAATCTCTCTGCGGAGGAACCTGAAGAACAACCCAACAGCAGCTTATGTAGAACTTCCAACTAATAGGACTGCCCTGCCTAAAGGAAGCAAATTCAACCTGCATGGAAAGAGAACATTGCAAAGGTCTTATCAATAAATTACACCAAACAAAACTGCCAATTTATTAGATTACTTATCTTTAATTTTGACATCGTAAAACACCAATATTTTGTTAATCAAATTATACAATGCAACCAGATATGATATGAAGGAAACTTTTTATGTAAGCAAGGAACATCTTGAGTCCTAGGTTAATGCACAATTAATCAGAGTAAAAGCGCTAGATTATTTAGAGATACGATTGTATCACCGAATCAATGTGCCAGTGGGCAGTGGTCGAGCTACATGCTTTTGGTAAGATATGGATTGCTGCTAAATAAACTTTACTATATATGCCATGTGTGGGGTGGTGCATGATAGACATTACTGAATTAACATGAAATTTCAAATTCAATTAAATTATGCAGGCTATTTGTTTTGGTGAATAAATCTATTATTAGTGCTTCTTACAATCTTCTTACAAGTAGCCTATATTAGTGTTGACCAAGTGGTTTATTAGCAATCAGGTACCCCTGAAAAGGCAATGTTGCATTATTCCCAATTATTTTCCACAGTCAATGATGCATCAAAGGTTTGAATAAGCAGTCAAGTCAGTTAAAATATTACAAACACTGGCAATTAACTTTGTCCCAGATGTCCCGTGGCTGGATTCCAAATAAGCAGGTTTTTATTTACCATATACTTATCCTGTAACTATTGACCAATCTATTCAAAGTTTATTGTTTATCAAATATTATTGCTGCTTGAATTGCACTCGTTGAGTGCAATTGGAGGCTAGTAATTCAGCTACTTGAAATGAAACTTGAGTTGATGCTGTCATAGCTCTTGGTGCATCTTTCAGCCTTGTTTTATCACAGATCAAGCACAACCTGTGTGCCAAACTTAATAAAGCATATATTGCCATCAGTTTATTTGAACAATTATAGTTTATTTTGAGTTATTAACAAAATAAAAATGTGCTGTAATTTGAAACTGGTTAGTGAGTCCATTATATTTTGACTAACCTTTCAGGTAGATGTAAGGGAAGAGTTGTTTGTTGATACTTTCCGTTCTTAAATAAAAAAAATATGTTATTATTCAATGATATATATCTGTTAATTAGCCTATGATCACAAGTAATTAGCACTCCGCAGTTAACTTCCCAGGCCACACTAATTGAAATGTATATAATCAAAATGAATATTATAGTCACTGCACAAATAGAGAGCGAACAGACTCCAATAAAGATGTCCAACCAATCGGATTCGGGTTGATATTCTAGGTCTTCTATCGGATCAGATTTGTAGTGATATTTATGGTTCCTTTCAACACATGAAATAAAATGTTGAATGTAAATATAGCTACATTAATATGTTGTTCTCTATATCAATTATACAATCGATTCAATTGATGTGAAATGAATTACAATTTTATGAAGGAAATGATTGAGATGTCTTAATTAATAGTACATATTTCCAACGTATGTTGTGCCTCGTGTTCTCTTCCACAGTTCACTTTCCGTATTAAACAATGATATACAGCTTAGAACGTTGAGTGTCATATATTCACATCTTCAATCTTCATTATTAGTGTGGTAGTTTTGTATTTTATTGATGTAATAAAGACTTAAAACTTCTAGTCCGACACAGAAGGACCATCAGCCCAGCTGGATGGGAAAGAGTATGGCCTATATCATCAAATATTTAAATTTGAAGAAGCATTTGGCTGTGAGTCTGAGACTGTTTCAAGCAAGCGTCAAAAGATTTATAAATGCCACTGTTTTAAATTATGTTGGCTAACTAAATGTACGTCTATTGGATGTTTACATGATTTACATCTCTTTGGAGCCTTGTGGAAGTCTGATGTTTTTCGGATTTCATGCAAAAAAACTCGGATTAGTTCCGATTAATTTAGAAATTTTAATTTTGTAACGGATTATATTTATGATTACTGCTTCGGATCGGAATTGGATCACTATCCCATTCGTACCTGTGATCAATTTTCTGTAAATCAAAATCTGATGCACATCTTTAGACTCCAATATAGTAAAGCAAAGGATTGCAGATTTTTAATCCTAATGAAAAGGCAGGGTTTCTTAATTATTTCCGTCAAAATTCATTGCATTTGAGGAAATTTGCACGGCCGAAATATATTCCGAGTGATACCATGTTGTTATAGCTCATGGCTATGTTTAAGGCAGGGGCACAGCAAGCCCATGTCTACAGCCCAAGCTAGCAGAGGCATTTTTCAGCAAGAAAAACTGGAAATTAAGGCGATAACTAATATATAGTACAGCAATTTACTAGGGTATTGAAAATTTAGTAATCTCAGCTAACAAAATAGCTTTCAGGCATATCTCTAGTACAACATCATCATATTATTACGTTTGACAGTGCAAATGATAATTGCTACTTTGACCAATAGAGGGCAAGGATAAGGCCCTTCTCGTAAAACCACCCTGACCTTGATGGTCATGAAAACAAGATTTCTAAAGCAGCAAAATCCACATACAATAAAATATTATTGTAGTAAAATGAAATTTTACTGAGGTTAAACATTATTTCTGAATCCCGCTGCAAGATCTCCTGTTAAATGGCACAAAGTCTTATTGTACACAACCAATCTGCCTTAGTGCTGAATTAAGCACATGTAACAGCATGACCCTGTCAGTTCCTTCTTCCTAGGACACTAGATTAAGCTAGTTGTCAGTGCGGTTCAGGGCGATACTGTTCTTTCTTTGCTTCGACGCAGCACTGAATGATTCAGGAAAGTCAATGAGGGTTTATGCTTATTGAATGGCTTGTTTGATCTGTGACTGCAGTATGCCTATGATATGTTATGTCCAAGCCATTCATCTAGACAAAAGAGGTCAAGTTTGTATATGAACACAATTGTAATGTTGTTGCTATTGTATTTGTTGACGTGGTTGATTTATGTGCTGCTGATATTTTATGCTGTTCATTGTTTACTTTCCCCTCCCTACCCATCCCTTGTTGGTTGACAAAGGTAAGCATAACTTGGAATTCCACTGACTTAGCAGTGTGACTGGAGCTTGGTTGGTGGTGTCACGTCTGCTATTGTTCAACTAGCTATTGTATTTTGCTGCCAACCTCCCACCAAACCAAGCACCTAGGCCAAATTATTATGATGTTAAGGATTCGAGATAACGGGTTTAATGTAAAGAAAATCCATCAGCTCATGAAAAAGAGAAAAGAAAGGATCAGCTGCAAAATCAAATGATAGATATTGAAACCATCTGAGCTTCAACTCCCACGAAGAAGCCACAAGGCGAATATTGACAACATGATCTATGTAAAGAGCTTACCATAAAACTGTAGCTTTCTATCAATGACATAGGCTTAGATTCTCTGTTTAATCCACCGTAGACAATCATTTTGCTACCAATGTTGCAGGCAGCATGAGAATGCCTTCCAATTGTTTTAATCTCTTCTTCTGACGAGAGCTGGCAGGAAAAATACAGTCATTAAAAAAGTTACCACACAGGTGCATTTCTATTCATATTTACTATACATGGAATGCTGAGAGATAGGAGTGAAGTGCTGTAATAAAGGGTTACAGGTACCCTCTCTATTAATAAAATAAAACAAATATCCATACTCTGGTCTATCCAAGTATTTTTGGTTGCCTTCCAGCACGAAAAAGCAAAAGCTGGACATGCAAATGTTTTGTGATGAGTTCAATACATATGTGAAAGCTCTGCAATACGCTTACAATTATTATGAACCAAACACAAATTTTAGAAATCTGCAATGTACCTTATGAAACATTCTTGATGAGCCAGAGAATCTCCAAATATCAGATAACCCCAATATTGATGATGTTCTCCCACCAAAGATGATAAGATCGTTGGAATCTGGAAAATTAAATTACAAAATAAGACTTACCGGCATCTGCTTATCAATTTGACTTTGTTTTCTTAGGGATATTGTAAATTACAAAATTGGTTGCCTTATGAAATGTTTGAATACAAAACAAATTAATATAGTGATAAAAAGTGGTCGCTGGCCGTGTTAGAGAGATGACCGCTCTATAGGGAAAGAAAATATAAGAAAAGGGCAAGAGAAATATTGAATGTGGCTGTTCTGTATGAGTGGCCGCTCCAGAATGCCTGTTATAGCAGATTTGCCTGCATACATGTTTCTATATCATATTTGTGTTTCAATTATATACAGACAGTTGTTTGCACATTTTGATGATGAGATAAGAAACAACTTGCAGCATAATAGTCTGAAAATATTGAATTCAGTTTCTTATATATGTACTTTCAAATTATCAAATATTACATCTTCAGCTGATAAAAATATTACCTTCATCAACTGGAATAGTAACAGTTGTGTGTCTCCATCGTGTTTCTGGGCAACTGTCTCCAGAATGGATAGCAATATTTTCATTGCCGAAGTTGTTGAATTCGTTTCCAGTTTCCTCTGGTGGAATGTGATCTTTACACAAATTGATGATGTAACTAGTTGAACATGGTTTTGTTGGAGATACTCGGCCACCAAAAATAAATAGATGGTCTTTGTCAATCAATGATATTGTGTGAAACATCCGAGAGTCTATATTAAGTAACAAACAATATCATCAAAAACATGTAACAACAACTACCTAAATACCTGAAAAAATCACAACAAACATCGCCTTCTGGGTTTGGTGTTGATCAATTCAATATGATTATAATTGCTGTTTATAAAAATAATAGATTTGACAGCTGATATATTCAAATGTTGATGTCCTGTCTCTTCTGATTCATCTCTGATTCTGTATGCAATGCGTACTGTTCTCATAACTATATGCATAACACACAAATACTGTAGTAGCACAGACATAACTATAACCTTCTGACTGACTTGCATACTTGGGAGCTTCAGTGTAGTGATTTCTTCAAAATTGAATGAATTTGCAATTTTTGTATTGGGGGTGCATTGTATTCTAAGTGCGATCACGTAAATTGTGTTGCCATGACAAGCGGTTATCGTGTTGCCATGGTAGCAACTGATTGCACGCCCTAGGTTTCTGAGGCGTGCAGTTTTGTCAAACGTGTGTGATTTCAGAAATACAAGCCATGAGGGGGGGGGGGTGTCACACCACCCGGAAGTTACATCGGGTTTGGTAGGGCGATACCATCCCAAATACCTACTGTACTACTTATACAGTATGCTGTTATTCATCTTCGTCAATGATTTTGAAGTCATTTGAACACAGAAGGATACACTCCATACAGCAATTGACAATGAAAACAAAGCTACAGAATAATTTCTCACCACATAATGGATGACTGTTTGGCAGTGCCAGTAAATTTGATTTCCAAATATCTGCACAGAATTATAATCGATGTTACTATAATAGCATAGTATCATTACTATTAATCAAAACCTGCTTATTATCATTAATATTCCAGTAACAGGTTCTAGTAAATTTCACTGTGTTAATAGAGGTGTGCGTTGGATCGGATTCCATGAAAATTGACAATGGGTAAAAACTATCTGTAATCCGAATCCGATTCGAAATTCAAGATTAAAAATTAATCCAATTCGACCCAAGGAATGTTATCCCAAATCCGAAAAAAATCAGTTTTTTTGTAGCCTTTTAAGTGATTTTTATTGTTGCAATTTTACTGTAATCAAAGGAGATTGTTATATTTGATATTGCTAACTACAGAGTCATAATAATCACAATGACCAGGATATTATTTGATTAAATCTAGTCATAAATGTTGTTAAAAGCAATCAAAGCGGCAAAATCAATGTAAAAATATTCTCAAAATCCGATTTGATCTGTTTGGATCGGATTTGCAAACCTTTAGTGGTTAATATCCCAACCTGCTTATCATTCTGACTATTGCTTCCACAAAAATCACACAAGAATACAGTTATTTTAACAAGGTTACACTAGTAATGTTGTCTGGTACTTTTTATACAACATAAATACTCATTACTTTGTTTACTCAATCCAGTCGCATTATTTAGACGTTCATGTTTTGTTCCATTAAGACCAAAACCACCAGTGATCACATAATCATTATTAGGTAGACAACACATAGAATGACCAAACCTAATACCAGTTAAAACAACAGTGTATATTAAGTTATCTCAATACAAAGACAATTGACAAATAGGCAAAACGTGATTTCAAGTACCTTGAAAGTAATGTATTGTCATCATTTTCATCTTCAATAATTGATAGATCAACATATTGTGATACATCTTCTTTGGTATGAGTACTGATATCACCTTGAAAAAGAGTGAACAAAACTGAATCCTACTTTACTTAATTTGACATAATTTGCGCATCATCCAGAAAAGGTATTGTATAGATATAGGTATTTCTTTGATTGATCATAATAACTTTTTAGTACAGATTACAGTACTATAGTGATGTATAGAAATTAATTGTTACACGATCAGGTCATCCCATCAGCATTGAATGCTTGTTTCTTTGGGAGACCTTAAATATGATAATATGCTTTATTATGGAACATGAAAAATCAATCAAGTACTAGGTAAAATTTATATCAAGTACTACAGCAAAAGTTCACCTTGGGCATAGAATTACTTCATAGTGGTTGCATTCCTTGTTGTATGCATACACTTGTCTACTTCTTGCAGCAACTTTACAGCTTTATACAATTGTATTGTAAGTAAAAAAGCTTCTGGAAGCTGTATTCAATCTAAATTTGATATGATGTAGGATGTGGCTAGTACAATACCATATGTGAAGAATAACGAATAGTAGGCCTATACATTTGGAGTACGGCTGATATTTCTATTGAACTCTGAAGATTTAGAAGAGACATTTTCATAGGGTCCTAAACAAGCCTCATCATCAAATTATATTCCATTGCTGTTGTACTCCGTTGTTCTATTGTTTCCATTCAATTATGTCATTCTCTATAGAACAATTACTCTTGTATAACAACCAAGTCATGGCCAGGCTCTCTCAGATAGACAGATTTGACTGAAAAATTCATCAGTTTGAATTTGAACTTGAAATAGCATACAGTTCATGAACTGTTTATGAACATGTAAGCAAATGTTAATGCAAAGTGCCATTTCACACATGAAAGAGATGTTTAATAAATGAAGAATAAATACATCAAATTAGCTTACCATTGAACATGTAAGATTGAAAACTTCTGCATACGCCTTGGTAACCAGATATCAAACAATAATGAGCACATTTTAAATGCCATTCCTAGAACAAAATTAGCAGAATGATTGTATTCATCGGGAACATACGATTACTAACTACTGTACAGATTGTAGTATTGTAATTTTGTAATCATTGTGTAACTTCCTTTAATGTCATAGTACTAATTGCCGTCCATTCATTGTAACTCATGTAAACAATGTATCTTAACTCTTGTAAACTCATTTCTTGCTGGGTGCTCTCACATATAAAATCTCAAACTCAATCTGTTGAATCATTCAATCTGTTGCTTGCACCGTATTCTCATACTATTACGCTGATTTATATCTGTCTGTGCGAATGGCTCACCTCAAATTCATCAAAAGGCTCAATTGTGTCGATTCTTTGTCGTTCATCAATGTCAATAAAGGTATTATAGAATTGGTTCATATCTATAAAAGAAACACTTGGATAACCCTAAAAAATAACAAAGGGATTTATCTTAATGGATTTAAGATCAGTCCAATCAGAAATAATTCTACAATGAAATAACTATAGGCATTATTCCATTCAAATATACAGTCATTTATGATTTGGAATTGCTATAATAGCTATAACATCAAATGTCACAAAAGTTCAGCCTTTTAAGGTTTTGTTGTAGGGGGGAAAATCATATGAAGTTTTTTTACAAAGTCTTTTTTTAAATTCCAAAGATAGTTGTGAAATTGTGAAATCTCATTTATTTTGAAGCCATCAATAATATTAATACCCGTATATTGTGGTCACTCTTGCAATGTCTACGATCGTATTTTCTACTGAATCAATCCTGTATATAAAGGCCACTAGTGGTCAATTTATCTACCTTGTTGCTGGCTATTACATATACAAGTTTCACGGTAATATCATCATCATTATCATCAGTTATTCAGCACCTGATAAGCTTGGAGATTTTTTTAACAGGACTGTAATAGTGTTCTAAGGCATATACATTAGCCATGTTCCATGCTGAATGAACAAAAACAAGCTTTTGTCAGACTCTACTATTCTACTAAGTTTACATTTGACAGTGAATCTGCGAATATCAGACCATTTTCATATAAGGCGAAAACGGAATCAGAATTAAGGACTACTGTGTGCACAGACTACAAGCAGTACAGTCTTCATGATTAAACTACAGAATTTAGTACCATACTATCTATACCAGAGTTTCAAGTCTTTGAATCTGTGCAGGTTTTGTTGGGTAGGCATTGATACACTTCAGTGGAGAGTTCAGACGGTTGAAATGCTTTTGCCTGGAATGGAAGAAAAGTTTATTAAGTATGATAAACGTTTATGATCTAATTGAGATTGGTTGGTTGTTACTCTAAAAACATTAGTAGTTGGTATTAGTCGATATCTGTCCGTTTGCCCTATTGCAGTCATTCATCGTCATCCTCCTCATTATATATTTAAAACTGTATTCTACAGTTTTGCCGTTGAGGGTTTCAAGACGAGGAGATGATGCTTGTGATTTTCTATCTATTTTCAAAGATTAAGTGCATTGCCAGAGCATCATACATTGTGTCTTTCTCTGATTGCTCTTCAAGCTGTTTTCTTTAAGCCATGGTTGTGGGACACCAGATGGTACCAGTCTCCAAGCTAGGTATATATTCACCAATATTCAGGTGTTGATGTCTGTTGCAGATGTGGTCTTTCATCAACGAGCCAATGTCTTCGTTGAAGCCATTTGCATTTAAGCTTGGGCACAGTGCATAATTTATTGAGGAAAGCAACTATTCGGCCAAAGGTCCCTCAAGTTAAAACTGAGCAGAAATGTTGTCAAATGCACAAATTTGTTGTTGTTGTTGCAATCTGAAACTTCCTATTAAAATATGGTTACAGTACTTACATTACAATTCCAAATGCATCATTTGGTAATATCTATGAAAATAAGTAAAACAAAAATTGCTACTCCTAATCGATTTCTGTGGCAGAATAAATTTTTAAAAAATTATCAAGAGAAACTATGAAACAAGATCCATCCATGTACAAGAATAGAGTTCAGTCAAAAGGGAGAAACCAACCTTTAAAAAGCTCATTAGAACAATAGCTAGATCAGTGTTTTCTTTGTTTGGAATTAACAGAAAAGAGGAAATCCGCTGATTGGAGGAACTCTTTCATACCTGGAGATCATTAAAAGCACTACAAACCATGCCCATTGAAATTCCTTGTTGAGATTTGCAGTGGGTAGGATTGGGGTTCTTAAACTTCCTAACCAGAGCACCTGGGAGTGGTGATATGCTACCTGAGAAAATGTTATCCATACAAACGTTTCATTACCTGTTCATAAGAGATGAATACAGAGTCAGGAAATGCCCTTTGAAAAAATGATATCACACCCGTTGCACTATAAAAAAACATAAATAAATACTATCAGAAGTAATTTATTTACTTTCCAAAATCTTTTTTTTCAAAACTTCCTAAAAAATCCAACTTTTCAAAACTTTCTACAACATTTTATGATCCAGATTATCATCCTTCATTAATCTTTTTTAAATGGTCCACACCCTTTGAAGGACATGGAAAAGTCTAGAATGCCGCTCATGCTACAAGTTTGTTACATTTTGAATCATGTAAATAACAGTAATCAAACTAAATTGCAACTTCTATGCAACTGAATAAAAGAAGAATGATTTATCCAAACACAGTCATTGCAATTTAGCTTTAGGCTACATAGCTGCAAGCCTTCTGCATCCGCAATCTAGGATGTAGAATTGCAGTAGATCATGGACATAGTCAAAACGCAAACTATTCTGCTGGAAGAGACAGCTATTTTTTATCAAAACAAAGATAGAACTGACTTCTGAAGCATTCTGTCTGCAACATGCAATAGACATTATTGATCAGTTAAGCGTAAAAAAGATAGCCATCATTGTTGGCTGCATCCAATACTAGCTTTGGACAAGACAAACATGAAGTTGTTAAGGAAATGTATAATACAAAGTAATCCATTACGGTGTAAGTCAAAATTGGCAATGATACTTCATAGCCTTAAAATGATAATAGGGAATACTACAGTAAACAACTTTGTCAGATAATTATTGATGTAGATCAACTGAAACAATTGATTGGTAAAAGTTTGAAGCTGATGCGATAAGAAATGACAGAGATATATTGATGTTTTAATATGTCTCTTCTGCTGAGCGTTTATTTTCGTGACATCAATATTCAAAGTTTTCTCTGAATAATTTAAAAGAGTGTTGAATATCTCTGTCAAAAGAATAAAAGCTCATCAGAATAGATGAATTAAAACATTGATATCTCTGTCGTTTCATATCCGATCGGCTTTAAACTTTTTATTGCCAATCTGTTTTTCAGTTGATATACAACAGAATCAATCATTTATTTGAGAGAGTTTTTTTGACCAGAAAACCCTATTGCAAGAATTTCAAAAGAGGATGTAGGTATGTTGCAATGTAAAATGAATTACACTGTAAATAGATGGTGGAATCAAAATATGGATACATCATGCTGGGGGTAATCAGTCAAAAGGGTCAAAAGGGTAAGCCTAATGTGTAGAATAGTCTTGTGGTGTTCCATGGAAAGGATAGCATGGCTGCTGCTTCTATAAATTTAGTTTAATTCGCTGACTCTAACAGCATGATTATGAATTTCAGTCAGAGATAGGATCAAATTGTATTATTAAAGAACTTACCTCTCTGGATCCAAATATGTCAAGACACATTCAGAAAGTAGTAGAGTTGGTGTGTCAAATGAAACTCCACACAACACAAGGAGTTCTTTCAGTCGGGTGACACGCCGCAAGTCACAACCAATGAGTGAGTATTTTGCAGATATGAAAACTAGAACAATGTAAACAAGTATGTTGTAAATATACAATAAACAGTACATGTCACAGGAAGTATTTGTACGCAGTTCACGAGATACAACTGTTGGTTTCACAGAGCTTTCATTGAGCTAATTTTTACTTCTAATGAAAATGCATTACATCAGAGTCAGACGTTAAGGAGTTGAGTTCTGTTAATATAAAACATTCTGAACAATAAAAACAATTGGAAACAAGATTTACATTCAATTTAATCACAACGTTTGGGTTACAACTACCATCTTCAAATTTTTTAATTGAAGGATAATTTGTAAATTTGAAAATAGAACTTCCAAAACATGTAGATAGATTGGGCAAATTTTCTTTTCAAGATATAATGAGCATACAAAACATAACATGCCTTTAAATAAAATTGTTTTATAATATTTTACCTGGATCATCGTTAGATCGGTTACATTTTGTGAGATCCTTGCATAAATCAAATAATTGATGATGTTTCTTGATCAGCAGGTGTTTGCGTTGAGCTACCTCTGGGAAATCTATCTGAGGAACAAAAAAAAACAGAAAGTGCAGCAGAACACTAAGCGAAGGAATTCAGCATAACATGCAGCTGAAATGATACTCTTCATCAGGGCAGAAATTACATCCAAAATGCTTTTGCCTACCTCACAGGGAGTGAAAATGAACATCATTAAATGAAGATATGTATGACTTGAAACAATGCTCACCTCAATAAACTTAGCTTTGTTTAAAACATTGTCAGCTTCCAATCTAAAATATGATGAGTCAAAGCCAGCACCAAGTGAAATAATCTAAATTCAAAGGAATGTGAAGCAAATCATGTAAAATATATACTTGTGGTTGACTCAAAGGCACAACAAATGTCTTAGATCAATTAAAGAGAAAAGCAAAGTGAACAGTAAGAGCTGATGACTTGAAAAAGTGGTTTATGGAAGGGAGGCTTTGAAACAATTTGAATAAAATTGACTCGATTTAGACAGGGCCGTTATCATACATTTTAGGCACATTTCTGAGAAGGGCATTTCTTAACTGCGTCTATTCAAGTTCATAGGTGATATAGGAAATGTAACTTTTTAAGGCTATTTTTTTTTCTTTAATATCCTCAAATTCTTAAAGCGTATATCCTGGATGTTGGGAGATTTTCTTCTTTAGATAGAGAAAAATTTTCTATTTGTACATGATCTTCTTGTGTTTTTACTTTGCGCGATCATTTCTACTTCAAAAATGCAGTCAAAGTGACGATTTTGGGTTAATTTTGTGTCTCACTCTTTTTCCTTGAACAGGAACCCGTTTATTTTCAACAAGAGAGTTTACATCGGAAAAAACACTAAACTTTTTACTTATTTGTCTCTAAATAAAAAACGCTAAACTAAATGACAATCTGCTTTCGGAATGAAATTTTCAACGTTCGAAGATTTAGAGCTATAGTTGATCAATATTCAAGATCCAGGTAAAGAGATACAAGCCTCTAAAGTCAAAAGATTTTAGTTTTGTATTTTTCTCACTCAAGTGCTCACACGATTAACACCTCTTTGAGATTGTCATTTGGTTTAGCGGTTTTTTATTTAGGGACAAATAAGTAAAAAGTTTAGTGTTTTTTCCGGTGTAAACTTTCTTGTGGAAAATAAGTGGGTTCCTGTTCGAGGAAAAAGAGTGAGACACAAAATCGTAACTTTGATTGCATTTTTGAGGGGGAAATGCTTGCGCAAAGTAAAAATACAAGAAGAACATGTATTGATAGAAAATTTTTCTCTATCTAAAGAAGCAATCTCCCAATATCCGGGATATACACTTCAATTAATATTTACAAGAGGGCCAACTAACTTAGGCCTACTATATAGCCTAACAATTATTGTTCTGGGCCAATTTATCTTACTGAAAAGGGGCCATTTATCTTGATTGGGCTTAAGGCATTACCGTTATTAGACACTAAAGGCCTATTTTATATAACCTAAGTGTACTACATATACCTTAAAAACTGTGCTGATTAAAAAGGGGACATTTTTAAATTACTTTGTGGATAGTGGGAAGCAATTTTGATTAAGATTTTACCTGACAATGATTTTCCATGTTGTCTTCATCACATCTTGCTAAAAACATTGTCAAAATATGATGAACTGCCTTCTGGCGGACATAGTACCCCCTATAAAGAGCAGTAACTTCAGATCTAGCAGGTATCATATGAATTAATTAATGTTATTGTGCTATTCTGGACAGCATACCATTGTCATATGAAATCAAATTGGAATGCTTTGATCTATTGAATTTTATCAGAGCAGATGATTACACCTTTTCCCAGTGAATTTCAGAAATTTCCAACAGCTCTCTAGCTATCTTTAAAGTAATTGGTCTGTCTGAAATTCACTTGGAAATTTCTGAAATTCACTTGGAAACGGTGTAGTGTCGATTAGTAGACCTAAGGTTGATGGTTTATACTTATCAAATATAACTAAGGCCTGAAATCTTACACAATAATACACAAAATGTACTTAGTGAGAAGACAAGGGGAAAGCATTTACAACAATCCAAGCGTGTAGGGTGAGTGTTTTGTTACGCTTTTCGAGTTTCTCACTAGAAGTACGTTGAGTGCATTATTTTCTATAAAGATCGCATGCCTGTATTATATTTGATATATAAAATAATCAATTGATATATAATTTTTTTCCCAAAAAGGTATATTTCTATATATTATGCATAACTTGTTAAACATTCAAAACTCTTCTTTGTTTATTAGAGCCTTCGATATACTAAGGCTAGGGTTATATGGACGCATCAAACTCAATTGATTCATTCATTCGAATTAAATATCATGATAGCGCGCTTCGTATAACACCATTCGGTTCATCAACATTCCTCAAAATCATTAAGTGAGTCAAGCTAGCTCCGCACTTCAAGCCTTGACGTGCGGAGCTCTTTTCCATGAATTAAATTCATCGCCGCGTTATACGAGTGAGCTATCATCGCACGGAACCAAATACATTCAACTCACGGTGCCGTGACTGAGCTCCTATATCTACCTTATACGGCAATAAACCGGGGGATGTGCAAATCATAAATTATTTTAAAGGATGCTTTCATGGCAATGCGATGGAAAAAACATCGCTTTTGGGAAGCTGTTATGGTGACTTGTTTATATGATTGAAAGATGGCTTACAGGGATGCTGATGTTTTCCAAAATCATGATTTAAAACATTTAAAACGTTTTATTTTAGTCAATCACAATGCATCAGCATTAGAATTGGGGTCGCTTTTATCATAATACGTTATTTTAATGGAAATTCGCATTTAATTTGCTCCGAGTACTATGCCTTGTTAGAACAAAAACTGTCTCCCGTAAAAATGCTTGCAAACCTTCGAGATTACTACTTCATACAAGTTTCAAACTATTGATAGGCAAAATAGAACGGAAAAATCCCTGAAAGTGAATAATAATGCAAACAAAACACTCTAGTATATAATTAAACCATGTGGTATAATTCCAAGAAAACTACTTCCTATCACGTGACATTTTGGCCAGTTTTTAAAGATCTGCAACATTTGGTTGGTCTGTATAACCCCAAATGCGAATTTAATGCTATTCGGTGTCGCACCTAATTCGGATTGAGTTCGGTGTGTCCAGATAACCCTAGCATAATCAAAGCTCTGATGGAATGATATATGTTTTCAACATACCCATTTCATATTGCCATTCTTTGTGCGAAAGTATAAAAGGCTCAATCAACCAATCACAATGGGAAAGTTGGTTTGTTTGATTATTTTCAGGAATTTTATAAATTGCAATATTATGCAAAAAGATCAACGTCATATTATCAGATATCTCAATGAGGGTAGCCATCAATATCTTTCAGAACAAACAATAATTAATCTATTTATAATACGGGTTTGCTACTGTATGTACCTGTTAATTAGAGGCGACCTTCTGCATGTTTTACTGACAAAATGTTGAAGATAATCATCCTTGAAGTAGCCAAGCTTTGCCATAGAGCATTTACTTACAATACTACTATCATTAGTACCTTGTACCTAGAAGATAAAAACAATAATCCAGCATCAGTATTACATTCAATGATTTTATAAAAATTAATATATCATTATAAGCATTTACTAACGATTTAAAAAACAGCTGGTCAGTCAGTGACCCACTTATTTCTGATCACAAAGTTTTCCACATTAAGTTTTCTATTGCCAAAGCTCAACCAAATAAAGTTGTTAAGCAAAATTGTAAAATCCGGTCTGTTGACCCTGTTGAATCTCGAAATGATGTAGGCATACAGTATTACATAGTAATATTTTCGCCGCTTCTTCATCAAGTGATGTCACACTCCTCTCTGCTTACTTTGAGGGAGAGCTATCCAATGTTCTTGATGCCCATACTCCACTAAAAACGGTATCAATCTCTATCACAGTAAATGGCACCTTGGTATTGAGATGAAATCATTGAAAAAAGCGAAACGATAATGATTTGAATGTCTCAGGAGAAAAACTCTTGAGTTTGAATGTAACAACAGCAAGTAGCAAAATGATAGACAGAATCTACTTTGAAAAATGACCAATTAGAACCATCTTTAGAAAAACAGTCTTTAGATTTTGAAAATTTGGACCAATTTTCCATCTGGAGATTCTTCACAAAGGTCATTGATCGAAAAGAATGCTCCTGTACGACTAAGGGATCAATTGTCTAGCAACAATCATTATCATCATCATCATCATCATCATTTATTCAAGCTAAAACCTTTTTTTTACAAGACTGATTTATAAATATATAGATATACATATAATAACAATACAATTTTACAACAATATACTTTACAGGATAGACATTTGAAGATCGATTTGATTAACTTAATCATGTTATTCCGTGTAGGTGCTTCCCAAGAAGACGTTTGAAAGTTGGCCTGTTTGATACATCCTTCATTGTAGACAGTAAATCGTTCCACTTATGAGCACCAGCATTTTGAAATGAGTGGCAATGGCTTGACCTAATGTAAATGCCATTGTGGTAGTGGGATCTTGTTCTGGTGGTATGTGGTCGTTGAAATAATGTGGAAAGCAAAGGAGGAGATTAGTTAAATTTAATTTTATGGGTCAACCTTAGTTGATTTGATGTTATCCGGTCTCTGACAGAAAGCCAGCCAAGCTGACTTTGCATATCAGAGACACAAGTTCGATAGTTACAACGGAGAATTGACCTCATTTCTCTGTTCTGTAATCTCTGGAGGAGATCAAGATGTTCAATTTTACAATTCCCCCATACAATAGCGCAGTAGTTAAAATGTGGCAAAACAATGGTGTTATAAATAATTAATGCAGATTGTTGTGGGATGAAGCGCCTTACATATTTCAGTACCCCTAAACTTCTATTAATTTTTTTATTCAGAGCATTAGGCTAATATGATTATCGAATGATAAATTACTATCAATTAGTACTCCTAGATACTTCATTAAATTAACCCGGTCTATTTGCTGGTGATCTATTTTAATAGAAAATTCAGTTTCTTCTTGCTTCTTCCAATTTGGCTTTGAGCCAATTACCATGCATTTAGTTTTTAATCTATTGAGGGTTAGTCTATTTGCACACAGCCAGGACTTTGAAAAGTATATTTACAGACGTGCATATGTCATTGATATAAATAAGAAAAAGTAGAGGCCCAAGGATTGACGCTTGGGTAACTCCATATTTAATTACACCTGAAGTTAGAATTTACATTCTTTACATTTACTATTTGTTTTCTACCTATTAAATAAGAATTTAAAAAATTTAAACTATTTACATTACTAGCATATAATTTTAATATATCTAATAAAATAAGATGATCTACAGTGTCAAATGCTTTTTTTAGGTCTATACTTACCACACCTACAGGATTTTTATTTAAAACATTATCGAAGCAAAATTCTGAAAAATTTAAAATACTGCCATCGGTGGAATGATTTTTACGGAAGCCATATTGATAATTAGTTAAAAACTAATTCCGGAAACTTGCTCCACAAAATAAGTGCCACCACTGAAAATGCCTTATCTCTGTATGATTTTTAAATTCCTAGAAACCTCAGTTAATAAAGTTTGTGATGGTTGTAAATGGTCAAAGACAGCATTGAGGTTTGTAATTAGTTAAAAAAAATTATTTCAAAAAATTCGGAGCAGATTATGTAAAGATTTGTAAGTCAATAATACTCAACCTTGAAAATAATGCGTTGCTCAATTGGAATTAAGGTAAATTTATAAACTAAAGTTAATCACAAAACTAAATCCAAAACTAGCAATTTTAACATAAAATGTTTAGGCATAACTAATGCAATGTATTGGACATCACAAGCTACAGTACAATCATGCAATTGTAATACTATCATTAAAATAATGAAGTGGATATAGTCCATGTGACCGGGTCTTTGGTTGAAAAAAAAACAAAGTCCCGGCAGTCAAAAACTTGAGATTTGATTTTCAACTTAGTGAATGTTTTGAATGTTTCCGTCGGCAATCGTGATCAACACGACATCGATTTAAATAATTCCGCATTTCTGCTAAATCAAGTATTTACTATGCTTCAACAAATGTTGAATCTTTTTAACAGAGGTATCCATCCTATTTTCCACAATGTCATTATCAAATAAATTTGAAATAAATTTGATATACTTTAATAACTTATTAAAGTTTAAGAAAGTTGAAAGTTTTATCTATATGTCTCTTAGACAGAAAAGCTTTTGCGAATGCGTATTTGATTACTGTACAGGGGCTCTTGCTTTTTAAGAAACTTTTAGTACTGCAGCCATCGACGTACCGATCTGTAATCTGTATTGTGATTTATCCTAAATGAATTTACTTGTATTATAGACTATAGTTATGAATGAAATTGCTACATTCAGCATAAAGAATGAGAAGATTCAAATAATAGACGAAAACAAGTAAATCCTAATGTGCAGTTTAAAATCCCATGCAACTGTAACGCCGTCAGGAGGAGGATTAGCTCAGATGGCAGAGCAGACGGACTTCAGTATGAAGTGCCAGACCATTCAAAACTCGATGCATAATAATCGGTACTTATTTGTAAAATCGCGGCACTTGTTTGTGAGAATGCCTTACTTGTTGTGAAATCATGTTACTTGTTTATGAAATCGTGTTACTTCTACTAGAGATCGACATACTTCTGCATGCTGCAGACATCCAGCAATATTGGACCCCGCAAGATTTGGGTATCTGGAAAGTCCGCATTATCCGGGCTTTCTCTCTAAATTTACTTATATCATTGCCAGGCTTGTTCAAACAATATAAAATATGAAATATTATATAGATATGAAATACTGATGTAAATAACTTATATGCATATATATATATGTATACACTTGACAGCAAAAGTCAGTGGAAACAGTTTTCTAATTAAATTAATTAATTAATATTCAGCTGTATCCATTTCAAAAAGTAAAGTTTTTTATTAAATATTCTACAAATTTATATTAAAATTACTGTAATTTTCATTCTTTGAAATTAAATTTTAAATTTAAAATAAGTAATCGTAGCGAGATGATATTTCATAGATAAATAATCATTATAAAATTTAGCATCTCATCTATTTAATATATTTACTATATTCTTTTAACACGAATTCACATGTTATTTTATTGAAATACATGGCCACATTTATTACATTACATATATCGTGCAGCCCTAAATCCTGATTACTAACATTTACAAAATTGTAACAAGAGTTAAAAGTATCTAGGCCATGTTTGAAAATAGGCATAAAGATAGCGATGATACAACTTTTCCAGGAAGTGAGTTCCAAATATGAATTGAACGTAAGAAACAAATATTTTGAAACTGTTGTACAGCTATATTGCGAATATATTGATATATATATTTATATATATATTAAGTCTTTGAGTGTCCTCGTGTTATCCGATCCCGTGGTTTTCCATTGAGAAGTTTTCGATCTCCTAAATATGAAAGCATGATTGGGGACCATATGAAAGCATCTTATAAGTATGACTTGCTGGATATTTTGAGTGATGCATAACAGGAGCCAATGCCGATGCTATACCAAGCCCTAATTTGTAACATATTAGAATATTATTGTTCCCTCTGTGTACACCTTCAAAGGTAATGCATCCATTAACGAACTAGAAAATGTCCAAAGGAGGTCTACAAGACGATTAATCAAAATTGATTTATTAGGTATGGACAGGCCTAACCACTGGGAAAGACTACAAAGCTAGAAGTCTACAGCCTCCAAAGACGGATAGAGTGTTCTTGCGTAATTCATGTTTGGAAATTTATCCATGGGTACACTCCAAGCCAGATTTCAAGTACTTAATCAGAAAAGATACATAAATAAATAAATAAATTGTAATAATTAGTTTCAGTAAGTATCATTTTATTTAACTGTGCCTATAAATATTATATAGCGGCGCCATTATATTTGCCATGGTTCATCATTATAGCGAGATGGAAATTGTTCAACTCAATAGATACACTGGCAATTATCTTTACATATCATGATAATTATCTTAATCATTATAAGAATAGAAATGACTTTCCATCACATTTTTCCTCAAATATTGACTTAAATGTTAGATTCCACGTATACGTTCTCCCAAAGCAGTTTCTCCCTGGCCCATTTCTAACACACAATACGCTTAAACAACATAGTCATGATTTTACGATACAATTAAAAAGACAAATAAAGTGTTATTCATCAATACTCTTCGCACAATACAATATATCATTTATAAATACATTTTTCAGTTATTTAAATATGGATTGCATAATTTATTCTGTAAAAATATTGTACGAAATCTTGGCATAATAATTGCGCCTGATCTAAACCCGAATGTTCAATATAAAATCCGTGACAAGAAAAGCATCATTTTAAAGCATGCTATATTCTATAAATATATAGACAATCTTGTGGACATATATCTATATACTGTATGTCATCTATGCCAAATTTATGTCAACTATTGACTGTGACACGTGGTCAAAATGAACACTTATCTATCAAAACTGCTACAGGAAATGTATAGTAAATAAGTCATTTAAATATCGTACCATTCCTATGTGGAATGCCTTACAAGATATCGCTGCATCCACTGCAAGACTATAACCATTCAAAATGCATCTTGACAGGGAAGACATTAGCTCTACATTGAAATTCTCTTAATAGCAATATTATAGACATTATACTAACTAGCCGTTTAGTCACCTTAATTAATTATGTACTCCAAATTTTATTTCATATTCTATATCTAATATATAAAATATGAAGTCAAAAATCAGACAATCATTGTTTCACGCCAAGGCGATCTTGAATTGAATAGATCAGGATTGAATAGATTGCATGATGATCGCTCCCGTGATCGCCTTGGCGTGAAACTTTGAGTACTGATTTTTGACTTTGTATTTTACATATTATTTAAAGCTCTGCTGTGATAGCATTGAGCCCTATGTTCAATCAGGAAGACAACTTACACCACATATATATATATTCTATAATCAGATTAAATTGCCTGATGATCGCCTTGGCGTGTAGTAGCAAATATGAATGTCTGATTTTTTCGTTTATTAATTATTAAACAGCTCTGCATTTATGGCATCGAGCACTATTGAAACAGCAAAGACAACACAAGTACCTTGATATTACTATTCTATATCTATATATACTTCTATACTATATGTAAGCGCAAAACGTTTTTTGCCTTTTGTATGCCTTTTGTTTTATATGATGGTAATTTTTCTCATGATTTAATATGTCATAATTATGAATGCGTAGTCTTCGACTTCTCTTATTATATTTAGCTCTGTCAAATGACATCGAGCCGGATTGTTTGCTATTAGATAATATCTAATAATGTCATAATTATATATAAACATATTTTTTATTTTAATTTTACTTGCATCGGTATTTCATATCTATATAATATTACATATTTTGTATCGTTTGAAAAAGCATTGCAACGATATACGGAAATTTCGTATGAAAGCCCGGATAATGCAGATTCATCAAAAACTCAAAATCTTGCGTGGTCCAATATTGCTGGACGTCTGCCGCATGCAGAAGTATGTCGATCTCTGGTAGAAGTAACACGATTTCATAAACAAGTAACATAATTTAACAAGGAAGGTGTTCTCATAAAAAAGTGCCGCGATTTTACAAGAACCAATTGTTACACATCGAGTTTTGAATGGTCTGGCACTTCATACTTCAGGTCGGATCATATCTGATAAACTGTGGTTCAAATCCCCCTAAAGTCAACTCAGCCTTGACTTTATCTGAAACATCAAATGAGTAGGCTACCATCTGCGGACGGCGGATGGAATGGTCCAGAGGGAATTGCATTGTGAGTAGCTGCGGCGCATCGTTGCGCATTGACGATTGAGACCCATATGCCATGAAATCTGTTGAAATCGATCTGCAGTGTTGCGGCTGAGATCAACAAAGAGCGTCTAAAATCATTGCTCTCAGCGAAAAAAAGCCACTCGTCTAGAAATAGAGGAGTGGTACGGGTGCCTTCGGTAGGGCGACACCGTCTAAATTATTTTGTAACGCCGTCATATTTTTTTATCATACTCAGCAGCATACAGAGCTATCTATGAGAAATTTCTGGCAGCACATGCCTACTTACTGAAATTTTGTTGTCAGCCGCCATTACTAATTTTTTCATCGCGTGTGATCTTTTTCACTCTCGCGACCAAATGGTAGCGGAATTCTCAAACGAAATAGAGGCTGGAAGAATTAATTGCCTTATTTTGAGTCTGCATGCAGGCTGACTGCTCCGGAACAATGATATGATTGATAAGGGGCAAGTCAGTTATTTGGAACATCGACAGTTCGAGACACATCAATATCATTCACTAAATTACACCAGGGGTTCGAAAGAAGCAATGCCCTGAAGTTTACTAGTGTCATTAGTATTTCGAAGGTGCCAAGTCATGGTTGGGTGGGAAATTTCAGTGCAAAATCAAAGAAATAAGAAGATAGCAAATCTATACCATGATAAATCGTATATTCATATACACAAGATAATAATACAATAACTATATTTTGATAACTTATTAATAATATTTTAACAATAATATTTAAATAAAACAAAATGCTACGTAAAAAATCCCAGAGCTTTAGAACTTAGTCCCTGCAAAGCCTAAATGTAGCTAAATATAACATTTGTAACAACAAACAATACCACATACGTAAAAACAACACAAACAACAAAAACAACGCAAACAACAACAACGAAAAACGTAAACACAAGCAACTGTAAATTGCATTTTTGAATAATAGCATTTAATGATTGTAGTTGATAACTCAGTAGCAAACCCCCTTGTACATATTATAATAACTTAATCAAATAAGGTTGATATTGGGCTTTGTATGGTAGAATACCGTCGTAGAAGACCAAATAATTTCCGACGCAGCTTCATTCTTGTGCGCAAAATCAAGGGTCATCTTGAGAACACCAGTTAGATGGATTAACTTTAATGTGGTAACGTTGTAGAACCAAACAATGGGTAATGGAGTATTGTTATGACTGAATGAACAAACTCATCACCATAATATAATATTAGTATAACAGGCAACAATTGTATGTGTTCTCCTGTTACGTCATTTGAGACGAAGCCATATTTGAGCTTGGTAAGTTCACTGTCATTTTTGGTACTGACGGCAGTGGATAGAAGGGTGAGTTCTGACTGAATAAGATTTTCACTTTTGATTTGTCTGGACAACAGAATACTTCACCACTTTCTTGGCTAAAAAGAGAATACAACAACTTTCATGAATGAAATTAAAATTAGCACAATCCAATTGCTAATTTGCTATATTATTTTTTTCAATAACAAAATAAAACTGTCACATATGATTTACAAAACTTGAGTCAACCATTGGCTAAAATAGATGATATGATTTGATGATCTATTGCAAGACAACATTGCTGATATTTGGTATAACTATGGTATATCGCCACACATGAGCCTTTTATTTCTCACATTTTATCTAACAATGTTCACCTACCTATCTTCCCTGTGCTCAACATAGAGAGGTATCTTTTCTGCACCATCTGGAGGACCACGGGCAAAAAGGAATGAGTTATTTGGTTTTGGTGATGAAGAAAATTTCAGGAACTGAAGACTACCATCAGGGGAATCCCCAGACGAACAGCGTGTTGTTGTAGTTGATTCAGTATTGGGAGGAACGCCATTGATCCAGGTTGGTGATGTTGATTGGCTTCTACTGTCAACACCAGACACAGGGATAGAAGTAAGCAGTTCAATGGGATCAATGTAACCATTATCAGTTTGAGTTTGCATATTTTTACTAAGAAGTGAAGCAAGAGGACCTCTATGACCTTCTGGCGTTTTTTCAAATACCTAAAAAGAGCAATATGGATATTAGCAAAGAATGTCAATGATGAACTACCAATCAAAGAACACTTGGACACAAATAAATACATGTCTGCATTGAATCCTAACCAACAATGCAATACGAACTTATACATGTAATTTTATCCTATGAACCACAGAACCATATTTAAAAATAACTGAATGAAAAATAAGATGAATGTCAATTTCATTTTACAAATCAAAGTTTTCAAATAGAAGTGAATGTTTTGTTTGCAAGACTTGTGGATAAGTTATTTTTAAACATAGAGTACAATAACTTACGTTTGAAGGTTCAGGAAGGTCGCTGCCAAGGACTAGTTTCTCTATTTCTGTATTGAGGCCTTCCACACTACGTCGGATGTGCAATGATTGTACATTTGAGCTTGCTGAAGAAGTGTTTACCGGGATAGGAATTGCTCTTGACTGAGCATGACTTGAAGATGACGAGAAATGATGAATTATATTTGCAGCAGCGTGATCAACTTGAACAGGTGACTGACGACCGTGGATAGGTTGTGAATGTTTGGTGCGTTGAAGATATTGGCGAAATTTCTAAAAGAGATAAAAACGTTTGGTAAATAAAGGATAGCACACAAAATTTACAATGATATGTTATCAAGAGTACATGCAATGAATATAAATGGTGTTAGCCAATATAGAGAGTATTTTGCGACAAAACAATGTGAATGTTTAAGAAAGTCTGAAAATGAAGACATCTAGATGAGGTTAACAAGATTACCTCTTTGTCCCCGCTGCCCAGAGAAGCTGATCGTTTGTGTTGTGATAATAGTTCATCTTGATTTTCATCAAATGATATAGTCTAAAATGAAATATTAAACTCATTAAAGGGTCAAAACAGACCGGGAAACCTTGCGCGCGCACACTTTGAATAGTACACGTAAAATTCAAACACTCGTTTCCAAACATGGCTTTGCCTCGTCTAGAATGCGTTTGTCGTAAAATATTTTTGAACCATTCTTGATAAGAGCTTTACTTACTAGCGTATTCTTTATTTCTAATCTTCGATAATTTTAATAATACGAATGCCAAGTTTCCTGAAGATCCAGAACATGGTGGTAAAAGGGAAGGAGCAGGTAGAAGGCTACCGATAACTCAAGAGCTTTCACTTATACATCAGGATATCTGTTCATATGCTGTAGCGATAAACCATAACAAAGTTTTACCTAAATTTCGTGATTTGCAAAGACTGGTATAAGGAATTTTGTCTAAAGGAACACCTGAGTGAAGACTTGACAATGTTTTCCTGTTTACAAGCCAATCAATGCGAGATCCCTTCAAAGAACAAAAAGCGAAGCTCCATTTTCACAACCTCAAATCAACAGCTTATTTTCAAATTTCAATCACACTTGATATTTATGGAACTTCGATCGAGATGAAATAAACATCATATGTAATTTCTGGACCCATGAAATATATGAATTTCTACAGCAAAATTAATTAAAATAGTATTTTATTATTGATCAGTTTTGCCATTCCTTCGTGTATTTCTCTCTGTGGTTTGAGTATGTTTTGATAAAAATTTCAGACTGTTCCGCATGGTTTGATTACCATAGTTTTCATTATCCTTATTCAATTCGCATTGTTTCGCTCCTGTTTTCATGTTGTTTTTCAAAAATATCCATACAAAATTAAAAGGTTGCTACGGCACAAATGAGGAATGCTATGACGTTGATAAAAAGGCTGCGAGACTCCATTTTGAAAAAAGTTGAATGCAAAGGCTGCCGGTCTGGTTTGACCCTTTAAAGTAGGCCTGTCATTTTTACGCATATCACAATAATAACTATAACTCCTCCAATCTCTCATATTGGTGTTCAGAAGTATACAGTTCAGTTACACACTGTGTGTGCAACTATTTGCAATAAATTGGATCCACACTGATAAACATTATAGGAAAAGCATACAAAGCAGATACTCAGAGAGTTCATACTTTGTAGCTGCTTCACAATGTGTATGGCAATTTGTCAATCGAACCTAAAATTCTCTGAATATCTCTCAATCACTCAGGTCCATTGCAATACAAACGTCTATTCCAGGTTTTCATGCGAAAAAAACAGCATGATATAGCGATATTATAGTAGTTTTTGTATAGTCTCGTATTTGTATTGATTAGCCTCATTTCCATATAATTTGATTCAATATAGTTAATAATTAGCCTTGTATGACGTAATTTAGTTGGTATTTAAATAGTTTGTTTTGTAATTTATAAGTTAGTGTGTTGTTGGAAGGAGTTGTGAGTTCATCAGCTCTATGAACCCAACCTTAAATAAATTGTACTTGATTGCATTTAAGATAGTCTTCAAGCTAATTGACTAATAGAATCAACGGCATTACTTAACAGTCCACATTTTGGCCAGCCAGAACACCAGGTGATTTTTAAAACATTCCAAATGTATCTAGGGAAACTTGAAAATTTTCAATTGTCAAACGTTTTTCATGGTCCAAAATGTTTAGCCACTCATAACAGTAAGTGTCAAGTTTAGTAGGCCTTGATAATATCATCAATAAAACACCATAATGAAACTTGGGCCTCCATATTTTATTATGATACCATGTGGTAGGATGTCACACAGTGAGAGATCTTAGAAATATGGTCCCTGGAAGTCCAGCACAAATTCAGAAGGTTTCCAATTATCAGGAATCAAGATTGCTTTCTTATTTAAATTTATGAATTTTGGATTTCATAAATCCTGTTTTGAAATTCAATGGTTTGAAGTAAGTCAAGTTTCGAAAATTTCTTCATAATTATCAAGCACTTTGAATTGAATCTCAGATGATTTTCAAACTGAGAACGCAGTTAAAAATTTTGTGGCATCCTTCATTTAAGCAAGCTATGATTTAAACAATAATAGTCAAATCTTACTTGTGTTCCGGCATTAGCAAATGAATGAGTATGTGTTGATGCCACATCTTTTGGCCATTGTCCATTGACATAATTGGTTGAAAGTGTTTCTAGAGAATTTGTTCTTCTAATATTGAGATTAAGCTTCAAGCTTTTATGTTTATCGCCTGCAAACCCACAACAAATCAATAATGAAAAATATTCTAAAGAACAATACATTCATGAAAAAGCTTTTCTGAATAAATCATAATGATGATGACAATAACATTCAGTCAAGAAGCAATAAACACTGAGATATTAAGGCTCATAATTTTGAAATACATATGGCTATATGATGGCGGTAAATCGCGATGATGGAGAAACGTTAATTAAGTTAACATCACCCTTGAATCAAGCTTGACTTTGACTTTCTTTTGCATTTCGACTAAAATACACTTAAAAAATACACTTTGATTGGAAGAGTAGAAATGTTGGTTAAGGATATAAAGATTTGTATATGGCAGCAGCAATTATCATTGTTTCATTCCATTTTTACTAAAATGTTAATACAATATTAAAATTTACATTCTCTAAGAGCTTAATCTTTGAAAATGTTTGCCTTGAAAAAAGTCAAGAGATATTATTATGTCAGCAGCTATTCTGTTATATTACCGCAAAAAAAGTTAATTTACCGCAATTAAATAGTCACAGTTATTTAGTCAATTTACCGCATTTTTAACGCATCCGATTAGTCTTAGCTATTTAGTAATTTTTCCGCAACTAAAAAGTCCGGTTTTCACATCTAAATAGTATCAGCTATTTAGTCAATCACCGCAGCAAAAATAATTTTTATCACAGCTACTTAAGATATTTCATCCCGTTGAGGAATCCGTTCAGTGTCATTCTGGATATAATTGTGATTTAATTTGTTGATTTTCGCAGGCATTGTGCCTTAAACTAAAACATATTCATATTCGACTTGGTTTTCTTGGTGTAAGATTACGCTGCTTCTGAAGATAATGACGATCTTGCGATATACAAAGGGGAATCGGAAATGCTGGGAATTCTGTAAAAGTTTCAACAATAAAGCTGAGGCTATGTCCATTGACAAAGAAGGAGGATGGTCAATCTTTTGCGATCACAATAAAAATCAAATGAGGTTGCGAGCAGAGAATAGATGTACAAGTAGTCTACTCATTTGCCTTTTTTAGGGTATTTTGTGAGGGCCTAATAAAGCTGAAGGTTGAAAACTGTGCCAGAAACCAAAAATATGGTGTGCCCCATTACGGTGTAGCTTGGTAGGCCTATCACATGAGTTACAGCCAGATGTTGGTTGGTCGGCTCATCGAAGAACAATACAATGAGGTGTGTAACAAAAATTGAAATTTGCTTAATTCAGCTATTTGAATTTCAATATTTTGTAAACAAACTGTTGAAGAAAACTAAAAACATAAAGTTTACGGGATTATTTTGGATCAAATTGGAGTAACAAAATTAGAAATAATAGATTACATTGTCTCAAAGGACTCTATGAGCATTATGAAGGCTTTTTGTGGGCATAGAATACAAAATATAAGGAGAAAACATCATGTTTTGACGGAGCCATCGCCATTGTTGGAAAATTGTAAGCACTTCTGTTGGTTTGAATCTTGACTCAAATAATCAAAATCAAAGAAATACTTGAAATTAAAGATAAATTCTCCAATATACAACATTACTTTTATTCAAATTCAATTTCTCCGTAAATATATAATTAAAAATTGACAATATGACAGCATAAATGATTGAAATATAAACTTTAAGAATGATTCAAGATTGTAAAACTCGAGAGAATTTCAAATGCTGTTCTAGTGATTTGATTGGCTTACTCCCGTGTTTGGATCACGTAAGCCAAAACAACTTAGACATCATGAGAGCAAAAACATCAAAAATTTCTAAATAATTGCAAATAAAAAATTGCATTATTAGCATCGTTGATAATATATTTCAGAGTACAGTATTATAATTCAAGGCATTCTTCTTCTTTGCGTCATTTGTTTGGTTATGGTGGCTATTCCGAGACAAAAATGCCCTGTACAAGACTGGCAAATGCTTGCGACACAGCAGAAATGAGAAACAAGACATATCAAAATCATAGCGTTCGAAAGAATCGAAAGCGTTTCGAAAGTAGAACTCTGGATCTGTGATTCGAAGAAAGGCAAAATATGACGAAGATGTGAAGATTTATAGCCTATAGGAGAAAATTGATCTAATCAGTCAAATCTTTTATGTTAAATTTGTTTAAAAATAGTAAAAATATGTTTTATTTCACAAAAGGGTTACTGCACGGCAGCCTTGTGTTTGGGTTCTCTGATACCAACACTTGGGATGTTGGGAGACATTCAAAAGCTGAAAATCACTCGCCCTACGGGCTCTTGTTTTTCTGATGCTTTCTCGTGTCTCCCAACATCCCGCGTGTTGGTATCAGAGAACCCAAACACGGCTGCCGTGCAGCAACCTTTAAATGTTTGTTTACATTTTTAGTGTTTTATTCACCAACCAGCGCTCGATAAAACTTCACATGATACCAAGGTGCGCTGTGATTGGGAACACCATATTTTTGGTTTATGACACAGTTTATAACCTTCAGTTTTATTAGGCCCTCACTGGAGCACCACACGTTCTGAATCTCATTTGTTCTGAACAAAACTTTTCGACACCACACTTTATATTACATTTGCAATAAATTTAACAATAAATATTACGACAAATGAGTAGAATTTGATGTGGAGAGCTAGCCAACTATTTTGTGACTGTAAGACAAAGCATGTTTTATTCAAATGTTGCATTTTTGTTTGCTGTCTAATACAAACATATTTGAAAAACTAATCTCTTTTGGTAGGATCCAAGCAGTAGGCCTACGACTTTGACGTCATCGGAGCGCAAATATCAGGATCAAATCAAAATTGCATTAGGTGCAAATTAAGGTAAAATCGAAAGTTGATTGCCCGATAGAGCAATTAAATGATGATCAATAAAATTTGTTGCTGTAGATATCGATATCCCGCAGTGATAAACAATTTGGCAGATAATGTTTTTCAGCTGTGATGAAAACAACTAATATTCGTGCCTTTATTTTAAATATGTTACTTGATATGGTTTATACACATATCATCATGTATAGATTTACAGGAAATGATCATAAATAATATAGGCAATAGCTGTCATTAATTCAAAAACATCCAGAATAGTTAGGCTACTCCAAATATTGAATGTTCAATTGTGAATGTTGTGTTGGACATATTGTATATTATTGTTCTCATATTGTGCCTGCCACCAGCGGTCTCCATTTTCTTGAGCTAACATCCAGTTTATCTATAGGCTACGTATAAATGTCAAAGTCTGTGTATATGTATGTTTGTATGTATGTATGTATGTATGTATGTATGTCCAGAACAGGATTCTCCATCAATTCTAGCCCTACAGCTTTGAAAAACATATCATTGTAATTAGTATGATCAACATACTGTCATGGCAGCCTTCATTTCTTAAATGGTGCTTTCTGTTTCTCGCATCGGATTAAAACATATCTTTCCTTGTGATTTAGCTTTGGTTGCGACAACAAAGCAAACCTGGCTTATCACGCTTCACAAGCATGATTAAACTTTTGTAGCTTTTACTTATTGATACCATCGGGTATCGCGCCATTCAAAAACACATTTTTATTGGTTACCTTTAGAAATTATTTCTGGGAATCAGATTTATCGACACACACGCTTCTGCTAAAATAATTTTAGCTTGGTGTTCTGTTTTGAATAGCTAAAATACATTTTCTCAACAATTTACTTACTGTAAAACTAAATCAGCCCAAATTGACCCAGCAATAAAGGGGACTCATTGCTAGTTATTATATAGATGGAACAGTCTATATAGCTGTTTGGTGTGATGCGTGAAATTTAATGTACCTGAGCCTTAATAGAATTTATCAGATATAGTATCATGCACTGGGCTATCTACTGATCTCTACTATCCAGTAGACATATATTTTCCAAATGCATCAGCGCTTTGGTTATGTTCACTCAAATCAAACATTAATTTAAAATACATTATCTGCATGCCAGAGTACCCGAAATAAATGGAAATGGATTTTACTCAATACATTAAACACCTATATGATACAAAGGAATGGTTTGTTGATAGAATTATAAAAAGTACTAATCCCATAATGCTATGTAACAAAAGAAAACTGAAAAGCAAATAAATGGTAGGGCTACAGTTTCACAACACGATGTAAAAATGGCTATACAGAGTGATTTCAACACAACAAAATGGGCATACCAGAGGTAGCAAGACTTTAACAACATGTTGATTAGAGAAAACATGTCACGTGTCTCTAATGTACCATGAAAGGCATTTTATACCAGGTGAACCAAAAGCATTCACTGAATCGAGTCGGTCACAACTAACGAAGACAACTGATAGCCCTTGAAATGAGTAAAACCTTTCTTATTAAACGAATACAACATGAAATAACTTACAGCTTGGTAAATTGATAAATCCTTACAGCACAGCAAGCAAACTTCCAATACAAAACTATAATATGCGAAGCAATGACCAAGGTTGCTACGTTTCTAAGGCTAATGAAATATTTTCATTGTGAGGAAATCTCAAATTTCTATTCATGCTTCTGCCAAAATAAACTTACCTAGGGGAGAGACCAATGTTCTGTGTTCTGGAAAAAATACATCAGGACTCCTTCTTTTCTTCCTGTTCTCGAGTGTTTGCACTGGCGAAGATACAGGGCTCTGTTTCTTTCTCGTTGGACTTGTGTTCCGAATTAGAGACGCTAAGGGAACTGTCGCTTTCAAAGGCTGCAATTTACTGCTAGCTGGAGAGTTGTTTTTTCGAAGTCTTTGAGATGACATATTATTCTATTTACTGTCTACTATAAAATGAACGATGCAAAGTCTGAGTGTATGTACAAACAACGTTAGAAAGTGATGTTTTCTACGACCAACTCATCACAACTACTAGGAACGACAGACTTTGGTGAGTGAGTGGTGAAACGAATAAGGCCGCTCTCTTTGGTTGTAGTAGCAGGACATACCACGTGATTTTCTAGCTTCTTCTCATTGGCTTAATCCCTGGTTAACTTCATTAATTGGCTTGTTTTTGTCAGAATCTGCTCAACAAAGTTTCATTGATGGCCTTTAAACAATCGGCCGTGGGATCTCAATCCGATAAAATACAACACTAATGTCACTAGGTTACAAATGAAAAGAAAATTGGATCAAGCATTTTCTCAAGTTAAGTGAAACAGCCACACACTCAATAGTAACATGATTTAAACCAATTTTATGTTAATGAGTCAAAAACTTGTTTCAATACAAATACTGTAATGTGGAAATCGTGAGGGCTGGAACATCTAAATTATTAACATGTTTGGAACCACTACATCCTATGGCGTAGAACCGATGATTATTTGAGTTATTAATCGTTCGTTAAATCACAATGAGACACACGGCGACAAAAGCTAGCGCTTCATTGATTGCAACTATTACTATCCCCTTACTGTTCTTGTGTATTTTATCATTAGTATATAAGTTAGGAATAATGTTAAGTAATATTCAGCTGTTCCTCTTTCTTTTAGCTAAACAAAGAAAGTAACACATTGAGTCAAATATACTACACCTTTTATGGTACCACTGTCTATGCATATAAAATGTGACGGCTGATAGACTGTTATCGACAGCAATACTTGAACAAAAGTAAGGTTAAAAGTAAAATTATAGGATTTTAAGCCATTCATGATGCGAAACTACTGGGACACATTTCTAAAGGCCTCCAAAGAAAGCTGGGAAAGTTTTGGTAAGACTTTGTGGACAAGACAGAGTTGACAGCAGATATAATGACCTTATCAAGCTTCTTTATAGTAATACAGCTTTTTTAATTCAATATACTGTAGATAACAAGGGTGACATTAAGATCGGCAGAGAAATAACACGATTAGATTGGACAACATAATCAAGGTAAATTTATCTCCAATGTAAAAATATAAATAAACCAATACATATCATTATCTTCAATCTTTTGATTACACTCATTATTGATTTAGTCAAGACATGGTTGAAAAACAAAGTATAGTAGTGTGTGGCCTACTATACATATACACAATATATAAATGAGAAAGTATGGTACAATGGAATCCAACCATTGATTTAATTCTGACTTTTGATAACTTGAAAGTATGCAAATATTCAAATCAATGGAGTTCTATTTTCAGATTAGAAATTAATCTAACTACAGTGAAATAGTCATATTAGTATGTACAACATTAACAACTATAGAGACAGATTACGTTCAGGGCAATCACGGTGCCTATATATACTGTATTACATGTAGCAAAATTGTAAAGATAGCAACAATAATATAATCGATATAATTAATTCTGATGTTCCGATTATTGGCTTGAAAATGACATCTAGCCTGATCGATTCGTCGAAACAAATTATATTGCGATTTTTGTTGTTATGCTTTATACTGATATAGTAAAATGTCAATTAAATATAGCGACATAATCGTATAATCAACAAATATAATTCATATTTATAAAATTAAGGGGTAATTAATCATTGTCTTTCTTTGGTTTCCTGAATATTGAAAACCATCCTTCAGTAGATCCCTTTTCTAAAAGTTGCTTCCAATGATCCGAGTCAGATGTGATGGTAGCATGTCCAATTAATGAATTCTTTTTCATGTAATGAGGTGTCTTACACACTATCCTTAAACTAAGGTCCGGTAAAAGATTGTCTGGTATATTATATGTTAAGTAACTATCATAGAGAGGCTGTAGCGTGCCTCGCATTGTGCTTGTCTTTTTCTTATCCAGTACTTCCTCTTCCTTATTCCGTACTGTCACAGAGACATACGAGGCTACAACAAAATCATACATTTCGAAAGTGAGAAATAATTATCAAAACTCTGAAACAATGATAAATATTTTTTTTAAATCACTCCAATTGTTTGACTAGCCTGTATCGCCTATGGTATCGCCTGTATCATTTGACTGAGTTAACAATGCACTGCGTTCTTATAGTACAGACCCGGATTACATAACTGAATTGAGTGAAAGTGCTTTATCTAACACGTTCCTTTGGGGCTTGTGATAGAAACGGCCACTCGTTGTTTCAATTTTGTTACATTATCTTGTCGGTTTGTCTTTGAATCATATCATTTATAATTCCCTTTAAAATCAAGTAAAACATACATACTGTAGTTTTACAAAATCATGCGTGCTAAAGCACCCGCGATTCAATGCCTGAAATAAAGCATGTCACGCACGCAATTAAGAAACGAATCAGATTAAACTTAAAACCGCCGAATTGTGTGCGTTACAAGCATTCGTGGTTATTAGTAAGGTACATATACTCAGGCCATGGTATACGCCCACTAAGTATAATTTAAGATTTCGCCTTCTAGAATGTGAAATTAATGTTTTTAAGTAGCATTGCAAACCGCTGATTACGCAGATGGTGCAAACAAAACCGTACGAATTTTCAATGTTTTATCACGATCGATTACTGCCAGTCTTTATATGAAATGTTCCTAATAAGTGAATGCTTAGACTAAGGGGCATTTGTTTGACCGATAACGTCTATAACAACTGCAAGGAGCCGCAATTCAACTAATATGTCCAACAGAAACACCGCCATCTCAATTCACCACCAGTTAAAAGTTAAAATGGCTATTTTCAATCTGATCGACCGTCTACATCATGCTGAGACTAGTTTCAGATCTCATAGTATGGGTCTTCTGTTTAATTAGAATCATGATAAGCCAACTCTATAGCGGTGGCAATTTGATTTTGCAATATTTCGTAGATTGCGGTTCTTCTGTCAATTAATCATTATGCAGTAATACCAATAATGATATAGCAGCCTGATTTCTAAAATACACGCCCTGCTAATTAGTCAACGTTATATAGCATTTACAGGTGACATGCAGGATACACACTGAGTGCTGCGCATAAGGGCCGTCTTAAAGAGGCGGTCGGTATTTACAGTCAAGACCATATATATGGTTGTTACATACAGCAATTTGGTATCAGAAAACAGTCCATGCTTTCCCTTGGTGGGTTCACAATAAACCAAGCATCGGGAATCAATCAAATGCTGACAAACTGGTTTTAACTACTCTTCTAGAAGTACCTTATAGATTTGATATAGCGCCGATCTAATTTGCAATGGTTTTTGGCTAGATATCATTGAGTGATTCTTATGGGGGTACTAACAATTTTGAGGAGACGAGAAAGGTTTGAGTTTCAGGAAGGTGAACCATTTTTCAGATTATATAGTTATCGTTGATCATTGGAAAATTGGAAATACGTCACGGATTACGATATAGTAGATAAATATCGATCAAGTTTAACATTCGGTTCCGAACTGATCGAAAACCAAAATATACCGCAGTAAGTTAAAATAGAAGAAATTCTTACATCCTTTCTCTTTTCCATCATCTTTGGGCATAATATCACCCTGGCGCACTTCAACCTCTAGTTCCCAGTCATCAGCATCGTAACTAATCGCAAGGTAAATCGCACCTGTTTCAATCTCCTAAAATAATAAAGTAAAATGGACAGAATTAAATGATCAATCGATAAAATAATAGTAAGCGGGTTACTTAATCAGAATATAACCACTTACCAGACCAATCAATGGATCGTATGGCTTAAGTTTTTTTCTTAAATTTTGTTCCTTCCCGGTCAACAATGCTAAATCTTTCAATTCGATTGTAACTTGTCCAATTCCATCCTGTTTCGACCATCGATTCATTTCATAAAAGTAAAGATACATAACTTGATCACCTAGATCATCTTTCTCGATAGAAAAAGGGAAGACATCACCAAAAGCAGGCCAGAACCCTGCGCGAACAACTTTACTTTTGAATTCAGAATCTTCGTCTTCATGCAATGGAAGTAAACGCACGCGCACGTAAGCATACGCATAACCGCTGAGATCATGAACTGGGACGTCTTCTGCTTCCAAAACAGTCACGAGAAGCATGTCACTAAAAACAAACACATGAGACATCATACATCAATGTAGTGCACATGGTAATGCACACGGTAGTATGGTTTCACTTGAAGAGTGATACATTACGTAACGTAGAAAATAGATGTAGCCTACTAACAGTCGCACAGCATGATATTCTCCATCCCGCATGATAATTAACAGTCTGATAATATGCGTTAACGTATTTGGAAAGTGTATGTGCGTAATTCTAAGATGACAATATGATAATGGCGAACTAATGATGTTTAAACATCACCTTAAAATCAAGAGTGCATGACTGCAGGTGCCACTGCGCGCAGACCCACATTTTTGATGATTAGAAGATTTGACGATGATAATGTGCTACCTATTAATCATCAAAATAAAGATTAGGTCTGCGCGCATGCTACAACATCATCGACTTAACCAACCAGGGTTATTGCAAAACTGTGTTTACCTCAGAACATCGTAGCGTACCATAAATTTGAGAAAACCAAGCTCTTCCTGAAAGAAAGTAATTAAATATCACGAGGTATTAATTCCATGGCAACTATCAATAATAATGTATAGACCTACGTATAAATCACTCCTCTGAGGGGTCAAAGTTCTTGTTTATAGTAAAACCTATTCGATAAAAGTTATTGCAAACGAACGGAAGAATAAGTGTTAAAAGAAAGTTCACATAATAAAAAAGTAATGTAGACGGTGTCGCACTACCTAAGGCTTCCGTACCACTTCTCTATTTCTAGAGGAGTGGCTCTTTTCGCTAAGAGCAATGATTTTAAACGCTCTTTACTGATCTTAGCCGCGACACTGAAGATCAATTTCAACAGATTTGATGGCAGACAGGTCTCGATTGTCAATGCGTAAACGATGCGCCGCAGTTACTCACAATGCAATTCCCTCTGGATCATTTCATCCGTCATCCTCAGATGGTACCCATTTGATGTTTCAGATAAAGTCAAGGCTGAGTTGACCTTAAGGGGATTTGAACCACAGTCGATCAGATATGATCCGGTCTAAAGTTCGGTTGCTCTGCCATCTGAGCTAGTCCACAGAATATGTCGTTGAACATATTTTGATTAACCTTAATCGACCCTAACATTCAACATCGATTACATTATCTTTGCTTTTTAGCTTAATGGGTTCAATTTCAAATAAATCAGCTAACTCTACTTTTAATCAATTGTCTGCTCTATCGTTTCAAATTTTCAAAACCCAAGTTATTCAAAATTTAAAACAAACGTAAAATCATGATAGTTAAATCATAAACCTCTAAGAAATAGTTGATTTAAGTATCAGAGAGCAAAAATACATCATTGTTGAATGTTTTCTTTTAATCATAACATGAACACAACATTAAATAAATTTTGTTCCTTGTCATAATAAAAGCTATCATAATAAAGTAGGAAAGCTATGATATGTCACTTGAAGTCGAGGAAGATTTAAAGTATTTAAAAAATCTTATTGGATAATTCAAATATATTTCCACGTGATCTCATTGAAAACTGTAGTCTTATAAAATTAGTAACTTATACTATACATTATAACGCACTATACAAATTGTCTATTGTTGTTTTATGTTTGAAAATTTGTGAAGCAGTGTATAATGAGATGGAATAAAAGAGAATAGAAAACCATTACCCTTTGATTTTATATGTCTTTTGCTTTTTATATTTTAAAATCTTATTAATATCAGAGCGTTCTAATATGGCGTTGTCAATGACTTCATAAATCTTAAATTTGTTGAATTGTCGATTCTAACACGAACCGTCACAATTATGATCGAATAAGAAGCAATTATAATTAATTGTCCTATAGAAACAATGTCTCCAGATAAATAAAAATTGTGAGACAAGTATTTTATTCTGACTTTTAATCAAAACGTTTAAAGAGTAATATACCACATCTACGTTGTGCCTCATTTCTATTCTTATTGTTAACTCAGCCTCTTAATCAAATACATAGCACTTTGTTTCCAAGATTAGAATGTTCAGTATTATATCAGTATATGCCCATAGTTTATAGAGACAAACCGCCACTAAATGGGGCATCGTCAAGTCACAAACTAATCGATACCTAAATATCATTACAGACAAAAGCGTTCTCATGTTCCGATTATATGTTCTCTATCTGCTGTTTGTGGCCAAAGGCTACCCCCACAAACGAGCACTTCAACTCATGCAGATAGCGTATCAAACAAGCGGCCATAACAACCGCCTCAAAGCTAGAATATCACTAGAGAATTCAATTTTGATGACTACACCGTATCATCACTCTCTGAAACCCATGTTCCATGACCTGTTTGAGACGACCATCAAACCATTATTTGATACACATATGCAGCTCTATGATATGGAACCACGCCTAACATTCAGCAGAAACAGGAACTTAGGAGACGCTTTAATCAACACATGTGATGGACCTAACGATGATACGCTCTCGTAGAAATTGTTATCAGATAGCCTTTAACAATGATTAATACAACATAATCATTTTACGATTGGACCGGGCTCCTGCTGGGAATTGGTATTAGTGCCAATGCAGTCACCCGCTCCACCCGGGCAATTTGTAAGTTTGACTTCTCCTTCCTTAAAAAAGGTTTGTCTCTATAAACTATGGTATGCCATGTGAATAAAATGCGGCATTATATGATTCTATACATCTTGAAGTTACTATGAAACATTTACATTCGTATTCTCTTTGTCATTATCTATGATCGATCATACACCAAATTGGGATTGAGACTTGAAGCTCGACATGTCAGCAGATATGACTGTATATACTGATGATTTTCGCTGCCACACTCAATAACACATGACATTCTACTTCTCCGACGTCTAACACACATGGCGTAACCTGCTAATAGAGTCGTTATTTAAATTAATTAATTTTCACCATCTGAATTGCAGTTAAGCGGTTTATACTGCAACGCACTTACCATTGTTTTCCGTTCTACTCTTCCTGGCTGGATTCTTTTGAGTTTAGTCGATGGCTTAGCGCCCTTGAGACGGAGTTTTTCAGCTTCCTTTTTCTTTTTCTTTTTCATCTTACGACACTTGCATATGCAGCAGCAAATAATGATTAAAAATATGAAGGCTCCAACCAATCCAGCGATAATAGGAACTTTGTTTTTAGCCCATAGGCCAGAAGCATTACCGGAGATATCTAATGGGTTGAATCGAGAAAAGTTTCAGTAGACAAAATAAAGTGTAAGACACCACTGTTGAAGGAACACAAAATAATAATAACAATATCAGATAAAATTATTATTCATAAATCCCATTGTTTACCATGTCATGCGCTCTTTAGTAGTTTAATACATAAGAAACAAAAAGTGTTCTTGTGCGGAGTCAAAGGCCAACGCTGTTCATGTTTCCCATGAATATCAACAGTGTTTCGATGGTCAATCCTGAATGGTTTGAGCTATGTGATATTACCAGAGATTGAACCGTCAAAACGAGACTAAACACAGCCACGACGCATTGAAGAATCAAGACTCAGAGATTTTATCTTTTCAAAACAATTGAATTGTTATTGTGATCATGATCTAAAATTTGAATATTTGGAGTGAATTTGAATAACGCCAAACAGGTCTACACTGCCTTTATGGTATAGTAGCTTGAAGTAGTTTAAAAGTTGACCTTTTCCAAATGGGGAACTAAACGCAACACACCTAGCAAGCTTTTACAAGTATTGTATCACACAACCGACTAAATTTAGAAGATAGCAGGTTGTTTTGTGGACTATAAAGGTCAATCATCAGGGTTGCAAGATGAGCCACAAATTAACGAAAAACGATCAATATTGCCACGGGATTGCCACAAACGAAGAGAAGGGATGAAGGGATGAAGCTTTTTCCGAGGATGAAACAAATCCATGCAACCATCCGAATTTCTTAACAGAGATGGACAGATTAAAGAATTTAAAAGCTCTCTAGAGCAATCAATGTGTTCTGAATAGCAGATGAGAAATATTTGCTTAAACATGGTTGTACGGTATTGTCCGTATTACTTCATCATATATTAAATACATTTCTAAATATTAGGTACAAATTAGAGATAAAAGGAGCAAGAGGTTTACTAGCTAATTAGAACATTTATATGCCATTCCATAGAAATACTGTACCGTAATTGGCATGGCAGTTTGAGAATGTACCGAGAGGTCAAGCCGTACATAGGCAGCAGGCATGTCGCACGCAAAACTCTTGACAGAAATACAGATTCATTATAATATTCGTTTTATCGTTTTGTACATAAAGTTAGTTAATATTTGTAAAACGTTGTCTTACTGATTGAAAATAGGGCTCAATACAAAATATAGCAGAGCTTAAATGGTAAAAGTCAGAGAATCAGACAGTCATGTTCGCTACTTGAAGTTTCACGCTGAGGCCATCATCAGGCAATCTATTCAATTATAAAAAACGCTATACCTTCTAGATACATACAAAATAGGGTGTTATTGTTAATAGGGCTATTGTTAATTTTATGGATATAGGTTATTAAAAAGGCTTTCCATCTCATTCTTTTTATTACGCTTTCAATATTTTTCCTATTAATCGTTTTAAGTAAGTTCTCCTAGAAGGTATAGGTATATTTTTCATCGAATAGCTGAATGTAGATTTCTCCATACTTGAAATTGGTTACAGTGCGACGATAGTGCTCTACTGAATTACAGGAGCGATAAATATTTGTAGCAAACATGACTGTCTGATTCTCTGACTTTTATTAAAGTTAGTTAATATGTGTTTTATCAAGTGATAGAAATGAGTTAAGCTAAACAACGTTGTTTTCGTTCGGTGTCTTCACGAAGGAAAACAAAAATTGATAAATGTTTGATTATACAAATAATTAACAGAATTATCGAGAATTTGTTCAATTCGTTATTTTCGAATTTGTTTTATGAATCATGAATATTTCCTTTACTTGCCCCTTGTTATTAGAAAACCAGGTCATCAGCTTGAATAGAAATATGCACGTTAGGGAATTTTAATCGGTAAAAGTATTAACTAAATGTCATGTAAATAAGTGTCCCCTTATCAATGATTGGCTGACGTTTATGGTGCCTATATTGTAATCCATTATTCGTGAAATATGAAAAATGTTACTATCATTATATACAATGCCAACAAACATCTAGCTATAAGCTATATTAGTATATAGCCATGCGCAAAGTGAAGATTGATAACCTCTACCCCCTGGTTGAACTCACTGGCGATCACTGCCAGTAACACAGTGGAAGATGAAAACGTCCATTTCATAACACCTTTTTCCTAAGCTTTGGTTTTTTAAGCTATCAATAATCTTTCTGTTTCGACCTTGAGACCAGCACTACTCATCCACTAATGCGTAGCTTCCTGGTGCACATCTACTTTATTAACATTTGCAGGGTATTAATCATGCATTGGTTTTTCCTCCCATCAGTCTCTCATTTGCTCCAAGGTCTTCAATTTCGCTCCTTGGTGGTCTTTGCATATTGAGAAGCCTGCATTTGCCCAGATGGCACAATGTCAGCAACATTTAATTTAGTTGAGATTTGTCCAGCCTGTCTATGGATAGAATAATTTTTCTTTTCTTTTTCATGTCTGTAAACTAGTTGTAGCAAAGGGTCTGTTGATTCATCCAGATGTATGTCCATAGCTAAGATTGACGTGTCAAACGAGCATTCCCACTGGATAAGACCACTTCCACCTTGTGCTCTCGGGAGATAAATTACTATAACATCGGACTCTGGGTGATGCATTCTGAACATTCAATTTGCGTGTTATATATAACAACTGGGACAGCAAGTGAGTTTATAGCTTGCATCCTATTGGCAGATTTGAATTCACTTCTCAAAATCATTTTCATTCTTCGGTAGTACTTCTTCTGCATATTTTCTTTGATTGTCAAAAGCTAAATTTCATTCTCTTCATTTACCCCAGCCTAAATATTTGTATGACCCTTCATATTCTAACTCTTGGATTTGAGTTCCATCATCAAGCTCGATCGACAATAACTGTTCCTTTTTAAAACTTGCCTTTTGAACATTTCTATAACAAACCTGCTTGAAATATACCATTTTTAATATCAATAGTTGGTGTTTTGATATTTTCAGAGGAATGACTCAGCATTATAGTGGTTCTCCGTGTATTCATGATTGTCTCCTTATCAAACTTATTTAAGCAAAAAGGCTTTTTTTAATTATTATTTTATATCAAAAAGTTACTCTTTTGAATAGAAACTCCGAAACAAACAAATTAAATTTGTATACAAGTTGAAAATGAATATCTATGTTTTGCAAGTTTTGCAGTTGGATCGAATGATGATGTCTAGCTCTTAGCCACCTCTTAGTGCATGATTATGAACTTTTTGCCCTACGAAAATATGAATTGTTGAGGCATTTACGTAAATTGTATGACATTCGTCAATTCAACAGAATAATCAACTTAGCCTACACTTGCTTTGCCCTGGCTTTGCATTATGATTTATCTTCACTAAACGGGGTTGATGCTGGGCTGCATGAATATAGAGACAGGGTTTCATGAAAGTACAAGTTCAAAAATGCTTAGGCCTAGTATCATTTCAAATGAAATTTTAGCGTCCAAGGTTGATTAAAGCAAGTGAGACAGAACGTAATTTTGCTGCAATTCTTGTAGAATAGATAGTCAGTATGAAGTGATCTTGACAGTTTAATAGATTACTGTGATTGCTTGAGGAAAGCAAAGATAAAGTAGCATACAGCTAGCTAGAGCCTAGATTACATCTGAAACAAATGAATCAGAATTTAATCCTTTTAAGTTTAAACACTCTGCTACGTCCTTTCAAGAATTATTTTAAATCATGCAACAAAGCACACGAACAGGTAGAAAAACAGAAGATGATTCCTAGTACAGTATATGTATAAATGTAGGCCTATGTAATTTTAAAAGCAAGTAAATTTTCTGCATGAGCCTATACGCAGTACCGTACTTGATAATAATTGGACTTCACTTGAGGGCTTGAGGCTTGGTAGTCTTAACAATCATGTATTTTTTGTTCGGAATAATTAAAGACATTAAAAATAGAAGCGAATGTCATAGGGAGTGACGAGAGCAGCTTGATTCGGGGACAACTTCAGATGCTGCAGTCCATTGAAACTTACAAAATCTCTCAGGATAAAGACAATAGTACACAATCTTTATATTGATATTCGCATGAATTAGTTTTAAATGAGATTGGAATGGAAAAAGAAAGGCGATAGGTATCGCTAGATCACGAACATTTTGCAAAATTTCAACAAATAAATAATTTAGAAAAAGTTCAAGCAACTTGAACATAAATCATGAATCATTTTATGACTTACTTCAGGCTTTTTAGGAAAGAAGAAATCGTTTATCCAGTAAACAGATGATCATCAACAGATAGGTATAGCTCCATAAGAAAATGGCAAAAATATTTAATGTCCCGAAAAATCCGCTTATTCTCGGGCGTAAATAACCAACTATTGTAAAGAAACCATAAATAATAAACTCACCGCCTACTGTTCCCATATTTTTCTTTGGTAGCTCAATTTATGTCAAGCAGCAACTGCAAATGATGAGCGTTTTAGGCAATTGCTGGACTAAAATATCCTGACAGCATATCTAGCCGCCATTTTAGTTGAACGCATATCATGCAACTCCTTTTGGAAAAATCTATTTGTTTATGAGTTTTTGTGTTGGCCAATCAAATTCTAATGATTGGCCGCTCCCCGGACATTGCCATGGTGACTATTTGGCAAAATGACATTGAGAAGTTTGATTGTAAGTTTATTTGTTTGTAAGTAAAAGTTTGCAGGAAAGAAACATTTAATCATAAATCATGATAATAGTTCTTAGATTGTGGGTTCAAGTCAATTGCGTGAATAAGTTTGACGTCAATAAAAGTCAACATAGAATATCGTTTTCACAGAATGCATACACGCTACTTTATTATTGAAAGTAGTGCTATAGTAATTGTAACTGCAGATTGTCGATTGTCAATGCGCAACGATGCGCCGCGCCAGCTACTCACAATGCAATTCCCTCTGGATCGTTCCATCTTCCATTGTTAATTACATGGTACTCATTTGATGTTTTAGATAAATTCAAGGCTGAGTCGACCTTCGGGGGATTTGAGCCACAATTGATCAGATATGATCAGATCTGAAGTTCGGTTGATGCCATCTGAGCTAACCCTCCCTTCAGAAAGTGTCGAAAGTAGTACTCAAATTCGCAAATTGCTAAGAAAGTTCAATACTCGGATTTGAGAAAGTAAGAAAGTTAATAACTTGTGTTTCTAACTTTTTATAAGTTTTTGTCTGTTGTGTTTCTGTTCTGTTAATGAATCCCAAGATTGTGCAGTCCATCAATTACTTGATATTTGTAGGAGCTGGGATCATTTTGCTTAAATTTTTATAGTTACATATAGATGGATGCTTCAATTGCATTTCAAACCGGTAATAATTAGTAAAAGCTGAATTTCTATGCTGAATTTCTCCTGAATTCGTCTGGGGGGCTCTGGAAGATCCTAAACTTTATTATATGAAAACGAATACATTACTTAAACTCAAACATTTTTTTCCATACATTAATATTTAGCGAAAACAAACCAAACCAATATAACTGCATCTATATACAGTAGGTATAACTTGATAAAAGTATCTCAACCTTAATAATATTCTGTAATCCATTCATTAGGCTGAGTGGTATATAGGAATGAGACAATTGCAATAATTATGACATATACCTTTTCAGTGAAGTAGCCATTCCATTGCATTCCCAGAATATTGAATTATATATCTATATTATATCCAAGATATAACCAATGGCGAGAATCAATCTAGTCTCGAGGCATAGCTGCACACATTATAATAATATACGGTCTTTTTTCACCTTGCCATACACAAGGCCACATGCAAATCTTTATAATAACATAACACTGTTTTATTTTTAGTATTGTAGAGAAATCAATAGAATAATGTGGTTCATTTATCAAAAAGATATTGACAATAAAACATTAAGGCGTACATCAAAACGAAAAGCAACAGAATACACAAAGAACTTGATAATAGTTCATGGTTACTCAGTCCACACAGCGTTACAGATCAACTCAAAATGTCTAATTCGATGATATGAAACAGAACAACAAAAGTAATTCGCTGTTAAAAGCACATGAATACAAACTGTCAAACAGCAGGCATTAAAATAATAAATTTCATTTCATTTATGCTTTTAAAACATTATCATTATCGTCAATTCGACATTTTTTTTTAATATCCTTTACTTAATAATTATAAAAGTAACGTGTGAATTAGTTTTTTCGTTTTTTATATATGCAAATTTATCAACGACGCAATATCGACAATAAATCAACTACAAAATCACGCAGTCTATATATATCACAGTATAAAACAGTTCAGTCTGCATAAATTTTGTATTTTTCTCCACGACGTAGATATTTCTTTATCAATTCATATATCAAACTAGATGTCACCTTCTTGGTAATGGTGGCGGGCGTGTATCTAAATTAAGGAAAAACATACAGTATGAATGATATTTAAAAAGTTAATGTGTACATACAGTACGGGGTATTATTCAAATCTACAATCTGTGCAGAAGTAATAGTATAGACAATATCAACCAATCAATTGGACGCTTTAACTATCAGATCGCTATCGGAAATAGTCTGGAAATGGTCACTATGAATAGTGTACTATATGAATCGATGTTGTCAATGAGATATGGTGTCGTCTATAGCCACGGTGTATATCACGAAACGCTTTATTCAGCGGTACCACGGTGGTAGGTAGGATAGGTAGGTGGTACTCCCGTGCCCACTCTCGTGCTTTGAGATATTATTATTATTCATGGTCACATCAGAGCTGCACAAATGGTTTATAAAAGTGACAATTATTAATTCTGCAAGTAAACTTGCTACAAAACCCCAACAAAGCAATGTAATATTGAATCGGTGAAATCATTATTATTAATTATACTAGATTGTGTTTCTCTGAAAATTTAGTTTGGGATTTGGAATTATTTTTCCCTTTTTCATGCCTTTAATCTTAACCCATGACTGAGACTGTCGCATGAAATGAAAAGCAAATATAATCGAATACCATCTGAGAATATCCAAATACTGACTATAAACATATTGAGGGCTTAAAAATGACCAGCTTACTTTTCTTTTTGGTGTTGTTTGTTTCGTCTTGCGTTTCTGATGCTTTATGCGTCGGCGACGACTGTGAACGATCTTGTGGAGATGATGCCTTTGAATTTAATGGTAATGTATCCCCCTTCTCGTGAATTTCTTTACTATTGTCTTCGTTCGTTGTGTTAGGAGCGAGTCTCGATTCTGTTTGACTCTGTGTTGTATCGTCGTTAACTTCGGATCTGTCTTCGTTGGATTGTAAAACATCGGTCGGAGATTGGGCTATGTTTTTCAACGTTTCATCAGCATTAGGAGAAAGCACTGTAGTCGACTAGAAATATAAAAAGATGATATGATAGAGTTGAGTGTCACTGTTATGTCAACCGAATAGGAATGAGCAGAATATAGAACATGCAATCCATTGAGTACAACCACATTAAATGACTGATGTGCAGGGTCCATCAAAAGGTTCATCCTTCTGGTATCCAAGAGGCATTTCAACATTTTCTAATGAATTGTTTTGTTGATGTTTGACCAAACAGTCTTCAAGTTATCAATTTTTTTCTGAATCTGCTCTAGTCTTCCGGAATCTAGGATTGCAGGATTCCTACTCTAGTCAGACCCATGCTGACGTGTATGACAGATTGTCAGCGTACGCATTCGCTTAGATTATCTTTCTTCAATCAGGGCTTCTATCTATCAATCTGCATCTGTAGTTACTTACTGGATGACTTGAATGTATAATTCTACAGGAAGCTCGATTGAAGGTCATATGCCTCAATTCTCCTACAGGCCCATTGCATGAATTAGTTATGAATTACGAATTTATATATATTTGCATTTACCGCGTTGCTTGAATTCACAAGCTCCAATGCTAATTCACAAGCTTTGGCATAAGGACGGTTTTCACTAAAAAAGTAATACGAGACAAATCAAACACTAAATCGATGAGGCATTGCTATACTCTGCAAGCTTATAATGATACGCTTGCTAGGCAGTAATAATTGTATAAGTACAAGGAAAACAAGAAGGAAGATAGCTATAGCATCAGCTAAAACGATTGGCCCCCTCCCCTTCTCATTGAAGATTGCCAAGGCTTCATTAATCACGTATGTATCTGCAAGTCTTACTCATAATGTAAATTATAGTTTTATAGTTAGTTATAGCCATATCATAAAGTAAGTCACATAATAGAAGATACGCTGTCTTTCATTGGTTATTATCGTCACAACTGAAACATCTACCTCAATAGAGATCCTCAAATTTGGCAATTCAGCATCCATGTTGCATTCATGGTTACCGTAATCAACCGGGAGAGACAGGGGGCAATCCATAAATCTAATCGGGAGTATATCATCTGCGAGCAATAATAGTCTTTACCTTCAGTGGAATTAACATCATAATATGCGTTTCGTTCTTCCCCTTGAAAAATACTTTTATCTGATCAGAAATGACTTTGTAAAGTATCAAAGAAAAGTTTGTTCATAGCGTTCAATTAATAGTAACAAAGTTTTGTTAAACCTCGGTTCTACCTCAACTATATTTCAATTCGGTAGAATACTGAAGGACAAATGTTTTCAACCTGTCTATTCACAAATAAAACCCTGTAAACATATGTATCAAATCTATGTCCCATAAGATTTTGAAGAAATTTTTCAACTATGTTATAACTGTGACCATCTAAGCACATATCTAAATAACGTACTGTATTTAATACTTAAGGTCCAGCATAAAAATGTTCTGAGATTGATATTAAAATTTCAGGAATCTTTACCAAAAACGTGCAATACAGATGGAAATGAAAAACTCACATCATCCATTCTGGGGTCTGGTCTAGGCATTTCCATAATGAAATGTAGACATTTAGATCAAAGGACATATGAGATCTGTATGACTGCATGCTTTTTCCAATGTATTGTGTTTCGTTTTGAGATAAATAACATGCACACACATAATACAACTCAATGTAAATTATCGAAATTACCTTTGAAGTGATTCTTTCATTAATAAAATACAATCATTCAGTTTTGATAATTGACATTGCGCAGGAATTGATGTCCGTGATGTGCTTAGCCATGAAACAGTTAACTAGAAAAGCAGATAACATACGTATTACAATACGTCTACAGGGTATATTATATATATAATATTTGACAATGGATACCTGTGGGTGTGGGGGCTTCAACAAGAGCAGGGACCGGGGCAGAGACGGGGGTAAAGATATCTTACAGCGCTGCTGAAATATTACATCGTCCAACTGGAAGGTAGGCCTATATCATAACATAGCAGCTTTCCATTTGATTTTATCCGTCAGAGACAAGAGCCTACTTCTTATTAGATGTACATACTATTATTAATTTGAGTCTGCAATGTCAGACAGATCTTACCTCAGCTGTTGTTGCAGCACATGACTTTGCTGTAATTCTACCTGGCCATTGTTTAATCCCATCATAAGGACCACACACAAGATCACCAACAGAAAATTGATCATTTGCAGTTGAATTATCTGATACTGAAAACAAATTAGCAATTATGTCTGAATTTTCTTAAAGATTGGACATTCTGAAGAGTAATCACATAATATTTGAAATATGAATGACTTGGTTAAATGTAAGTTAGTTACAGTATAAAACTTTTGTAAGCCTTCCGTGTTGGTGCAGGTCAACTAGATCCCCACCTAAAACCAAACTCTTGCTGGGATCAGAGCCGCCAAGAAGGAGGGTAAAGCGGGATAATTTGCATATTTGAAGAATTTTCCACAACCCAAAAATTATTCTCAGCAGTCCTGGTCCCCAACCAGGCATTTTGTAGTAATATCGCACATTTCATTCTTCTGTTTCTTGATATGCTCATTATCTACACGAGAAACGATGTTACATGCTTATTACTGCAGCTCATGCTCAACCGACAGCCTTGTCAGAGGAAGCACGTACTTCAAGTATAGATGTTGTTACAATGCTTTACATGCTGTATTTCTCTCTGGTTTTTAGGCAGGCCTATCAATATAATGCTGAATGCTACAACGTCATTAGCTGTGTGTAGATACCGGTAGTGCATTAGGCCACCTTGATATTTGATAAGTCTGCTATATCATATTAACATTGATTAAGTAAAATATGACAAATGGAGCTAACACCAATATTAATGTAACTATGACAGGAATGTATGACATTAGATGTCATCACAACAGGTAGGCAACATAAATATTCAGACTAGTTATATATTAAACTATGTGGTACCTTGATTATTTTTGATAGTGCAAGTAGGACCATTTTCTGGCTTCAGATTTTTCACTCCACTAGTTGGTGATGATGCGTCTGATACTTTTTGTGATTTTGCTTTAGCAGAAGTAGACTTTGAATCCTTGTGGCTGCGTTTGTGTTGCACATTGCTGGTTCTTTGAGCAACATGTAGAGGCAGATTTCGATTATCTAAAGCAAGAACATCAGGTCTAGCCCATGGTGTTATACCGTAAGCATTAACACTTATCATTTGCCTGTCATCCTGTGCAGCAGGAGCAATCCTTACATAGTTCTTATTATTAGTAGCAACACCAGAAGCAGCATTTGACACTAAACAATTCTGGGTTGAAGTGTTTGTTTGGAGGTTTGTTGCAAGGTTATTTGTTTCTGGTACTTTATTACGAGTTACATAATGCATTACGGTTGGTGCTGCAACTTGAAAGGCTGGGTTTAAAACAGCAGATGTATGTAAATTAACTGACGAAGAACTGACATAGTTAACTTGCGTAGTAAATGGTTGAATAAAACGGTTTGTATTCAATCCACTTGTACTATCTGTAAGTGATGCAGCTGTATTGACGTTTGATGTACTATGCAATGCAAGGCTTTGAAGTGCTTGAGACGCACCTGATCCACCAAATATCACATACTGTGTTACATTATTACCAACAGGGGCTGTGTAGAATGCATTTTTACCTGTCACAGCTAGCTGTGGAGGAAATGTTTCATTGAATTTTGGTTGGATACTTAATTGTGATTTTGTACCTGAGTTAGCTGTTACCAGAGTATTAGTAGGACCTTTCGGTGCCAACGTACAAACAGTATCAGGTAATGACCTTCTGACAATATTATGTGAACCATTTATTGAGACTGGTAATGCAGAATTAACACATGCCTGGTGACGTACAACATCAACCGAATCAGGATTAATTGTTTTGTTGTCTCTTCCATCAGATTGCATACCAAATGATGAGATCACCCTTTGCACATCAGGTTTTGATGCTTTCAGACGATCTTTGGGTAATATTGTACTTGAGGATGTTACCTCTTTTGACTGTTGCATCATTTGAATCTTCCTACCATTTTCAACTTGTGACTCAAGTAACTTTCTCTTTCTATCAGCCTGCAAAGCTTCATGTAAATTACTAGATTGAGATGGTTCGACGGTCACATTAGGAGGAGGAGAACAGTCTTTCCTATGTAAACTTCCACTTAAAATGGACGGTGACGCTGCTGATGAATACGTTGCCACATTGGATGATAGTGAATACCTCACGGCATTTGACGTTGATGGCACCATAGCATGAGATTTGGTAACAGTTGTAGATACATGACTATTTCCTTGTAAAACTTTATATTTTGCTATATCAATGCTACTGTTTATATTTGGTGGTACAGCAGATCCAATCTGATTCTTAGGATATCCTGCAATGCAAGATGAACTTGCTTTCAATGCTTGGTCTTCAGCCAAGATATGCGATTGTGATGATAATGCATTTGCGGCATCGAGATTTGCTTTAATCTTGTTAGCATTTTTTAGCACTGTTGGTAAAAGAAGAAACAATAATTTAATAGATAATAATTATCAATCCAATGTTATAATATTTTAATTATTGCTAATAACATGATTATATTCAAAGGCAGAAATTTCAGATTTTGATTGAGGCATTTGGCTTTATTTTTCAAATTTTTTGAGCAAAGTATGCACTCTTACTCCTACTCCTACAGAGAGGGTACTTTCATATGCCTATTGTCAATCACATCAAAAGGATTGCAATTCTGCTTTGGTAAGTGTCCTTTCTTGATCATAATTTTCTTTTCGTCAATATTTTATTTGTCGGCTATTTCGAAATTAAAAATTGAAAACTTCCAAGAGGCAATTTCTACGAAACATACATCAATTTAGAACAACCATGCATAACACTTTTTATATCTTTATCAGCATAAAATCAAATTGTTGATCCATGTACATGTGAAACTACTATAACTTACTAAGAACAAGGAGATGCTCCTGTGAAAGAATTTCATCAAAGTGAAATGGCAGACTTGTCAAGAAGTATTTGATGGAAAGTACATTTAAAGTCCATGAATTAATGTGCCATTTCACGACTTAAACAATGAATAATACAGGCATGAGAGTAAAGCTCAGTCAGAAAAGAGGAAAATCCTTTGAAAAATGCTAAAACAATAGCAAAACCAATGTTTTAGGTGATTTTTCTTTGTTTCAGAGCTGATGGAAAACGAGGAAATCAGCTTTTCGGAGGAACTCTCTCATACCTGATAATAAATGATTTGGTTGTGAAATGTTTTTTGAAGTGAAGTTTGCTTGCAGGGTTTACTTCCATTAATTAAAAGGCACAGTCAAATATAACTTTTCCATGAATACACTATGGTGATTCATGAAAAGTTTATGAAAACGGGTCATTTACGAACAGCGTTTTCCCGTTATACAGACGTAGGGTTACATGCTATAACCAATAATTAGTGAAATAAAAAAAGAAGTAAATATCACATAGTTGGAATCATGCATGATAATTGGTATGTCATATGCTAGGTTACGTGTTTGTAAAATTGCATTAAATCTTACTGTTGTTTGCAGCTGCCTTTTGCTTTCTGCGTGCTGCTTCTTTCTCTGATCTTGCTTTTGCTTTTTGTTTACTTGTAAGTTCTACAGTCGCAGGTGGTGCTGGTGGGAATGCCTTTTCAAATGCGTTGCCAATGCAACACTCTTGCTGTTGAGGTAATAATTCACTTTTCATACCAGAACCATTAAATCTGCTTGGCATTGTGGTGTCAAAGTTAAAACACTCTGATGGTATCAATGGACAAATGAGACCACATTTACATGTACCTTCCATCAATAGATATTGCTTTAAATCATCCATACATGTCAACCGACTTTTATTTGGACTTGTAATAAAAGATAAAATGGTATTAGACACCTGGTAATAATTTGCAAATTATTTCTCAATAGTAAATTTAACACAAAAATAATGGAACCGTCAATAAAACATATATACAATTGAAGTTATCCTTTTCTATTTCTTAAATTCAAAATTTTAAATAACCAGGGTCCAAACAAATGTGGATACTCTTAGAACTTCAAAAGAAATTTGATAATTTTCTAGTTTAAATACCAAAATTAAACTAAAAATCCTGAAGAAAAAGCTGAACATGTCCTAGGACTCTGGGACTCTAGGACATATTCCAGGGCTGAACCTTTAATAACCAGACATGGCGAAAACTCTAGGAGGCAAAACTCGAGGGCAAAAATTTCTCGCTGAGGCGGCTCGTAAATTTCTGATGCCTTCTCGTTTTCTCTTTATGTGACGCTCGTAGTGCTATCAGAGCGTAGTTTACGGAAAATGCGAAGTATTTGTTTGATATATTATTTAATTACATGTTAATTATATGGGAAAATATATCCAAAGGGCAAAGGTGTCTTGATCAGAAATAAATGTTAATGGCTTTAACAAACATGGCCGTTTTGATTTGTTTTGATTTGGAAAACGAGCATGCATAAACCAAATAAAAGAACAGATTCAAGTTTGTAAATAAAATAAAACTAACATGAATATTTTCATCTAGATGCTGGAATTGTATTTACAAAGTGTCATTTCATTTGGTAACAAATTAAATTGAATTTTAAAGCAGAGAAGCTGTGCTGTGCGATTTATGATGATGACAATTGATCACAATCACAAGGCGACTTGAAAACACCAAATCCACATAAATTTAAATACAGTACCCATAATATTCATGTCATGAAATTTTGTTCTATGGAATCAAAAACGTTATCGTTATCAAAATTACATTCGTCGAGTTTAGTTCACTGGCCAATTAAAAATCATTGTGGCCTTTGGTGTTTGAAATTTTTCCAAAACCCTGTAGAATAAGTAGGTTAAATTTCCCCAAGATAACTGCCTCACACGTTACAGAATATTTAAAGTTATGGGCTGTGCAAACCCATCATTCATTATACTTGTATTGTGATAGGAATTTAACATTATCTTTTGTCTATAATTCGAGCTAAGCAACTTTTATATTTTGAGACGGACGTTTTGAAATAAAAAGAATAATAATTCGATATTAGTGCGCATGCGTACACAAACGACCGGAATTTTGCCAAAAATAACAAAGTGTCCGGCGACCGGACTTCTACCAACAGCGTTTACATAAATAGTAAACACAATTGTTTTAATCTAAGAATATAGGGGTTTAAGGGTTTCAGTAAAATTTCTGTGGGCGTCTCAAGAGCCTCATTAATCTTAATAGTAGATATGATCTTCATCTCTATGCATAGTCCCTGTATAACGTATGTAATAATACAAGCAGAGGCAAAAAAAGCTTAGCCTACTGATTACTGATTCAAGTCAATAGGCTAGTCATATTTTATATTCTAAAAAGCCTAGGCCCTAACACGGAGTTAGTTAAGTTAGCCTAAGAAATGAGTACTAGTAAGTAGTAACTCACCTGATATAGGTAATAGTTCCCTTTTCAATTATTCTGTTCCATCCACGTGGTACCAAGATGTAGGATTGATTATTCCCCTCTTTTTTGCCTTCTAAATCAGATTGATTTTCATTTACTTTTTGAGATTGATGATTATTTTGGCTCCCTTCAGTTTTTACGCCATTCTGACTACCGACTGGATTGAGGGGATTATTATTACTAGGCATTGCTAATGGATCTGCACAGTCTTGTATTACGATGATTTCTTTAAAATGCAATATCCTCACTTCTCGAACACGATCAGCGCATATAAAACTTCAGGCCCTATTGGAACCATCTCAAAACTTCAATTGCATTTGCAGCGCAAACTTTTGAGCAACTTTACCCACGAATAGAACAAGGACAAGAATATTTTTCAGCCACAGTTAACTTTCACAGATAATTTCTTGAATAATGTAAATTTCAGATGGAAAACGTTCGAGTGTAACACATCTAAATGAGAGGATTATATTGAATTTCTGACAGCACAATAAACGTTGTTTTCACAAAGCGGCCATGTTGGATTATCGAAAACAGTCGAGTGGAGTAGATCCCAATCCACCGGCCGCATTCAAATTCTTTAACCCGGCGCTTTGAAACTTTTATGATAAGGTCCCATAACGGAATATAGCACATAGCTCAGTCCATGCTCAGTCACAATTTAAAACAGTGTTATGAATACTTCTACAAACGATAACAATATACTGGATTTGGTAAAGAGAACACTTACAAATATCAGACATCTTTAAAACACGTAGGAATATAACTGTCTGATTGTAATTCTATGGTTCAAAGCCTCTAAATCTCTACACATGGGCGTAGGAGCTGGGGGGGACAGGGAGGGCATTTGCCCTGCCAAACGCAAATGAGAAAAAAAATTCGGGCATTTTTTTGGGTAAATCAACAAATTGTAAATTTCTTGCGTTACAGTGAAAGTGTCCAGGAATGATTTACTCTATACTAATAAAATTCAACACTTCGCAGAAACAGTCTTACAAACAAAAGTATGCTTTGTTATTAATTATTAGTCATGCTCAATTATTTTGAAGATTCCACCCCTCCCGTTTTGCGAGTATATAAAATCCAGAACACAGCTTCACGCGTTATATATTAACGTCTAAAGAGATCAAAGCTGCTGTGAAATGAGCACTGTTACATTGACCAAATTACATAATTACGAGGAATTATTTTAGGTCAATTTATCTTGCTTGTTCGCATGCAACAATTCTTATATCTCTCCTAATAAATTCCACCTCAGATCATAGTGATTATTGAAACAAACCAATGAAGTGCCAAAGTAACCGAACAGTTCATCTAGCATCAAAATATTTTCGGGCGCTTATTTCCCTATTTTGCTTCCATAATTGTTTCATTATTGATTGTTGCAAACAATTTAAACTTCGTTACTTATTCAACGCAACGTTAACACTTTCGCTATTAACTTGCAGAACTTGATTTCATTCTCCTAGAAAATTTCCATTAGCTACAAAGACTACTATTTCAAAGCGGTTACTATTGGCTCATTATCCGCCATAAAACAGGCGTGTCATGAAATGCATTACCCAGTGCTGCCGACTAATTGCGGTGCTGGAATTACATTGTTATATGCAGCAAAACATGCTGCGCAAAAGGCGTTTAACCAGTCTCAGAAAATAAAAGTATAGGCCTAAAATAGGATGGCCTACTATGTTGTTGTTGTTGTTGTAATTTTATTTGAATTCGCTATTCAACATGAGCAATTGCTCGTTTACATTGTTGCGAATATATACCTTAAGGGTATAGGGCAAAGAATAATAATAAAGATATATTTAACATATACAGATTAATTGTCTCTATATATAAATATATAATATGTAACTGTTATAAATGTTTTTAGAAATGTTTTTTTTTTTTTTTTTTTTTTTTTTTCGAGTGAAACTTACTATTGTTTATTAATTTATTATTTACTCTTTTACTAGATTTTAACTAAGGTTTCGTGAATATAAGATTAAAATATAGCAATAAATCAATTAAGATCAGAGGGGTAACTTTTCGGCTCATTATGCAATACAATGTATTTAAATTTAGTATAGTGTAATTTCTTTATATCGTCTTCTAATGAATTCCATTTCTTTGATATAATTGACATGAATGAATTATTCATGAAATTTTTTCTGCAGAAAGGCTGCTCCAAACGATAATAAAACCTCAAATTATATTTTCCAGGCGATTCAGTGAATAAGGATCTCAGCGACTGTGGAGTATCAATATGGAGGCATCGATGAACAATGTTTAGGCTATGAGAAATACGACGATGTTGTGGACTTTGTAGATTTTGGCATTCGTTAGATGTTTGGTAGTATAATATACGGAGTTGTCGCAAAGCAGATCTCTGAAAGCGTTCTAGTTTGGCTTTGTGTGTTTCAGGTAGAGCAAGATATAATGAGCTGCAATATTCGACATGAGGGCGTACATAAGTTTTATATAGCTGGAGTGCGAGCGAAGGTGATAATGCTCTTCTTACGTGTCTTAATAAGTTTAAACAGATGTTTGCTCTTCTTAGGCTAATTCTTAGTTGCTCTCGGAAAGACAGATTGTCATCAACAATTACACCGAGTAGATTTATTGTATTGGTGTATTTTATTTTCGTTCCATTTATTACGATATCTGGTGTTTTCTCTTTTTCTAAATTATTTAATTTGATAGCTTGTGTTTTAGAGACATTTAATGAAAAGTCGTTTGATGACAACCACGATGAGACTGATGATAAATCTTGATTCAGGATACGGATGGTCTCTTGCCAACTTGTTGTACTGTGGTATAGTGTGATGTCATCTGCGTATCTGACCATTGACGAATTGATTTGGAAGTAGGACAAATCTGAGAAAAATATATTAAATAATATAGGTCCCAGAATTGAACCTTGCGGCACTCCGGTTGGCATTGTAAAGTTGGTTGAAAGATGTGAGTCAACTCTTACTTGTTGGGAACGATTTGTCAAGTAACTTTCAATTAGACGAATACTAGCGTGGCATAGTCCGTAGGCTTCAAGCTTTTTTAACAATAGTTTATGGTTGACTAAGTCGAATGCTTTTGATAAATCTAAAGATAAGACAGCAGTCTTGTAGCATTTATCGAGGTTGTATCTGCAATCTTGTGTCAATTTCATTAATGCTGTCTCAGAGCTGTGTCCTTTGAGAAAACCGTGCATATCTTCAGGGAATATATCTATAAAGTGATTTGTTAGTTGGTTAGTCATGACTCTTTCAAATGTTTTAGAAATGTGCGCGAGGATAGTAACTGGTCTGTAATTTGCTTTATCAGATGCATCACCTCTTTTGAAGACAGGAGTTAAAAAGCCTTTTTTCCAGTCTGTTGGAACTTCAGAAATGGTGATCATATGATTGAATAAATCCGTTAAAGGTGCATTCATGCTAGGTAAGATAGACTTGATAAGACGAGCAGATATGTTATCTGGTCCAGTTGCTTTGTTTTTCTCCAATTTGCTGATAATTTTATAAATTTCTTTATCAGAAGTATATACAAATGTAAATTTTTCTAATTTCTTATCTTTGATCTTTTCCACACTCGAGTGGTGACAGAGTTCTATGTCGGAAAGAGTTTTCTGAGCAGGTAGGACAGAAATGAAGTGTTCTCTGAGGAGTTCAGCCCTTGAAGATGGTGTAGTATACAGTTTATTCTCATGGTTTGGCTACAACTGCCTACTAAGACCCACTATAGGGAGATATGTACATTATTATTGACATCGTAAAAGTTGCTGAAGGAGGCTTTTCGAGCTATAGGGTTCTAGCATATAGTCATATATTTGCTTAAGAAGAATCCAAAATGAATATATTTCAATTTGATGATGGTATTACGAGAGTTGTATGCCTATAATCCCCGCTATAATCCTGTGTTCTGTGATACATCTTCTACAATTTTCATGTGAGTGAGAATCACCTCTTATAAACAGATTTATCGGAAAAAAATTTTCGGGCAAAACTGTTTGTGCCCCCCTAATTGGAAACGCACCCCTACGCCTATGTCTCTACACCGAAATCGGCTTGCTAAAATAACCTGAGTCTGTCAATTGTCAATTCAACAGTCCAAGGATATCACTCTTGATAGAATATATTTATCTTTTAATTATAAACTGTTTGCTTAATTAATTAATTTTTACCATATTTTTTATTTGAATTTAGCATATTATGTTTTCTTTTCTATTTGTAAATGGCTGTGTGTCTGAGTGGAATTACTGTTGTCGTAATTCCCTGTGCAGTATATTTTGCCTCTCGTGACATATACAAAGTACTGTACAACAATCATAATTATGACAAATATATCATAAAACATCAATCCAGCGCTCGATGCTAGTATCAAGAACAGCAGTGTGGAAATCCCGTCAAAGATAAGATATCCCTGTCTTGTCTCCGTACTCAAAGCTTCTGACATTCCTTACTTGCCTTCGATTTAGTTAACTTTTGATTAAACATGCCTTGATTTTATAGCCGTTTTATATTAACGAACTCACAATCGAGGCATATCTGCCATTAAACTGCTGAAATTGATCTGCAATGCAGACAATTTACAATCACTTCTCTTTGGAGGGGGATAAAAGAGCAACTCCTTGTATGGATGCCTTCGGTAGGGAGATACCAATTATCAATTACTACTTATTGTATTAACGCCGAGCCCGTTAAATCTTTCATGTAGAAGCATGGCATATAATTAATAGTGGGTATTGATCTGCAAAACAACCAGTTCTCTATCTATATATTGATCAGTTATCAATATCGTATTGCTTTCTTTAGTCTACAATATCGAAACATGGATGTTCCTTCTTCAAAACGTCCAAAACTCAAATAAATTCTCAAATATATTCTATAAAAGTTTATTCGAAAAACCTTTTTGAAGATAAAGGATAGCGACAAAAAATAACAGAATTAGGTTTAAACGTTTCGCAATAGCTTAATTGCATCTCCAGGTTTATAGGAATAACATATTAAATTACAAAGTACTCATATAGTAACTATCTACGTGATTATAAAATTGGATATAAAATTTTGGTCTCGGCTAATTGTATAATACCGTACTACCTAAGTAAATAATATATTTTCTTTGTTGTATTGTTTTGTACTCAATTATATAATCATGTAGATATATTTACTATAAATACTTTGTAATTTTAATATGTTATTACTTTTAACCTGAAGAATGTTTAAACCTATAAGTCTGTTAATTTTTTATCGCTATCCTTTATCTTGAAAAGATAATCTAACCGGTATAAAAAGTTTGTTTTATGCATTATATTTCTTTATAGATAATTTTAAAGTCTTGACTGGAGAATGCACGATTTTTCATCATAAGTTTGTATATTCTCGGGGGTTGATGCAAGAAAAGAAACATTTTAGACAAAGAAGAACAATAATTAAAATACAATTTATTTCTAAAACGATAGTTTTTAATTGCTATCGAAAATGGAAATATTTGTATAATAAACAAAATTCCTTTTTTAAATAAAATTTCAATTCAATAAATAACACATAACTGATGAATAAACAGATACAAACGCATAATTATGTCCATTGAATGCTATGACATCAACCGAAATGTATTCATTCCAATTCTTCAAAAGGGCTAATTGAAATCTAACAGACTATGAATAGCTCACAATGAACTCGAGTCGAATCCACGTAAAAGTTTCCTAACAATAAAAAATAGAATTCGGCATTCAAATATAATTAGGGAGAAAGTTTGAGCTGAAAGCTAAATCAAAGGCTCATGAGAATATCGCCATGTAAAATGGTACCTTACCTTGTACCGTACTAGTACCATACCTCGGATAACACGGAACAGCTAGGTTTTTAAACCTAAAGATTATGAGTTGTTTCGAAGTGGAGAAAAATCCGAAGAAACAAAGAGAAGACAAATCCGATAAAAACAAGGTTCTGGTATTAAATCAATCATCTGCTCCTTTGCAGTCTTCAAAAACAGTAGTTTAGAAATTAGAATCAGGACGATGAAAGTATGAAGCATTGGAAACGTAAAGCATTCCAATACCTTATTGTACAATGCTCAGCTTACTGTATAGGTAATCACAGCTCCCACACATTTAAATGGAAGTAACATATAACATTGGACCTTCTATTGACATAAATTCTTTAGAATCAAGGCGAAACAAAAATGAATTAATAATGCTGTACAAAATTGTAAATAATCTTGTAGATCTTCGTTTAGAAGAATTTTGTAAATTTGTTAAAAATCAATATTCGATGTGCGGCAATTCATTGAAGCTACAACTGACAAACTCATCTGGTATAGGCTAAATGTCATCAAATACCAATTCATAGATCGTGTAATTCTGTGATGGAACAACTTACCAGAGAGGGTATAAATCATTAATGTCATTCTAATTGGAGAAGGAAAATTTGGAAAGTTTATGTTAAGTGACAACTAACTAATAATACTATCTCAATCTTATAACATCGTTTAGTTCTTTTCAATATATTACTGTAATTTAAGGATGTATGTAGTGGAAGTTTACTCTTCCCTGTATAATCCGGTCAACATATTTTTGACAAATAAACAACAACATCGACAACAGCAACAACAACATAATAACTGCACTTATACTGTAGTTTACCTTTGAGCTCTAGGGGATGAAGTTGGTGAAACAACATCGACAACAGCAACAACAACATAATAACTGCACTTATACTGTAGTTTACCTTTGAGCTCTAGGGGATGAAGTTGGTGAAACAACATCGACAACAGCAACAACAACATAATAACTGCACTTATACTGTAGTTTACCTTTGAGCTCTAGGGGATGAAGTTGGTGAAACAACATCGACAACAGCAACAACAACATAATAACTGCACTTATACTGTAGTTTACCTTTGAGCTCTAGGGGATGAAGTTGGTGAAACAACATCGACAACAGCAACAACAACATAATAACTGCACTTATACTGTAGTTTACCTTTGAGCTCTAGGGGATGAAGTTGGTGAAACAACATCGACAACAGCAACAACAACATAATAACTGCACTTATACTGTAGTTTACCTTTGAGCTCTAGGGGATGAAGTTGGTGAAACAACATCGACAACAGCAACAACAACATAATAACTGCACTTATACTGTAGTTTACCTTTGAGCTCTAGGGGATGAAGTTGGTGAAACAACATCGACAACAGCAACAACAACATAATAACTGCACTTATACTGTAGTTTACCTTTGAGCTCTAGGGGATGAAGTTGGTGAAACAACATCGACAACAGCAACAACAACATAATAACTGCACTTATACTGTAGTTTACCTTTGAGCTCTAGGGGATGAAGTTGGTGAAACAACATCGACAACAGCAACAACAACATAATAACTGCACTTATACTGTAGTTTACCTTTGAGCTCTAGGGGATGAAGTTGGTGAAACAACATGGACAGATGATTCTCTATTTGCAAACGAAGGTTTTGCAGATGCAGATGGCATTGGACTTGTGTCGTTAACGATTTCAGCAAAGCTATCATAAGCAGCAATCAGACAACTGAGGACGATAGGCCCAATCAGAGCACCTTCTAGGCCAAAGCAATAAATTCCACCGGCTACGGCAAGACCAGTCATATATGGATGTCCTCCACTGAAATTGAAACATGAATACCATATTATCACTGGGACAGATATCTAAACATGTCCGTTTCAATAATAAGTATGTATTGATTGCATCAATATACAGATTATAAATGATCACACATTTTTAAGAGCTATACTGTATTGGGAGATAATCTTAGAGGAGTTACTAATAGCGGTCAAATGGAAACATGATAGTGAAATGGATGCAGTTGATCAAGCAAAGCACGTTTGCAGCGACATCAAAACGAGATGTATAACAAAATGAAAGTCTTGCTTTCCAACAGAATTCAGCTTTCGGTTTAGTGCCGTGTATGCATGAGAACGAGACGAGTCATAGAGTACAATGAGTAGGATTTTGGGAGAGTAGATTATTAGGATACTCAAAGGAATCTGTAAAGTGTATTCATCGCCTGGGTCTTCACTGAATAAAAGCAGTGCAGCAAAGCTTCAACAAGTCAATTTTTCTCAAAACCTAAGAAATGAAACATCAAATTGAATCTGCATTGAGCTTCTCGATTGTAACTAGTCGTCAAATGACAGAATGGCTATTATAAATGTACACCATGATTTAATTGACATACTGGTTTGCCTGAAATAAACTTACCCGCCTATCTCACTATAAATAGCCACATCAACAAAATAGGTTGGCAACAGCTGAAGAATGATCAATAATATAGCTAAAACTTCTTGATCTTGTACAAGCCAAAGTTCAAGAGCACTGGGTAATACAGCCCAGTAAGTACCAATAAAAGGAACAACAGCCAAGCACGCAGCAATTGCTATAAAACGATAAAAGAAACGGATAAAATCCATCAATATTCACAAAAACTCGTAGTTTACTCACAAATACAATATTTGAACAAATGATCTTTGATCAATAAAATTTGCAGGGTTCAATGATTGACTTTGGTTGAAGTTATAATTGGCACAAACAACAACCAACGCAAAACATACAGATAAACCAGATTATCAGTGAGAGCACCATAATGAGCTTGGTATGAGCCTGTCGATAATCAAGGAGTGTATATAATTATGCAACAGGCACAGTATCCATATGGAAATTGAAATTCATATCCATTATCAACACCATCATCATCATCATCATATCTCATGGTCTCTATCATACTAAGTATGCATGTGAGCCATTTTCATATTAATCAGTATCTTTTATCTTTCATCATGAATCGCTCCTCTGCCTTTGCTAAGCTCACCTTGACGTTCTGGAATGTCCATGGATTTGTGAATAAAATGGATAATCCTGATTTTTATACTAAAATTAGATAGTGACATTATCTGCCTAAGTGAAACTTGGCACGATTCAGATCAAAAAAACAAACTTTAAGAAACTCAGCAGGCCTAATGATCTTTATAAAAAACAATTTACTGACTTAAGGAGTTTCCATTCTTAGTTCTAAATCAGATAACATAATATGGTTAAAACTAAATTATAGCTATTTCAATATTGATGATGATATTTACATTACTCCAGGGTCCAGCTCTGCTGGTCAAAATCTATGAAGCTCTACAGACAGACATTCAGTGCTTTCCCCAGACTCTAAGATTATTGTCGGGGTGATTTCAACAGCAGGATTAGTTCATTGTATGATGCCTTGCCAATGATAATAATGAGTACATAGATTTTCCTCCAACATACAATGCAGACCACGATATTGTTCAACGTGTGTCAATGGACCAGTCAAAAACTTGTTTTTCGGCAAATTTTATCAATTTGTGCTTAAATAATATCGACCTGAAAAAGCCTTTGACTCAGTTTGCCACGTTAGTTTATTAATACAAGAATTTAATAAAGAGTTTTTACACCGATAATTCTGCATGTATAATCTATGCTGATAAGTTAATTGAAGTATTTAACACATCAATTGGTGTGCATCAATGATGCGAACTGAGTCCTATCCTAATCAATACCTTTGTCAATGACCTAGCGACAGATCCATCATGTGCTCACACGAACCCAATTTCATTGCTAGATCAGAAACTAAATTGTCTCTTGTCTGCTGATGACATTGTATTATTTTCCGATACCCCGGAAGATTTACAACGTAGCCTTGATAAAACATTCGAATTTTGCAAAAAGTGGAAATTAAATATCAACTACAACAAATCCAAGGTTATGCTTGTTCAAAAGTCCTCACTTTCCGATTGTCCAACTTTTATTTAAATAACAAAATTCTTAGTAATGTCTCCTCAAATAACTCACATAACTACCTTGGTTTTACATTTCATATCTCAGGCAAATAATCATACGGCATATAAGAACTTTGCTAAAAAGCCGAAAAAGCCTGGTTTTCGGCAACACGTTTTTCAAGTAAATCGTAAATCGTCGTAACTCTAGTAACTTGGCTAGCAAGGGGAAGCTCTCCTTTTCCCCTTTACTTATTGATGTTCAGTGCAGTATGTACACATATCTTTTTCGACTATTGGCAGTTGATAAAAACTCATTGATCTCTAAGGCATTCGGTGAGCTATCACTACAATCTGGGAAAACATGGTTATCGCACGTAAAATGCTTACTGCAGACAGATCTAGGAATCGAAAAAGCTAAAACAGACTTTTCAGATGCCCAAATAAAAATAAAATTCTAATTGCCAATACTAGCTAAACCTCCGTGATAGCTTTTCACGTAATGCAATCACGAAGTTAAGAACTAGTTTACATTCCTTTAGAATCCAAACTAAGCGATACAATCATGAACATCGAGATGATAGGCTATGCTTGTTCTGTGACAGAGGAGAGATCGACGATGAAATTCATTTTCTTTTCTTCTGTTCTCTTAATAAAGACAGGCGTAATTAATTTTACACTAAAGTTGAGACGTTGATCCATAATTTCAAGTATCTTCCTGTCACTACCAAACTAACCTTTCCCTTCAATCATGAATGCACAAAACTGTTTAGTTTTCTTGGTTGCTTCCTTAAAAAATCATTCTCGTTACGGCATATATCAGAGTAAACTCATATACCGGGGTTAAAATAGCCTATAACTTTTATGTTATCTTAATTAATATAATTTAAATGTCTATATGACGTTGAGTGGTTTAATGTGTATAAGATATGCATACAATACTGTTTTGGCAGTCAGCTTGATCTACTTGTAAATAATATTTCTTTTTAATATTATATTAAGCATTTGACATGCACTTACCACACACCTGTATTGTAGGTATATTGGTAATAATAATAAACAAACAAACATCATATATTGCACAAGATACTGAAAAGCAGAGATATGCTGACATGATTTTGTCTGGGGGGTAGGACCACGCATGCCCCTTCTCCTCGCTGGGCAGCCTGATCGTGGCGATCTATTGGTTTCCTGATACGTATATTCTTTGATATGTCCTACACTGCTGGTTCTACCTAAAGACTTGCAAACAAAAACATTAATAGATGGACCACTGCAACTGACCTGATGGTATGAATGTGAAATTGGTTCCAATGAGAGTGTGTGTTGTCCATGTGTAGCAGCCATAGAAGACAGCCATCTTGAGGGCAGCACCAAATACACCACGCACAGCCTTGTTAATAGATTCACCTAGTCTTGTTCCCATACTAACAGCTGAGAACCACTCAACTGGTTTATATTGCTCATTGGATATGCTCAGTAAGTAGAACAATGCAGTCATGAAAACAACCTAGCATTTGAAGAAGGAAAAGATAACTTAATTGTTAACACAAATCCCATGCTGGAGCAGGAAAGAGATTTGTAATTCGAAAAGGTTGATTCCTTTGAAGCGTGTAGGCTGCAACATTATTGCCTTCAGGCTACACAAAGAATCAGCGCAGGATACCATGCTTGAATAATAGAGATAATTGTCTCTAAATTGTTCATATTTTTACAATATTCTTTTGGCAATCTTCCTTAAGATTTATTTAGGCTATATATTACTCACTACTACTGTATTGTCCACTACTGTATACTGCTATATGTAATACTATATTAACAGTGAGAAATAGTAAATATAATCATGAGCTATTGAGCTGTAATGCATAACAGAAGCTTGAGCTAGGGTGTTAGCTGTAGCCTTTCAGTTTTCCATAGTGGTATAGAATTATTGTAACAATTAAGTGTATCATCGACACACAAGGGCCCCATATCTGATAGTATACGCTTCAAATCACTCCCATTGTCAACTCAGCCTAATTGACTTTATCTTAAGGAGTACTATCTTTGAGATGACAGATAGAACAGAGAATTGACGAATTGAACTGCGGCTGAATAATCTAATCCAATCTGCCAATAAGTCTGTTGGATTCAATTTGAGGTGTCGATTCTAAGACACAATGATCTGAGTGAAAATCACCAGTACTATAAAATTAGAAAGCGGGAAGGGCTCCCTTCGCATAGGGCGGTGCTGGTACAATCTACATTATGCTACATTATTATACTAAGTATCAATCACTCACAACTGAGAGTCCAAAATTAAGAAGATACGTGCCACTGAAAAACACCACTGAAATTGCAGATGTCATAACATGGAAGGCTATTTGGATATTGCCCTTCAACAAACCATATATTGATTGGACAAACTGAAACAGACACACAGTGACATTAACCAATCAAAATAGCAGCAGTATGTTTACAAATGCAGGCCGTAACATTACATGATTAGATACATACCGATTTGAGAGTATCAATATTGTCTTTTATCAGCGTCAGAATAGTGCTACTTGTCTCGTATCCATGGCTACCAAATAATAGTTGTGTAAAATTTGTCATTGAAGGGAACGACAATATAGTTGATTGTCTTTTTAGAGTCTTACTAGCATTACCGTCTTTCATTCCATGGCGATTGGCAGAGCTGGATTTGTTCTGATGCTAAAAGTAACACACATCCATTGTTGGCATTCATTCAAAATACATTTCAGTTGATATTCTACATTTGGATATAATTCAACTAGTTAATATAATCAGTATAAACTATCATCAATCATTGCTTCAGATAGAACCTGTTATTAGAGACGTTGATTCTGTTAACAAGCTAAGAGAGATTTTAAGCTGATTTGAGGAATGGTAAGTTATTGTTATCGAATATCGAAATAAGTCATTAGTGGGAGAATTTAAGAAAGACTAAAAATACAGAAGAAATCACAGAAGAGTTGTCATATCCTTAATTGGGTAACTCTTTTAGTTGGTCAAATTCCAGATTTCTACTTGGTAGTGTTTCCCTTTGAGATTTAAGCGTATATCTTTCCTAAATAGCTATTACATGAATCATCAGGACATTAATTAATTTAAGGGCGAATATATGATACAGCATTATTTTTCTGTCCTTATTTACCGATCATCTTACCCAATTCATCCATGATGCGTACAATTGATCTATGAGATGTAAAACTTGCTTTTCAACTTCAGTTTCATTCTGTTGGTTACTGCTTAGCATACCATGAATCTGATTGTAATAACATGAAAAATTAATGTTACACATTCCAGTTAATTTACAATTTGAAATATATTTTGCAGCGCTCCATGATCTGATAGGCGTAATTTTTCTAAAATATAATCCTATAATCTGCAAATGGACAATAATTGATCAATGAGAGCCCAGAATACAAAACTATTTGACTGAGTTGAGATGTTGGCAACTAGAATCCCCCTAGAATCCAAGCATTCTGATTGGTCTGCCGAACGTGGATAAAATCACAATGAGGTGTACACAGGTTCATCACAACATCAGAAAATCAAACAATCCAAAATCAAATCAAAGATTTCAAATAAATTTCAGGAATGACCTTTGGGTGTGTAATAGCTGCTGGTAATGGAATGGTTGCTGGAAAGTTTCAAGAGACTCAAGAGAGCAGACACAAATTTGTTAACCTTTAAATGAGCCCAAACTTGCAAAATCTCAAACTAATCTACAGCTTGTCCTACCTACCCAAAATACTAAAACGTAACTTAACAACAACACAGTATTGTATATTCATAATTCAAAATCATAATGTGAAAGACCATACTCTGGTTGGATATTTTTGTAAAAGCTTTATGATGATAAAATTTGAGATTCTTTTTCAAATTGATCAAACCAGAGCCTTCTATTTAGCCTACAATTTAAACTGGTGTGGTCTGCACTTTCGGTTTGATAGTAATTCAAAATGACATTACAGGTAGTAGAACAAGAACTATTCAAACGTTTTAGGGATCTGCTAGATTGTAAAGTTGGCCATTAAAACACTTAACCTTTCCGGCAACCCATTCTCTACCAAATATATATGCTTTATGAATCATAGGATCGAGTGTCTTTTGAAGCTCTTTGTTCTCTGTTAAAAATCTAAGCAAACAAAATGTATCAGTTGATAAGAACAGACATGATACATTTTTGCAACCAATTTATTCATGAGCACCTATGTCCTACAATGATGATGTTGGCGTCAACCCGGCAAAGGTTCATTGAGTTCATCAATATTTCAGTAACTTTTTGAATATTCGTGAACGTTTAATGGCCTATTTTTTAAAATAAACTTTTTCATGAACATCATAGGGATTAGCAGGGTATATGATTACATGATTATATGATCGTAATGCAATAACTTGAAAAGTAGAACTGAAAACAACAAATGGATTAATTTCCCCCAGCAAACTGATATCTCACATTGCTCAATATTTTCCTTTCAAACTGTCACATTCTACTTTCTCAATATCTCCTTGGCTTCATGTCTTGGTTTTTGTTTTACTGCAGGGGAGAATTTTGATTTTGAATTTCGAGTAAGTTTGACTGTAATTGAATAATAGTATTATGTGATATTTGAAAAAATGCAATATTATTTTCTTACCCAAAGACATGAGGATGTGAATAGATGGTTTCATTTAGAATATTTCTTGTCACATAAGCAAGGTGTGTGCTCTCGTGGTGAGCCTAAATCAAAATGGTAAGCCTAAATAATCTTACAACTCAATAGTTTATGCTGCTGTTACTAAAATTGCTTGCTTGAAGTAGCTATGAAATACCACTCTATAGCGCAATACTTTTATAGGGAGCATGCAGTTATAAAATTCAAATTATGTAACAGTAGAAGATCAAGGCAGTTTCATTGGATTAAAATGATATTCTACCAATCTCATAATGATACTGCTTGGAATTTGCAACTGATGAAATGTATCTAGTCACCTTGCATCTGTGCATTTAATCATTGTGGATTGACAGAGGCAACTGCAACATCTAATGTGAATGAAACTGCAATGGTCTTTACGGTTTTTATATATTTCAATTGCTGCACATGCATATGGTATACTTTTTGATGAAAATATTCTACTGAATGCAAGGTAGTTTCCTTATACCAGAGTGACATTAGGTGTTTGCATTTTCAGAAACAAGGTCGTTGGTTGAAAATCTTCCCAAATTGTGTTGCTTTCTGGGAACTTACCCAGTAGGAACATTTCATGAGCTCATGAATTTGAAATTTCCAAAAAGTAATGAACAGTTCATGAACTAACTGTTTCTGAAATGTTCACAAACTTTTGAGCAATTTCAAATTCATCAACTGTTTTGGACTGTTTGTTGGTGAATAGTTTATGACTTTTGGGCAATTTCAAGTTCATGAACTGTTTTGGACTGTTTGTTTGTGAATTGTTCATGAAGTTCATGGATTCTTTTCACAGGGGTACCTTCCCAGGCCACAACAAACCAACCTGTCTGAGCTAGATCTTCATTTTGTTTGTCAGATATATCTCTTATTGTTGTTTCTACAACCCAATCAGTGTTGTCACAACTAAAATGGAAACAGCTGAAGTTCTGCTGCAAGGAACAGGAATACCCAACAGCACAATATACTGCAATGGCTGTTTCAGAAAACCTTGTGTATGTATTTATTTATTTATTTCTCATAAAGCTAGAGAGAAAAGGTAGAAAGATAGAATAACATCCTTGTTACTACATTACAGAACCATATCTGGTAGGTGGGTTGGAAATTAATCTATATAAACAGTCCATTATAAAAGGATTTATTCATTTTAGGATTACCTGAAATGCCAAGAATCCAGTTGAAAATACTACAACGACAAGTAGGCATAGAATGATAAATGCACTCATGATTTTATCAGTTGATTGTTCAATGTAAGACATCACCTGTTAAATTGAAAGAACAAAAATGAAACGATTGAAAAAGATATACTAAAAAGAAGGGGTAAACAATAGTCACAGAATGCACATTGTTTTGAAACATCGGAATCAATTATGGAAAATTAAACAAAGCTCCTATTTTGATCATGCTATCCTCTTTATACTTATATAATGGCAATGGGAAACTGTACACATGGGATACTAAAGACATTGGAATAGGGGGTAGTGGGGGTGATTGCCCATCGTGACCTTCAGGGGCAAGAAGCAACTCTTTGTAAATTGGGGGTAAAACATCTTTTTTGGATAAGGTTTCATTTGTTAAATCTTTCTGGAATTGAATTTTTGAAGTGCAGTATGTAAAGCAGTATGCACTATGCACTCTTTGAAGGAAATTTTTTTGACTCTCTGAATGGCTTCCGACGTCCCTGGGAGATGTAACCATTGTGAAGTGCATATGATTGTACTGAATTGTTAAGTAGCTTCACATTACCTTCTGATCAATTTTAATCAGTACTTGGGTTGTACCTTTGACAGGACTAGGTAAAAAGGCATCATGTCTTTCAGTAATCCATGCATCTAACGGCTTCATAGCATCAATTAATCTATCATAAATCATCTCAAACATTCTAGTTGCAAAGAATCTTTTAATAAAATATATGAGTAACATAAAAGGCACAAATTGTAGGATCCATAAATTCAACCATAATGCTGTAAGACATATGATCCAGAACAAACCAATAAAGAATACATCGCTCGTCCTTCCCTCTGCGGTTGATGGCGATGCTGAACTACTTTTCTTTCTCATTGTTCGTTGTTTTACTAACTTTTTTCTGACATTTGTAATCAAATTCAACGAATCTGAACTTGATTTTGATGTAATTTCATTTCCACTTGCTTCTGGTGATAAATCCTGATTGGTTGCTATGAGGATATTTAACCACGAAGGTGCGTATGATTTAGTTTCTTTTAACTTGATTAAATATTGATTGATTTTATCTTTAACTTTGTCATAGAAATGGTTTGTATTGATCCTGGGTGTATCTGAATCTGGAATCACATATATTTAAAATGAGATCAATGATAATACAAAATGTGGATTACAAAATTCAGGTCAACGGTTGTTTGTTTGACTGTAATTGATCAGCTATTTGCCGCATTGCTTGTCGTGGTAATGTCAAGTCAAACGTATCTCTGAGTATATATACAAAGAGACTTGTGGCATACTCAAAGCGTTCGTACCATGTACTCAAAGGCCTGCTGATCAGGACGTGATTTCACTGTTTACATAGTGTATTCACTCACAACCAAACTTTTCCATAGTATAGTTTAGGCTGATCTTTACGTAAATTGATGCAATTAAACTTTCAGATCCTAGCATATTACTGTTATTACACATGTTTCATATAACCTCTCGTCAGTAAGTAAAAAATGTTATTATTGGTGGAGAGATTTCAAGGTTATGTAAATACAGCCTTGTTATTCTAAATTTGTTTACATCAAACAATATGCTGTTCATCAAAGGACCATGAAAACAGATTATTAGCACCTACTCAACAAAAAGAATAGCACTGGCGCTGTTAATATCATATTGTTTTGTTGATAATTGTTGATATTTCTCTGTGCAAGAAAAAATATGGGATACATTTTTAAAGCAGGCTAGCTGTTTGGACCAATTACCATTATCATCTGTTTGGACCAATTACCATCATTTCAAGATATAGCTTGTCACACTTCATGGGTTAATAAATGTGTGAAAAGAACACAAACATACATATACAAACAAAGGCACAACGATCTTCACTCTATTTGTGTATAAATATTAATTGAGACACAATATACAAAAATTAGTAACAGAGGTAAATAATAATAAATGTTTCAATTAAGTTGATGTGTTCTTGGATTGATTTCAACACTTGGTTAAATTCGATATCAAAACGGAAAACCATAAAAGTAATAATGTACAGTTAAATAATATGTTTTCTTTCGTTATGCGAAAAAGAAAACAGAACATAATCGAAGCACGTCCAAACATGACAGGAAAACAGCATTTCTAATGATAAATAACTAAAATAACTTGAAAATCGACTGAGAAAGCAGCAGAAAATTGTGCTACACACACATACACAGAGACTCATGTTAATTGTTATAGATTATTATCACACAATTCGTAGCTCAGAAATCTTTGTAGTATTCATCCAATCCAGTTACCAAATTATGACGCTCATAAATAAAATTTTCTGCATCTATAAATATTTGCAGCCCAATGTTTAGGTTCAGTTGTTGTGCTTGGAGACTGGAGAGATGAATTTTGATTCAAAAGCTTAATGAATACATTTAAAATAAATATGGTAGAGGTAAAAAACTTGGCTTTTTAATATTAATATTGAATGAAACTTGATAGCTGCTGTTTTCGATCCTTTGGGCCTTGGTGTGGTAGTTAGGGCATTGTACATCGACCAGCAGGGTTTTGGGTAAATCCCTGGCAGAAGGACTATTGGTTGGCGCCATTTGGAAAGGCATTTGGCCATATTCACATATGCTTCAACTATAATACCCTATTAACCTGAACCATCCACCACGGTGAAAAATCTATTATAGCTTACCGGTACTCAGTTTGTGGTCATATATGCTATTGTTTGCATTTATTCTTTGCTGGCGGTCAGAAAGGTACGACTTTGACAATGCCAGTGAGTTGTCTGCCAAATCTAAAAACTCTAGTTTATTGATAAGGATATCGTGCTGGAGGATATCAATGCTTTTGAAAAATCAATTAAGATCAATAGCAACAGTTATTTCTGCTTCATGTTTTCAAAAATGTTTGGTAATGTGTCTGAGTAGTGCTGTGATTTATTAATTGTTTACCTCTAATTTAAAAAGACCACGCAACGCAGATGGCTCATTTCTAGTTGGATCTACGCACAATTGTTTTTCTCAATTATGTTTGATATCATAACATTTGCATCAACTTTAGCGGATTTTAAAGTAGACCTACAACATTCACTCTCCTAGTAGCATTCTGCAAATAAGCCGCAACAAAGAATAAGGTCAATTATACACACTGAAATATGCATATAAGAATTAATTATGTGATTAGATCGTAACTACGTTTGTATACCTGTCTGTTGTTGCGTGAACGCACCACATCCAATTACAATAATGGCACACAGAGCAAGAGGTAGCCTCCAGTTTCCAGTTAGAGAGACCAAATGAAAGAGAAGAACAACATAAAGAACAACAGAGCATTTGCTCAAGACGTCCTTGTAAACAGGATCATAAAAAAATACAACAACGATAATGTATGAAACAACAATTGTCCAAACCTAAAACAAAAATAATAAATGATAACAATTCTAGAATAATGTGTTGTGATTCATACTAAGTGCCATACAGTGTAACCTGCTTAAGTGAAGTCAAAATTAGCAACAGATTTCATTGCATATATCCAAATTTGCAATTTTCTTTCAAAATTGTTTAAAAAGGACTTGACCACAAATTAGTTAAATGTAGTTTAAAATCCAGATTGCGAATAGCAGAAAATCCATTAATAAGGAATTGCACTTATACACTGTTACAGTAGGCCTATCATCAAATAAGTAGCTGTTTATATGTGAGGTTGATGGTCTATGTGAACCGAACCCATGTTATTAGTGAAACTACTGTGACAGGTGTCTCACCCTGCTGATTATACCTACCTGCTGTTAAGCTTGTGATTTTAAAAGAGTAACACAATCAACACAAGGGTATAAAACAATATCGGTATGGTAGACCATATATTATACAGCTTGCAACCAGTGAAGTTTGATAGGGGAATGCTGTGTTCTTATTAATTTCATTTAAAACGGAAGTTGAAGTTTAAAGTCTTTCTGCTATACAGTATTATTATTTTTGTTGCTACTTTGTTAATAAGCTTGTGAGAATCACGAGTAATATTGACTTTTTTGGTTTGACTAAATGAAAGCCCATGAGACATCATTAACTATATTAAAAATTATACCCGGTTTGATGTCCCAAATCCCTCCAGGGGCATATCTAGACTGCCGCAACTGTTGCGCAGGTGACAGTCAGCATTTGAAAGAAAGCCTAACAATTATTTTGTTTTCAGCAGCTGGTCACACCACTTCATAATCATAGTACCATCTCGGATGGAATGTTGACGCCATTCAACACTGAAATCTATTGTAGTTTAATTATTATTGAATATTATTGTATCAGTAATGTATATTTATATTGAACTTTATATTGAAGGCAATTAATTAATTATAAGTCTCTTTTTGACTCATGGTTACGTAAGTGACCTTGAGTCTATCCTGTCATGGTGGAAACGTTATCATTTCATTTCATTTCATTTCATTTCATTTCATTTCATTTCATTTTTGACTAAATCTATTGTTCTTTTGAAATAACGTTCAATATACTGCTTTGCGTGCTAACAAAGGTCGAACAAAAAACGATTGCGCAAGAAACACCATTTTATTGTTAAAAATACAATGGGCAAGATGTGTGATTATTCCAAATTTTTAGCCAAATTTTTTTGAGATATTTTTTTCCATTGCCCGCCATGATGGCCGACTCGCAGCTTAGCGAGATTACAATTGCATTATTAAATGAAATGTTTTCTAATACTCCTGGATTAGTTTAGTGGTGATTATCTCTTCATTGGTAGAACACATGATTGTTTTCTTCTTCTCGTCATTTGAAATGGTTAATGAAAGGTTTTAATCGTTCTGTAACATCACTATTTGAGGTAAAACTTCGAAGATAATTGTTGTTGTGTTTTGACCATGAGAACTTTTAAACCGACAATTCATCATTTGTTTGGGAGCTTAGACAAGACAGTATTATATATTTATTGTTTGTATTGTTTTCTAAAGTTATTTATTACATCAAACTGCTAAGCCAGTCGTCATGGTTTTATTTGGTTTATTAAAATGTTTTAATTCTGCTGCGACATCAGCTTAAGAAGAGACAATTTCGAACGTCATTTACAATTCACACCTGCATTATAAGTAGTAAAAATCACTTCCATTGTTATATCTTGGTATGGTCTAGTGGTGGAGCGTCTGCATCAGGTGCGCGGGGTATGGGTTCAGCCCACCAGTATGCTGTCACATTTCTTTCTTTTTTTCTTTGATTTATTATTTGGATATATTTCTCTTTATATTATTATATTATTTGATTTTATTTGATTGAAGTTGATTTTTATATCATTCGATTGGATTGATTTACTTTTTTGAATTTGATTTGATTTGATTTTTCTTTATTTTTGCATGATGATTTGATTAATTTGATATTCTATGGAATTTGATTTCAATTGGTTTATTTTGACTATTATATCATTCGTCATGTGTCCGAGCGTAGCGTAGCTATTTTTTATAGTCTTTCTTTAGAGACATTCATATCAAGGAGTGGTTAGATGAACTATATCGACCTCTTCAATTTTAATCATCTTCAGATATACAGTAGACGTAAATTTATATACGTGGACATTTTGTATATCATATTTGATATTTTGCACATTTATTAAGCATATTATATATATCAAGATTACTACAATTTCATTTATTATTAAACTTATTATTGAAGTTATTATATACCGAACACTACTCGTTGTTATTTATTGATGTCATTTACTTCTTACATCTATTACGATAGACATGAAAGATCATAGCACTTTATCAATGCTTAGTCGCCGAGCTGCACAATTTTACTGCGTATGTCATAATGTCAAGGGCAAGATGAGCGATTATGTCCTGCCACCTGAAAACCCATAAGGTTAGTAAGCTAATGTTTGCTGTGATTTATAATTTATGATAGTGCTTGAAGTTAATTAAAAAAATTGACTTGAATCAATTATCTATTTGTAGACAATCACAATCGATAAAGCAAACAAACAATGGACAGAAATTGGCAATAATAATGTTGAAAGTTGTTAACTTTTAATATTTCATTAAATTATACAATAGAACCTTAATATTAAGTCTTCTGTCATTGCATGCAATAAGGACAGCTAATCTTGTGAATAATAGCAATGAATGTAGGTTCTACATCATGTATCGAATTCATAACTTACATACAACAGTGATTAGCTTATTGCGTTTTATTATTGGTATTTCTCTCAGTTATGGATGAAAATATTTGTCAAAAGACATGAATTCCTAATAGATGCACAGTTAGCTCCCTCTTGAAAAAGAAATACCTTACAAAAAATTACCAAAAATCATTGATGCAAAATTTGTTTCTGACGAGTTGTTTCTCAATAGATATGGAAGTGACACAGCAGTTAGAGAGCTATTAGACAGCTAGCCTAGCTCTACAATGCCCACTATTTCGCTAATCTACATCTGGGCCTCGCAAAATTTTAGCAAATGAATTGATGTGCTAGCAACATTGTGTTATCTATTTTGTAAACAGAATACAATAGACCACTTGAGACACACAGGTGTAATTTACATGTGGAATGATGTCCCCCGCGATGTTCGAATCATTTTTAACGCCTTTTCAATTCACAAAGACGTCACAAATAATTTCAGGAGTTAGAAAATAGACCAATCACCTCGTAAGGCTGCACATGCTAGTCTGTGATGCCAACTTCCAACTTTTTGTAATGAGCGCATCACTTCATTCACTATAAAGCTACATGTCCCCTATACGAAACAACCGTTGGTAAAGTGGAGTATGGCCACAGGGGCATATGGCACGAGTGCAGGCCGTTGGGCCAAAAGTCTGTTGCGCCGAAAGGTTGATACGCCGAAAATCGTTGCGCCGAAAGTCCGTTGCGCCAAATGACACTGCACCGAGAGTCTGTTTGTCACAGAGATTATCACGAATCGATATAAACAATCGATAAGAAGAAATGCCTTTGACAAATCAAATTTGTCTTTGAGACTTTGAGAAATCTTTATGCAAAAATACTAGATAGCCTGGATGCAGACTACAACGTTCTCAAGGAAAAATATAAAGAAAGTAACGTTTTCAGTCTAGATCTCAATGTTTTCTTTTGTTATCTATATTTCTTTGTTAAAATTATAAACTAAGGAGTTTATATGTTGAAGCTTTATTACGTTTATTAAGTTTATAAAGTTTATTAGTTTGATTAAAAAGTGTTAAAAAGTGAAGGGTATTAGCGATTGTTATTAACGGGACTCATGTTTATACTCAACTAGAGAAGATGTCCTATTGCAATTATCTGTCTTTCCTACGAACATAACAGCTAGGGGACCGAAAAAATATGCAAATATGTCAAGCTCCCCCACACTCGAAAGTTTGTATTTTTGGTATCAAAATTTAGCTAACAATTAGCTCACAATTGCTCAGTGGTCAACTTTATGCTCACACGGTAGTTTTCAGGAATAGCTTTTTAGTAATTTCAAAACAGTAATGAAGTCCGGCAGAACATCAATAAAATATGATTTCGAACTTCATTTCATTCTTACAACTGGCTTAATACCAGGTCATCAACCTTGAATAAAGATGACGAATGTATAAATGATAGCTCACTGTACCGAAACATGATAAAATCACATCTCATTATACAGGAGCGTGATTAATTCACGTCTCACTTTATAGAAGATGTCGAATGTCGGCTTCCTTTGATGGTCGTTGCGCCGAAAGTCCGTTGGCGTATCGGAATTTCGGCGCAACTCTTGTAGGCCTATGGCACAGGTCTATAGAGAGCATCCTCTTTTCAAAAAAATTTAAGGGGGAGCATGTCCCCGGACCCCCTTTATGGAGAGTGGCTACACCCCCCACATCTGAGGGACTTAACCCCAAGCGACAACCAGTACATTTCCTGGATTCACCCCTGCACCTTGACCAAAGCCCCTAATGTGACTACGACCATTGCATTCCCCTATTAATCAAATCCAGAAACACCACTGACTTTCAATTTGAAATGTATATTATTTGTGTTATAATATATGTAAAGTACCCACCCACACAGGCCTTTGAAATACATTAAGCACTGCGTCCAATAAATAGAAACCAACTTGAATTGAATCACCCAAATGGAGATTGCTTTGCAGCACAAAATATATTAGATAAATTAAAGGAAATGAGCACAGCACTGTCACTGTTAATTTCTTATTACTTGTTAATGCCTCAGCAAATTGGTCTATACCATGATTTGTACACTTAAAAGGCGATACAGCAACACCAACCACAAATGGTGTTCTGTTTTCTTGCAGAGAAGCTAGCCATTTTCTCATTAGACAGGAGGCAGTCTTTTTAAATGGATATAAAAATGCTCCACAAAGGATTGCCCATAAGAGTGGACGTAGGAATGTTTCAAGTACAAAGTATAATGCCACAGCTATCCCACCACATAATAATACAAATACCAATGCAGCAGTGTGATAAATTGCATCTTTAAAAGTCTTTTCGTAGACAGGATCAACCGAGTTAAGTACAGCATTAAAAGGGGATGATAGATAATCAATAGTAATCTTTGGGGAAGTCATCACTGGCGCTGCCAATTCCACAACACAACATACAGCTCAGTGGGCATCTTCAGAGCACTGCAAAATAACGAATCCATTATTGAATTTTGAGATAAAGGTATATATTAACATTTTGTGCAGTAATTAAAAGTACACGTAGGTTATTGTAGCTGCTTCAAGCAAGTAACTAATGCCACTATAGTCGCTCATCAATAGATCCCAAGTCCCCAATGGCTTTGATGTGGTCGAGACTTCTTGCGGTGTAACAAAGCGTAGTGAATTCAATGGTTAGATGACTGTTTATTTACTGAAATGAACGTGGATTCAATCAGTAAGTTAAGACGGCAGGTTCTTTCCGTGGCTTAGCGAAGTTATTTGTCAATACATAGCCAAAACAAAACGCAGTGACTATTTGGTAGGCAGTTGCAGCCATTATGATTTGTTTGCGCGTGCGCAGTATGGCAATCTCACCTTCGCGCTAAATTCAAATCAAATCAGAGTTGTCTTGGTCGACGGTTTGAAACTATGAATCGTGGCTGATATCAAACTTATCAGACAGTCAGTCACCTTGAATGCCTTTTCGTTCAAGTTTATTTCAACCTAATGGTTTGTAATTATGTCATCTGTGTTGCTCTAAACTTGTCAATTTGGTTGGTTTTTGTGATTCGTGCGAATGGGCTCAAGAAAGTCGAAGGCGTACCTCTAACTCTTGGAGGAATTTCTGATGTGCCTAGTTGGTTCAGGCTGTTTCTGGTTCCTATAAGCCATCAATTGATCTTACACACTATCATTATAGCAGTAAGTATTTAACCCACTACTGTAACTGAAATCTTTATCCTGTATGCTCTAGACGAAGTCGATCGTTTGGTTTTTACATTGAACGTCTCCTAACATTTCAAGATAAATGTTTTTAGACGATCTCATTTTTATAGGTATCCAGTAAAATCATACTCAGGTAAATGCATGTTTGCCGTGTTTTAATTGCTCTTAGTCTCAAACTTATCTAGCAAAAATTTTACTATGAGACTTGAAGATTAGTACTGAAAGATTAACCGTTAGTGCGTTACCTTATAACGAATTCACTAGCTAGCCTACTCTACAAGGATTGACCAATCTCTCAACATTTACTTTCACTAGCCTATACAATACTTCACAAAATTTACAATCACTTACCACCTAGTGAAATTACCATAGGCAGCTAGGCTGTCAAATTGAATGTGTATAAGAGTTGAAAGAAAGTTGCCTTTGTTAACGTATGCGGTAGGCCTACTATTTCTGAGGGCTGACATATAATAAAACCACTCAACCAGTTTTACTTCACATGAACATACATACATGCATGCTAAGTTGATCAAAATTGTTTTCTTTTTGCAGTTAGGTTTGTGATTTATTGCAATTCTTTGGAACATTGCTTATTGCCTTTACAATCCTCTGCAAACATGTTGAATTTGAATTGCAAGAAGTACAGAAGATATACGAAATAATTTCACAAAATAAAGTATCATCAAATGTTCAATGTAGTAATGATCAATGTGACTAATAACAAGAAAGATTGTTAAGTTTGTTAATGGTTCAACCCTTCAAATCCAGTAGTCAGTCATGAAATAAAGTAAAAGGACTGCCAACATCATCTATGTTAAAATGAAGAACGAAGAAATTAGCTAACAAGTGCTAGTCGAATAAAGTTCACCAGGAAGACCTGCAGTCACGACCAATCGACGAGACAACGATTATGTGATGTAAAACACTCTTACGCATGGTTACTTGCTTGACTGCAAATAAGAAAATCTCTTGCCTAACAAAATGACTTGGTGTCGTTCTATGTAATCACAGAATCTAAATCTACCATATGTCAAAAGTTTTGAACTTTCATAAGGAGGCCCAATCAATATCATACATTATCGATCGACAGTCACACATATTTTCCCTCTCTAAGCCTATCAACCTGATATATTTGAAGTAATTATACATCACCAACATTTGAAACTGTTGTTGTGGCTATTGTTTAACCTGTCAATTGTATTTTTTTAGTGAATTTCCGACGTCTCACATAATTGTATGTTCTTATTGAAAGACAGATTCTACTTGAACAAGTCGGAGCATTGGATGACATCTATTAGTGTCATCCGATTGATGATAGATATAATTATGTTATTTATAAATGTAGAATTGTGGAACTTCTACAAGATACGCCTGTAATCTCTGAAATAATTGTGAGTGTCTGCAAACACAATGTACATACAATCGTAATCATGCAGCTTGATTTATATCAATTCATTTTTTATTTACACTTGTCAACTACTTTCTTTGTTCATATTTATATTGTATAACATTTTGCGATACCCTGTTTTGAATGGCCACCTGTTAACGATGCACAACTCCGATCATCAGATGTAGCTGCATTTCATAGTACATTTAAATTTCTAATCAAATACTTGTCGTCAAATGATCCTACAAAAGTGTGTGATACCTGTCAAATAATCCTATATTATAAATGAGAGACAATCTACCTAATCTTCTGACATGGCCACAGATCAGGATTAAAACAAATCGAAACAAAATGTATGGCTGCCTGTCATGCAATTTAATAATACCTCTATGATTATAAACAACATGCAAGTCAATACTGCAAATGATGTCTGTCAAACAGCCCCGTTGGTTAAATGGCAGGCAATCTAAGAGTAATAATTCCTTTGCCAAAATTTTTGCAGAGCAACAATATTTTACCAACTATCCAATAGTCTAATAGACTGTCCTTCGAATTGTCCATCAGCTTCCTGGATGGGCAACCAATCTAGTAATTTTTCAGTCAAAATCAACAAATATACATTTTATTACTTCGAGCCAAGACTGCCTGTCAAATAGTTCCGCTTCCTAAATGGTAGGCAGTGTAATAATTATTCTTTCGAAACTGCCTGTCAAATAAATCCCAGCGCTATTTGACAGGCAGTTTATGAATCGCTTGAATCAATAAAGTATGACTGAAGTCTTCACTTCTGCGCATGCGTATTGGACTGCCTGTCAAATAGCCGCAGCGCTAAATGGTAGGCTGCCTGTCAAATAGTCTCAGCCAAAACAAAACCACACTTTCAAAGAAATTGGTGGTAAAAGGTTGATTATGGATTGAGCCCAGCCTCTATATCATGTAATACATTGTAGACTGAATGAGAAAACCTGGGCATAAAGACCAGCCTGGCCTTAACAACCATAATCAAAAGTCAGATTATATAATCTTATGATTATATAATCCATACAATAAAGTTTTATAGTAACTCTATGATTTCAGTGTATGGGTGCATAGCCTGTGTGCAGATATATTTTCAGAAGGGTATATTAGTTCTGTCTGTTTTACATTGGAGTCACAAGGATAATACGTATCTACTTATCGATACTGTAAACATAATTCCATTGAACCCCTAATTAAAGTTACAAGGGCCATGAATATCTCCAAAAGGAATATTTAATGTAACAGTCTAGATTACATTTATAACCCAGACCTGTATAAATAATATGTGGCAGCAGAGATTGGTCAAGAAATAGAACAAGAAATAACATTTTTGTAAACTAATTTTCAGCGGGTCTTTTCTCTGAGCAGAATACACATTATTCAAGAGAGGTTGTGCTCCATTAACTATTAACATGATAAAATTAAAACACTCTTTCTACAGTATTTCACATTTTCAATCATTTACAATATATTCAGATTATCAACTGAATAAACTAAATTGTATTATTTCTTGATAAAAGTTAATTTAGAATTAACAATTTTATATTAATTAAAATAATATACATATAATCAATAATATTGTCAGAGTATTAAATATCTGAGATATAAATATTAATCATTTTAGTTATTGTTCACACCATCCCATGTTATTTTCTTCCCTTGGCGTATTTCTCTTTTAGTTGGTGGTTTGGCAATGGCTTGGGGAACATCCTCACTGATTGAATCTAGGCTTTCCGATGGAAAATCATCAGACTACAGAAAAAGAAAATATCAAAATGTTATATAAAGGAGGGGTTATCGATAATGGAAAGATCAGATTATAGCCAGCCAACCAGCTATGACAATACGACGAATGCCAAGTCAAGTTGGTCCAAGTATAAGTCATAAAACTCATAATTGATATGGCTGCTCTTTGATATGACTGATTTATCAGTCCTTTGAAATTAAGATATCTGTACTTAAATATTTTCTAAATATATGATGATGTTGGTATAATTGCAATTCATTTAAACTCAGTTAGTCACAGTGCATATAGGAATCAACATAAAGAAATAATTGCACACAATGATGTACAAGGTCAAGGAAGGCTGGACAAAATCCCAAAGAGAATATTTTTTCCTGTTTTACTTTTCCTCAATTTAGATACTTTTTTAAGTATTAAGGAACCTTCTTTGTAAAAATTCTCCAAGAATATCGTTATTTGCAATCTATTACACTCTCGGTTGTATGTATTATACAGACGAGTGCTGGTATCAATATACCTTTTCATCAAGCAGTATGTAAGTGACAATCGGATTATGGGGAGGATGACAGTTATGATACTTTGTGCGGATCAAAAGCAATTTCTGCCATCAACACATTGACACAAAGTGCTTTGCTGTTTTAAATTATATGTGAATGAATTACATTTTAAAAATATTATACAGTTCGGTGGGATGTCCAGGCTTCCTGTCCCTCCCCTCCAAGCACCTTGGAGAGAGATGATTTGGAGAGGCACAGGTTCGCTATAGCAAGAGCAGCATACAACAAGCATGTAGAAGTTAAACGCATAAAGCCAGCTGAGAGATGTTATTAATCTGACCCCCAGAAATTTTTTCGCATCAAAACGAGGTGATCTTAAAATAGCTTTGAAGGCCAATTCTCAGTGATTCTGGCGTGTAGAAAGCGATCCAAATGTTTGGAAATGATCAATATTGGGTCAACAAAGATAGACTTTTGAGGAAGATGTTGTTTTTAAAATGGAACTATTCAATATTTGAAGATGTTAAATACATTTTATTTGGTTGATTTTCACAAAGGTAAGATAATATTATGGCCTGTTTAAAACTCATTCAAATACAAATCTGAGTTAGACTATCTTGGTTCTATTATAATATCTTGGTATCACTTTCATATTTATTGTCAAATTACTTTTACTCTTTAAAGGCATAACATTGACCACCGCGCCTTGCAGACTCAAAGTTGCAGCCGCAGAGGCCACATGTCAATTTTATGCCTTCCATATTTAATTACTGGTGCATACTAAGTCTGTGTGGATGCAGACCTCATAGAAGATTAAAGTGATATGTTAGAGTTTAAATAAAATAATTAGATTAATTAAAGCTTGCACATACCATATCATCCATGAACAAAGTACAATTTTCAATGGTAAAACTACCAGAGTCATTACTCAACAAATCCTGCTGATTATAGGATTTCAGTGATGATGTTTCACGCTGTTGAACACCAAATAGATAATTCTCAAATCGATCTGTTGATGAACTATCAGAGAAAGAATCCCCTTCATCAAATGTAGCCCATTTCTTTGCCTACAGTAAGACAAAAACATTAAATGAGCATTGCTTGTTTTATGAAGTATGACAAACCTTTCATAGGGAAATTAACACAGACGTCAATCAAGAGGCAATTAAACGTTAGACCTGTGTCACATGCCATGTCCCTGTATTCCACTATACCAACGGCTGTTTCGTATAGGGTGCCAGATGTAGAGTAGAAGAAAGTTGGCCTTCTGGAACTAGACCAATTGACCATTTTGTAGTGAAAATCCCAGAAAATCCCCTAAAATTGATTTCGGGTGGAAATTATCACGTAACTGCAAGTTCTCTATAGGCTTCTGGATTAATGAGTAAATTAGCCTACTGATAGTAGATGTTCTAGAAATGGAAAAAAAGTAAATGATGGAATCCTGTAGGTCTATGCAATACCTTGAATGGGTTGTTACTAGGGTTAGGCTTTGGAGTACTTGTAGAAAAAGATGGATGTGCAATGCCATTTGTCGCGCCATTAGTTGGTGCTGGTGAAGTCTTTGGGATATATTTTTCATGCTCTTTAATATTTAATATTTCTTTAGTTTCTTTCATTTGTTTTCTGCCGTGCTCACAAAATTTTTTATAAGCAATATCAAATGCTTGACCAAGTGTTAGAGTAACATTACACGCCTAAAAAACAAACAGACGTACATATTTCATTTTTCCACACAAACACATCAACATGTGTGTTGAATATATGCATGCCTTTGTTAGGCAAAACAAGCTGACATAATAACATTTGTGCTGTGCAATGTGAATAGGTAATAACAAAATGCACTGGAGTGAATTATAAGGTGCAATCAATTACAGGTCATAATACAAAATCTTTTAAATTTGATATCTGATTTCAATGACACCATCTCCCGTGGAAGGCTGGATACAAACAGTTATCATGTGATTCAATCCAATAATTTATAATGATGAGCACTTATTTCTGATGTTGCAATATGCATACATTATTTTCGATGCTATCTAATGGTAGGTCCAGAGCTTGATTCAGCTTATGGAGTACATCAAATTTACAGCGAACGTCATTCATAATGGAAATTATGGAATTTTGAATAAATCTAGTAGCAGCGGTGATTGTAATTAAATACTCATAAGTTTCAATGCTGATAATTTATTGGAAAAGCTGATCTTATTGATGTATCTGTAGGTAGGCTAGTAATAGTTAATTACACTATCAACACTAAAACCATGAAAACACCATGAAAATGTAAGTGTGAAAATCACAACTTTTGTTGGCCATGAAGAAGTTTAAAAACAGTCCTTTGAAAAAAAGTTTGTATAACTTAAAGGTTCTGAATAAATGATGATGATGATGATGATGATGAAAACCATGAAAACATAATATTCACAATATTAAATGTGAATATGCCATGAAAATGCCATGAAAACGCCATGAAAATGCCATGAAAACGCCATAAAATTTCACGCTTTTTTCATGGTTTTGGTGTCAGTAGTGTAACAAGTTAATTTAGAATGAAGCAAAATGGAAACTATACAAAAACAGTTACATGCCAGCACATCCATAATTAATTGATGAAATTCATAAGACGTTTCATTCCGCAAGAATCAGCTCAATAAATTTACATATCTATTGTTTTTCGACACTTTGATTACTGCGCTGTCGCATGGGGGAATTGCAAAGTCCAACATCTTGACCGCCTCCGGAGATTACAAAACAGAGGAATGAGGGCAGTACTCCGTTGTAATTATCGCACTCGAATCTCTGGTATGCAAAGCCGGCTTGGCTGGCTTTCTGTCAGAGACAGAATAGCCTCACATCAACTAATGCTCACTCACAAACCAAAATTCAATCTAGCTCCTCCTCTGCTCTCCCATATTTTTTAACAACCAAATACGACCAAGACAAGATCTCACACCCATAATGACATATACATCAAGTCAAGCCATCGCCACTCATTTCAATATGCTGGTGCTCACAAGTGGAATGATCTACCGTCTACAATGAAGGAGGTTTCCAAAAGGAAAAGTTTCAAAAGTCTCCTTGAGAAGAATTTAAATACCAATAAAATTACAGCATCTTAACTGTTAAGTTTGTATTTCATTAACCTTGTAGCTGTATATATATCTATGTGTTATTGTATCAATTATTTTATGTTTATTCTCTAGTTTATAACGTAAATCAGTCCTGTGAAAAAAAGTTATTGTAAAACTTATCGGGTTTCTGAATAAATGATGATGATGATGATGATAATTTTATCTTCTCACCTCTTGTTCCATAATGAATGCAAAGCATCTATGGTTATTGGACTCCTGTTCTTTAGCAATGAATGCAAATAACCTTTTATCAGTTGAATCGTCAGAGCAATATGATATACGATGCAAAGGTCTTTGGACGATTATCATCTATTTGTGGAAATACATAGCAAGAGTGATATTACTGGAAAGCCCAACAGACTAGGATAATTTAAAAGCGTAAATCTGCTAGATTGGGAAAAGGCGGTTGACTATTGTTAGTCCCCAAATATATGTTTTTGTTCACAATAATAGATTATTTATAAAACTCCTCTTCAACTTTTTTTTTCATAAATACTAGCAAGCTAATCAGAAATACTGCTAAATCATATTGCAAGGCCTACCTTTGTCTTCATATCAAGAACTTTCAATGAATTGATAGAAACAACCAGCTCAATTTTCTTCAGTTTACTTTTCTTTCTTCCAGCCTCGCTGACATTTAAAGATTGAGAAAACTGAACAATGAAACAATGAAAGAAAAAATCCAAATTTAAAATAATCAAAACAGTAATATTATGTTCTCACATGGGCTACATAGACAACATTAAACAAAGACAGGTGTAATGTATGATGAAGTGTTGTATCCAAACCAATCTCCTAGGTGCTGGTCAAAATTAAGATGGACATTAATTTAACTTGCATTTAACTGAAAATGAACTTTCAGGAATTGTGCAACAGCTTACGTTTGACAACAGATTTACTTTAGTTGCATCCTGCAAGGGGTTAGGTTACATGTAATGTACATGTCAATGTGTAGTCTTCCAGTCTTGAGCAAATGAGCTGTAAATGCTGTTGATTGATTCAAGTCCCGCTTACTTTGATGTTTTGATTTGATGAGTTGATTGTGAGTTTCACTTACAAATATCAGAATCAACAACACTGATGAGAAGTGAGACTTGGGCAAGTCAATAAATGTTGTTGATTTGATAGAGGTAGATGGATCAACAACAAAATGTATATTTCAAAATGTAAAATGCTAAAGTAACAAAATATTAATTATAATCCAGAAGAGTTTTTTATGATCAAGTGTAGTACCAGCCTTCCATGCATCTTTCTAGCCGATCAGCAAATACTATAACATAGCATGTATAGCACATGAATACCTTGAGTTTCATTGCTGCTGCTTTGATCAGCTCCATCCCTTTGGCACCAGGTACTTCAACATCACCAAGATACTAGAAAATATATATCACACATATTTGATAATCACAACGGAGGAATGATGTTTCAAATTGACTTGACGTATCAGGCTCTTCAATTTAGATTTAATTTTTGGGCAGAATATTTGTAAAGAATGTCAGCTCAGCAGTATAACCAATAAGAGATGTAGTTAAATTCAACAACTTTTAATAATGAACCATAAATTCTTTACTATAAATTCGATTAAACACATTCTATATTTCTCGACATTTCCATTTACGGTTTCCAAAATAGTCTTATCTCCAAACACTTCTGACCAAGAACACACGCTATGATTACATTAATTTTTATTAAATTACATATGATGTGTGTGCAAGCCCTAACCTAAGTAGAGGTGCGTTTTAACTATTTCACTTGCTTGCCTGACGATAATCCAAACCAGTAGGCAAATACAGAATCCAATATGTACATTATTACAAGTACAGTATACAACAGCATTTTAATGCTATTCTCTAGGCCTGTGGGCAATCATTATTGTCATACTGTGCCTATCATTACGAATAATTTATGATGTTAATTATGATATGTGTACCTATTATAGTGTATTATGATGTGGTCGATTGTTGCTCTTGACTAGCCTACAGAAACAGCTAATTAGTTTTCAATACTTAAAGTTGGAACCAACAGTGTTTGTCCGGACTAACCTTGCCGCAGTATGTGACAGAACCATTTATAAGATTTGCTTCTGGATGAACCCATTTTTTATTTTTCTGATTTGATCCATCTGCAATCATATTACAAGTTGTAACATAGTTATATTTTATAAATTTCAACATATCTTAATGTTGCTCAAATAAACAATTGGGTAACAGTGGCACAAAGCATTTTCAATCTGTAGAGTGTTGTGTGCCAATCAAATTAGGATATTGCATAGTAGGCCTACCTATTTACAGCAATTTATTCTCAACAAACATGGGGACAGTGACTATACCTATTTATCAGACAGACAGTGTATGTTCAGTAATTTCCAACCAGTTTTGCTAGTAGGTTATTGCTAGAAACTTATTTTTACATCCTTCCTTTCATACAAGATGTGTTCAGCTATTCCGGATGATTTATTATGATTTTGTAATTGTTATGCGAGTGAGTGTAGCAACGAGATATATAGGTTGTCATTTTGAGCAGTTATGCCTAAATGACAGCTAATGCTGCATTCTGTTCCAATTTTAGCAAAAATAGTCACCCAGAAATTCATTTAGTTTAATGACTTTGACAACAAAAGGGGCTTAATTAGTCACATGGAGAAGTCACCAGGGCTTCAGGGACATTCAAAATGGCTGCTAAAAACGGAGAAGAACGTAATGAAATATGGTAAGGTATTCCCAGCCTTCATTTGATAATTTCAAAGTCTAAACTGAATAGAAAAAACGTACAAAATATTTTGTTACACAAATTTATATTATTTAGGACATAATCTTGAAATATGCTGGACAAAAAAAGACTGTATTATACGATTTATTTTGTGAATAACAAACACGTGAATTATCGGGAGAATTTGGGAGCAATCGGGAGAGCGGGAGTTTGCTTTCGAAAGCGGGAGACTCCCGATGGGATCGGGAGGGTTGGAAGCTCTGAATTGTTGAACGTCAATATTATATTTGAAGATCTTTGTATAGGTTTAGGGAAAGTGAACATCGAACAGCACTAATTTTAAGTAAGCCGACTGAAAATTGAGAAAGAACTGGAGCAAATTAATGAATTTTCTATGAACTGCAATGAATATCTAAGATCAAAAATGTGAATTTACAATTTTTGTAGACGTGCATCGGTTTTGTTTGTTTGAATCGCTTAGTTATTCAAAAATTGACACAGTAGTGAACCATGTGAACATTGAACAAGGTTTGGATGAATAATTTAATTTATAAAGAAAAAACGGCGGTATATTTTCAAATAAAATATAGTAAATCAATAATCAAGCAAGTGTTTCCGTTATGATTTAAATTAGATATCTGTTTCTTGTGTGGACCTGCAAGGTTGTGATGATGTTGGTATTGTTAAAAACATACACATTTTGATATATTTTTATTACACAAGTTATACAACAATTTTATTTTAAAAGTAACGTATTTGATATAATTTATTTCAGCATTTGTTGCATTAAAACGATTAATAAAAGTTTATAAAACCGGATTCTTCAGGGAGAAAGAAAGCATTTTGCTGCTGAAATGAATCAATTAGCTGCTATCAGCTCCTTATTTGCTGCAGGCATAACAATCAATTGTTGCTGATTTATTTGTTTGCTGATAGAATCGATTAGTTGCTAATGGAAAGACCATTTGTTGAAAATGAAGGTTGCGTTTCTATCAATTTGCTGCTGAATAAAGCTGATTTGTTGCGAAAAGTAACCCTTTTGTCGCGGCGTTAAATCCATACCAATTAAAATGATTGTAGAAAATGTTTTATTTTTATGAATGAGCAAATTGTTTTCTTAAAGGGGCAAAATTGACCGGCGACCGCTGCGAGATCAATTTGAATTTATGCTTAGCGTAATTCAACCATCTCGCTTTGAAACTATTGTTATACGCAAGCCTAATTTGTAATAAATTCATGTCAACAATGAACATTGTGTTATAAACAATAAACATGCACGTGATCCTAAGTGCGTAGCGCCTGCCGGTCATTTTTGCTCCTTTAATTGTTAAATCAATGCTAAATTAGATTATATATTATCCTGCAGCACTCTCTCAAATATAAACACAACACAGTATTTTACCTATGTTTAAGATCCTAGTAGGCTAGTGACTCCATGACATTTAGGTTTGGCCCCTGGGCATTACAATCAGAAAATTATTTCTCAGATGAATTCATTGATAGAAAGCAGCATTGAATCATTCAAGTTTAATACATGCCCCGCCTCCTTTGCATTTCCCCTTTTAATTCAGCGTGTTTCTGTTGTAATTAAGGATACTTAAGTTATATCAAATTAAATTTTTTGAATCAGGCATTATGGAATGCAAATAGTTATGAACATTGAGAAGTTTTGATATGAGTCACAACAAGAAGGAAACATTCGTTGATACTTGAAAACAAAAGTAAAATAAAGCTAGGAAGGTAGGTTAAAAGGTTTAGGAAAAATAACGAAGATATTGTAACCAAGAAAAATAAAACTACTAAAAACTGCAGCTGATAAGCTGGATGAAAAATAGATACAGATTTTACCAGCTGATGACTAACATTTATTCCCAGAATAATGGGAACGTTGAAATGCAATTACAGTGTTGCGGAATTCGATACAGTATAAACAGAAACACGTGAATTTTCATATAAAAGCGATTAAAAATGTTTACGGAAAATATAACAACAAGCAAAAATAGAATACTGGTAGCTAAACCTTGAAATAGATAACATTTGATTATGTGTTTGTTAAAAAATAGAAGTCATTGAAACAGCAGGCCAGCAGGCCTACTTCTAGCCAACAAGCACACGCGAGAAATATGTGACTCCTTTTATAATTCCACACTACATATATTCACCTGTTGATTTGCTTCTTTTGAAGTTGAAATACGATGATTTATTATCCTTAGATTGCATACTGTATTGATGAGTAGGCTATAAACCATATAAAATAATTCCACTATCAACTTATATAACTGAATAACTCTCCGTTGCTAAAAACACAATCTATTATGGCAATCCATCGTGAGAGCGTTTCGTTTACTATCGTCATCCTCAGAGATCCATTGGGGATGAGATGCCGCTCACTCTATGGACTAGCCGCTGCTTTCAAAGTTCCGATTCACACATAAAACAAAGTATTTGATGACAGAGCAAGCAGCAAATAATGTTAATGATTTGTGTCCTTTCTCTCGCCGTGGTTTTCAACAACAAAATATAAACACGGAGAGAGACAGGATTATTTTATCAAATCCCTGTGGTCTTTCTCGTCTGTTTGGAAGCCCTGTGAAATTAGTTTCTCACGCTTCAAATGGCCTATCGTCCAGACGACCACCTCTATCTATAATCACACTCCATTTGCCTAAAGTATTACCGTAATAAACACAATTAGTTGATAGATTGAATAGTGTTTCCCATCGAGAAGTAGACATTTTGCATTCACCGTCGAATTTCTTTAAGACTGCATGACACGGCTATATGACGCTCTGACTCGTAGTAGCGTGCTACCTCGAATGATTATATGTGGCTACTTGTGTTCAAGACTATACTAGTATGATTAATGTGCGAGAATAGTACTGTATATATAATTGTATATAAAACATATATACAGTACAGAGTACATACATAACAAAAGCAATCCAGCCAGGCCCTATAGTCACTATACATATAAGTATAGTTGTCTGTTGATAATGATAATCAAGGCTTATCTGTATAATAGAAAAGCTATAAAGTATATTAATATACCTGTACCTGGACAACCCAACGTAAGATGGTATGTTGGCTTAAATTGAATTATGGTCATCTTGGATTCAATACTCGATTATTACTTGACGTGTAGAGAAGTTGTTACGCGTGTAATCTCCCTTCTTTAGTAAAACCTACTTGGCTTGCTTTTGGCAGCAGAGACACCTTAACAGCTTAAATAACGTAAAAATACACATAGATTCATATTCAAACGACTTTGCGCACTGTTCTAAATGTCCGGCGGTATCTACTATGGTACATGGGTTTCTTATTTGATACAGGTATGCATGTCGCCATGGTTTTGTTTTTATTGAAGAGTGTGTCTGTCTATGACAAAGGTTTTCAATGGGCCAATATTACAATTTTTTATATTATAATTAATTGAGGGCAATGTCAAAGAGCTTTGTTTTGTCTCTGCCAAAAATGCTCATTATAATGCTTTTCTGATCAGGTATCTACCTGAAGTCCGTTCAAGACATAATAATGATGAGGATGGATGTCTATACGTTTATACGTTTTCAAACGCACACAAAGTAAAACATGAAAGACGTGGTGGGATACAACAGTAAGAGAGATGTAATAGAGTCAGAAGAAATGAGAAGATGCTCATAATAAACATTCTATTTTTTCGTAGGACATTTATTTGACTAATTCCGAAGACGAAAAACAATCAGACTTCGTAGAATAAACATGTTTGAAGAATGCACGCAAAATAAATTGCATTAAACTAAGATGTTCAAATTGTCAGCAATAAATTGGTTTAATTACTTTTCTAAAGTCAATCTGCTAGGATAGCATGTGATAGAATTATATAGGAGAGTCGTTTTGCGAGGGGCAACATTAACTAGACTAATGTCGGAAATATACAGCAGCAGTTTTCAACTGGCATTTTTGATTTGTATTTGATGGTATCCAAAGAATCGTTGGGTTTACGAAATAAAATAACGAATCAACAATTGGTAGAAAATTACAAGAATTATATATACATCATAATTACTACTTGTGATTGACTTTGATTGTGAATGAATGTATCTACATCTAAAATAGCATAGAAAAATACCTTATAGCAAAGCGCTTTCACAAATACATTTGAAACAAAATTATTATTCAAACTTTGATTTGATCATATTTATAATAATATACAAACATTTAAGTAATTTTTAACTGCAACTTATGAATAGCATTTGTGATTCTTTCCATTTGTTTTCTTCATTCAATTCCAAAAGTGCTGGTTTCTTCAGCGGCAAATATTAGTTTTTCTTGTAATTCAGTGAAACTTCGATACGGCGGTAAATCTAGTCGATTGAAGCATGTGTGCGCCCTAAAAAGAGGAATATAGTATTATCTGCATGATTGGGTGAAGTGCAGGTATTCTTACTTATTTTCTATTCTATAGCATTATTAACTAGATTTGAGACAGCCTGTGTCAAAGACCATAGCCGGCGTGCAGATAAAACTGTTTTCCTTCGTCAAATGTAGGAATAACAATAAATTAAGGAATTAATGCGATGGATAAAATATTATTTGTAAGAAATAAATATTACAATTTACCTTGGCAACATTTCTGCCGTTCCCCAGCAGTCGATAGTAAATTTCTTAAGACCAGTGCTACCACGCAATGCAGAGAACCCTTCACATGGAATACTTGATGTACCAGTAACAAACTAAAATAAAAATCAACCTTTGATAAAGAACAAAACCTGTCAATAGCGGCCAATTTTAGTTAACAGTCCACTGCACATTGCACATTCGTAGTTATTACGTAGCCTCATTCCAGTAAGTCCCCAATTTGCAGCTGCCTCGCAAAAGCACAGCGCAGGTACGAGGGCAGAATATGGAATGAGACTAGTCTCGTGTTCATGAATGCAGTTGTCATAATAATTATCAAGATTGATAAACAATAGCATAATATATCACGTAGAGACGAATGTTTAAATCATCAATAGAACTAGACTAGTCTTACTAAATGTTATGCAAACGTTAATAACCTTATATCTCTATTAGCCTCACTTTCATGTTTTACATCTATAGTTTTATGTATATGTAAAGGAGGTCGGATATGAGGGCAGTTTTGAGTTTAATGATAGTCTGGAGTAGCTGTTTTAGATTGAGTGCTCTCCTTGACCATTTTGATCATTTATATTATATATTCAAGTTTGTATACAATGACTTATTGATTGGATCCGTTTACCTTCTTGAAACTACTTTATCATTATTTACCATATTAATATTACTTTTTTAATAATTGGGGGCTCGGCCGAAAACTTAGACTTCTGAGTTGAATGAATTACTACATATTGAAAAATGAATACAAGAAGTCAAGCTAACAAAGATATTGACGATATGGATCAACAATCAACACTACGCAAGTTAAGTGTGACAACACAAGTAATACCTAGAGTTGATACACAAGAATTAGAAAATGTCGATATCGATAATAATCAAAGTTTCGAACAAAGTATGGTGATATTTTCAGACACAATATCAGAAAAAGTTTGTATTGCCATGAATAATGTTTTGAAACGGTGTAACATCCTTGAGGGCAATATTAACGCCAAATTAGAACAATTGGAAATTCGTTGTGCTGCAATTGAAAAGAATATAGAAAAGACATCAGAAAGTACCGACAGCAAATCCTTCTATAGAACACAGGAACTACGAGATATGTTTTCACAAAGACTAGAATCAGTAGAGGCGTCATTGTCAGAACAAATTCACAACTTAAGCCAGGATATACTTACCCGCGGCAACTTATTTAATTTACCATCGTCATCGCCCGTACGTTTCCATGGCAACATGACAGATATAGCTCCTGTTACCATAGTTACTCAAGATAAACGAAAAGGAGAAGAAGACAATGAATCAATAAGTAGCATTGCAAGCAACAGTTCAATTCATGATAAAGACTGTGAATGTGCCAAGTGTGTGAAAGATAAATCAAAGGCATCCTATTATAAAGCAAAAACTCAAAGTTTAAATAATTCTTCTGGTGAACGCAAATCTGTTTCACGTGTTAAGTTGTCTGCACCTCCTAAATTTAAAGGTGAGACGGAATTAAAAATGAATGCTGATGGTACCTACACAGAAGCAAAAGAAGATGGTGCTGCATGGCTTCGTAAATTTAATGCTTATTGTAACGGTATGAATGTATCAATAACTGAGAAGGCCATGGTGTTTTATAATCTACTTATTGGAGTCGCACAATCGTGGTTCGAAGGATTATCAAATCAGGAGGATTGGTTATCTATTGAAAGGTCCTTCAGTGAAACCTTTGTTCCAAAAGCCATGGGACGGCATGCGGAAACACTTTTACTGAAAGCTAAATTACATGGCTCTGAGACATTAGTCGAACTAAAATTAAGAATTCAGAAATTATGTCGCTTAGCTGATTCAGATATGTCAGAAAAACAGCAATGCCGATATTTGTATCAAGCTTTACCTGATTCTATTCAAGCTGGAATTTTAACACGTGGAGATGACGCTATTCCCAATAAATTAACGACGCTGATGGATTATGCAAGAGCTGCAGAGAAAGAAAATGTCAGATTTAAATTGGTTCAAAAGCAGGCTGTGCAAGTTAGGTCCGAAAAGCCTTTCAATATCTGCAGTTTAGCTAAGGATCACGACGAAGAAATTAATGTTGCACAAGTAACTGCACAAATTGGTAATTCAATTGTAGAAAATAAACCTGCAGAGAGAAGTTACAATCGAAGTTTTAAAAACGGACAAGAATTCTCTGTTAGACAGCACGCAAAACATGTGAGGGGTCCGATGCTTGATCGCCGATTGAAGCAGCATTTCATTGAATTTGCTGATGGTTGGAAGTACTATGAGAATAATATTTGGCGTCCACCCTATTGCACATTTTGTGAAAAAGCAGCACATCGTAGCAGTGAATGTCAAGCAAAGTATGATTCTAAGCGAGCTTTGGCCGAAAAAAAAGGAGAACAATTTAACCAAGCACCACCTACTACCACTGATTATACAACTATCCCTCGAGATGCGACATCAGGTACATTATCGGATTTTTAAAAGAGGTGTGTGGAATTACCCAACCACATACCTCAACAAGTATGACTGGGTGTGCTCAGGATAAGTTTAATAATTACCCTGCGTCATTCGGTCCATTGGTTTGTGATAAGACAGATACTCCTGAATGGTTACAAGAACTCTCCGAAAATTTTGATTACAATACATTAACTATGAATTATCTTACACCAGATCAAGCAATTAAAAACGATGAAGAATATCACAATAGTTTATTTATAGAGCTAGCGTATAATGATTTACCCTTCCATGCAATGATTGATAGTGGCGCTGAATCTTCATTGATTTCTCAAAAGACAGTTAATTCACTTGGTATACCTGCTGAAATGATTGATTTCAAAAGCCGTATTATGCTTCGTTTAGCCGATGGTCATACCCGTATTCTTACTACTGGAAAATTAAAACTATTGTGTAAAATTGGTAATGGCTGTATTCCTATATCATTTCATATTTTGAACATCGATTGCCAAAAGGATTTAATTTGGGATGCTATTATTGGTAACGATTTTATTAGTTTACGACATTATTTTACAATCAATTATGTAGATTCGATAGTTACATTTGGTAAAGGTTTGAATTCTATTACTGCTATATTGCACTTTAAGACGAAGAATATTAATTCCAATGGTATCAACAACACTTGTAACATTATTGTCAATCCTATTATTAATTCCACTGCTATTGAAATTTTGTGGAAATCAAATTTTAATCAACTACCAAGTAAAGGTCATCCAAATATCATTAATACTGATGTCTCTTTATCGACAGTCAGTAGCGATCAGATATTGCCTCGAGAAGATGACATGAGTTATCCAAAAATAATTGATGATTGTAATTGGCAAAGTAAAATTCAATCATCTGATGAACATTATGATATTATTGCTGAACTTTTACAACGTAATGATGATATTATATTTGATGTTAATGGTCGCCTTGGTCGCTCTACTATGGCTAAACATCATATTATCGTAGAGGACAATAGACCACGAAGATGTCGTCCTAATCATCGGCTATCACCTTCTGAACGAGATTATGTCCAAGAAGAGGTGCAAAGGTTGTTGAAAATTGGTGTTATTACTGAGAGTGAGAGTAGTTGGAGCTCTAGCGTTGTCTTGGCTAATAAAAAAGATGGCACTAAGAGATTTTGTATAAATTATAAACCGTTGAACTCAGTTACTGCTGTTGATGCACATCCTTTACCATATATTGAATTTCTATTGCAACGTGCAGCTGGTAAAAGTTACTTTACTACACTTGATCTTGCATCTGGTTATTGGCAAGTATCTGTTGATGATGTCAGTAGACCATTTACCGCCTTTGTTACTGATGATGGACTTTATGAGTGGACAGTTATGCCTTTTGGGTTGGTTAATGCACCCGCTACATTTCAACGATTGATGAACAATGTACTACGACCTCTTGGTCATGAATTTGTGAGTGTTTATTTAGATGATATTGTAATATTTTCTGACTCTTTAGAAGATCATTTGAAGCATGTTGACCTTGTTTTAGACTGTTTGCGTAAAGCTGGATTAAAACTTAAATTATCTAAATGTTATTGGGCGCAAACAGAGGTTGCTTATCTTGGTCATCGTATTTCAAAAGAAGGAATTAGTGTGAACAATGACAAAGTCAAAGCTATATTAGACATTCCTTCGCCAAATGAAGCTACTAATGATGCTTCAAAAATTAAAGCTTTACAGAGATTTTTAGGTGCTATAGGATATTATCGGACATTTATTCCTAAATTTTCCTACATTGCACGCTCACTATATGAACTGTTAAGAAAAGATAAAAAATGGGAGTGGCGTTTGGATCACTCTATTGCTTTTGACCAACTACGTAATTTACTTATTGATGCACCAGTTTTAGCACCATTTAAAGCTAATCAACCAACAAAGCTTCACTGTGATGCTTCTGGTACTGGTTATGGTGCAGTGTTGTTACAAACTGATGTTAATGGAGATGATCATCCTGTTGCGTACTTTAGTGGCTCTTTTAACAAACACGAACGACGATATTCAGTGTCAGAACAAGAATTACTGGCAATTATTCGCGCTGTTGACCGTTTTAGACCTTATCTTGGTCATAGAGAATTCACTGTTATTACTGATCATAAAGCATTAGTTTGGTTATTTAGTTTAAAAAGACTTTCAAATCGTCTATTTCATTGGAGTTTAGCTCTGCAAGAGTATGCTAAATACATGAAAATTATACATCGTCCTGGTAAAGAGAATGCAGATGCTGATATGTTATCACGATTACATGAAAATGATGTAGAATCTATTACAATTGGTACAGAACAATGTCCTGCAGATTTTCCTGTATGTCCTTCGATTCTAACTGCTTGTTTATCTGTATGTCAAGTCGTCAAAGATAATGTAAACACTACCGAAAGTTTGGATTTATTATTAGAACAAAAGAAGGATCCTGTATTGCTAAGGATTATTGAATATTTATCTAATACAATAGAACATACAAATGATGATAATATTACAAAACAAAATGATATGAATCAGTATCATAATTATGCTATTATCTCTGGTTTATTGCATCGAATTCCTGGTGGTAAATTTCAAGGTAGATACCAATTATGTGTTCCTAATCAATTACGAATACCAATATTAAAGGAACTTCATGATATGCCATTATCAGGCCATTTAGGTATAAAACGAACATGGGCAAGATTAGTTGGTAAATACTATTGGAAAGGTTCATATCAAGATGTGGTTGATTATGTTACGTCGTGTACTACTTGTCAACGTAATAAAGTATCTAGGAAGCCAAAGGGTGGAGAGATACACCCACTTATATCATTAAAGCCTTTCGATCGAATTAGTCTAGATCACATTGGACCTTTGACACCTTCAGCTGAAGGCCATAGACATTTATTGGTATTTGTTGATCATTTTACACGTTGGACTATTATTGAACCTACAAAATCTACTGATGCTTTAACTGTAGCTAGATTCCTAGTAGATAAAGTATTTCTAGTTCATGGTACTCCTCTTGAAATTTTAACGGATAGAGGGAAAGCATTCAGAAATAAACTAATGTTCGCTATCTCTTCACGTATGAAAATAGATCAACGTTTCACTAGCCCTTATAATCCGCAATGTAATGGGCGGTGTGAAAGAAGAAATAGTGACATTATGGCTATGCTTAGACATTATGTGAATGAAAATTACAATGATTGGCATATATTTGCTCAGCATGTTGCATATGCATATAACACTACTCCACATGCAGAAACGAAGGTTGCTCCTTTTTATGCGTTATATGGCAGAGAGCCAAATACACCGTTAGACGCTTGGAAGGAATCTTCTTCAAAACCGTCTGAAGAAGAGAAAGTTGAATCATCGATCCATCGTTTTGCCGAATTAGCCTTATCAGCTCAAAGTGTAGTTCGCCGCTACAATAAAAAATTAGCCAAAGAAATGAAGAACAGATCAAAGAATCAAAAAAAGCATCGATCATTAAAATTCGCAATTGGAGATTTTGTACGGAAAAGAAATAATAACTTTGAAGCCGGTATATCGCGTAAACTGCAACCTATGTTTGATGGTCCATTTGAAGTAACTGAAGCTCGAGACAATGATAGCTACTTAATAGAACGTGTTTCTAAGGTTTACAAGTACGCTCCTCAATCAGCACATGTACGTAATTTGGAACCATGGAATAAACGTGATGATAATCTAAAAGATATTTTGTGCAACACTAAACCTGAAGAGACCGTTCCAGATGGTTATTTCCCTGTTGAAAGAATTTTAGATTGTAAGAAGCGTGGTAAAGGATATTCGTATTTAGTTAAATGGAAGGGCTACTCCGAAGCAGATGCAACGTGGGAGCCAGGAAGCTATTTAAAAAGTCCACCGTTACAGTTATTATTGAAAGACTTTCATAATGCTAATACTGTATAAAATTTTGAATTATCTTCAATTTAAAGCTTACATGCCATTACTTTAGTTAATACTTAGATTAAACATTTTACTATTTTTTAATTAATATTTTAGATTACTGCTAACGCTTTCCAAAACGGGAGGAAATGTTATGCAAACGTTAATAACCTTATATCTCTATTAGCCTCACTTTCATGTTTTACATCTATAGTTTTATGTATATGTAAAGGAGGTCGGATATGAGGGCAGTTTTGAGTTTAATGATAGTCTGGAGTAGCTGTTTTAGATTGAGTGCTCTCCTTGACCATTTTGATCATTTATATTATATATTCAAGTTTGTATACAATGACTTATTGATTGGATCCGTTTACCTTCTTGAAACTACTTTATCATTATTTACCATATTAATATTACTTTTTTAATATAAACCAATTTGTGATAAACCACATTTTGGGTTGGAAATCAGGATTTGTGAAACATTTTGATTGCGTTTGTCGTCTACAGTACCTGTAATAACCTGAGGTTCTGTTCGTTTGTGAAAGCATCCAGCGCTTCCCAGAACCATTCGACCACCTTATGCTTATTGTGATAACCTAAATGATAGACAACAAAGATGAATATTAGCCCTGCTGCTGACACTCACCGTTGATTCTACGCACAACAGAACGATTCTTAGACGTCTCACCTGATCGGTATTCAGTGTTGGCCCGCCAGTCTTTGAGATCGATATCAGCAGTACCAGCTATAACCAATTCAAGATCTCTTGCATCAAACAGAGACACCATGTGCAATGCAAGGGTCTAGGAAAAATGCATACAATTAATTTCATATTCAAATATATAAGTATATATAAGTACTTTAACTACAGTGCAAATGGATTACTCTATGGATTTACCCTTGCGAATATAAATGAAGCGTTGTCGTTGTTCCATAACCTAAGAACGCCCTTCGCCTTGAGTTGATGTCCGTACCCTGGGGGCGTGGTCAAGTTTAATATATGTTTTTAATTGTACTTACTAAGTAACCAAGTATACTACTGGTTATTGGTCACCCAATACAACAGACAGCTAGTCCCTTACCTCATGAAAGCCACGAACCAAATGATTGATCTGTTCGCCAACGCCTCTTTCTACGCGCCATTTGATCATACATTCAACATACTCTCGTTTGTTCCCCTCCGTTACAACAATTTCTTCTCCTCCTGGTTTTAACTCTCTTTCTGTCACCTGCCAACACAAATTGTAAGAGTGATTAATATAATAATAATAATAATAATAATAATAATAATAATAATAATAATAATAATAATAATAATAATAATAATAATAATAATAATAATAATAATAATAATAATAATAATAATAATAATAATAATAATAATAATAATAATAATAATAATAATAATAATAATAATAATAATAATAATAATAATAATAATAATAATAATAATAATAATAATAATAATAATAATAATAATAATAATAATAATAATAAGCTCTAAGCAAACGTCACTGCTAACCTTCGAAACAGTACTTGGATATTAGATATGTTATTTATAATCAGATAGGATACCAATCAGTTCAATCATGTAGTGAAATTGATATGCTTTATAAATATCACATTTTTCCACTGCTATAGGTGAGATGAATGAAAGGAGGGAATATACGTGTTATACCATCATAACAATTGCTGCTCACATAATGTAGTTTCAGTTTAGCATATAGCTACACACACACACACACGTTAGACTTTGATAGAAAACCAAAACAAAATGCTTAAAAAACAGTCTTTACATATTCTGCACAAGGTCGATTGTCTATACAGTAGCAGAATAAATAGCTATCATTTTCCAGTTCACATCGAAATTGAATGCGTTTATCGATAAGATATATCAGTATTTTCTTTCAGAATACGCTACTGAACACAGGAATCTCTAAAATTCGGCTTTCTCCTTAGCTAGCCCTCAATGGTATCTTTTATGTCTATCTGCATCTGTGAACTGTAGATTCTACATAGCTTGACAATTGAAATGGCATTATCAATAGAAGGCATCTCCTAATACACATATCTACTCTTACATATATTTATACTATTGTGTTTAACCAGTATAGCAAGCTTACCTGACCAAATACCTCATCAGTGGCTGAAAATGTTAGACCAAGACCAGCATGCGTTATATCATTAACAAGAATCCATGTGAGACCTTGATAATATTCTGGATCGAACCCCTCCAAGTCACTGAGATCGAACGGCTGCTTTAAAAGAGCCTTGTAAATCGTTCGAGCAAAGAAGACGTCTAGAAGATGTTGGTGAATCAATACAAGCGCAAGAATACGACCACAGAAGCGAAACCTAATCGGAGTAGATAAGATGGAAAACTTTAAAAATTACAGAGCAGATACCAAAATGGTAAACCATAAAACAAGAAAAGAATTGATTTTCTAAAATATCACGAAGATTTTCTGCGATCTGATTGGCCGAAAGATCTTGAGTATTCCATCCAATTAGTATTACTTAAGTAACTGTCCATAAAACGAAGTAAATACAGTTAGAGATATCGGTATTTTGTATTACATCGGACCTCAAATCTTCTCAGCACTGCTGTAAACATACATTTCCTAGATAACTATTGCACAATTTATATTACAGACGTTTTTGTATATGTCTTTCTTTACGCAACAATATCTATCTTGTCGTGGAACCACCTTTGCATGGTCCATGGAATGGAAATTTAAATTGTGATTTCATTAAATTGAAAATTAGTCGTCAAGTGAGATTCCGACGTTTGTGTTTGTTTATCTTAGAAAAGGGTTACCACTCGCTTGTAAATGTTTGTATTTTAATATTCTAAACTCCAAAAACAGTAGGCACTCAGTAAGCCAAAACTCACTCGCTCGGAGCTCGTGAGATTTTAGCGTTTCTCTCGTTTTCCTCAACCTTTTATCGTTTCGTAAATAGGAATACAAACACGGCAAGTGTTTGGTAAGACAAGTGTATAACGTATTATGGACGTATACATCAATGATGAATGTATGCGGTTATTAGTATATCAAACACTGCAATTATCTAGCCTGATACACTTTTTTTTATAAGAACCAGTAAATTTTTGTTGATGCTCAGTGTTCTTATTGTTTTATGATTTGAGCCTCAAAATGTTCTTTCACTGTTCTTAACTCAGAATTTGGTACATTACAAAGTTGAGTGTATTGACCATACTTCCGACTAAAAATGCGAAGCTGACATCGATGACGTGGAAATCATGTTGCTATGGTATATATCATACATTTATTTATACATTTATACTGTACACTATATTGTACTGTTCATAATGTAAACAATATACAGTACAACATTTGTTACAATTAAGTTATAAACTGTAAATGTATGTTGTATATGATTGGCATGTGCATACAGTAACACAGTAGCATTTATCTATTGTTGAGAATTTAAATTTTGAATTGTAAAAATAATCTGAAAAAAAATATGAGCTTCGAGATGTTCTTAATTTTTTCTTAACTTTTTAGCAATTGGAGCCTCGGTGTTCTTATAAATTGTGTTCTTATAAAAAAGTGCAGTAGTGAAAGGGATCAGTTTATTAAACCGAGGTTAAGAATTGAACAGTTCATCATTGACAGGTTATGCTTACCAATTTTTAGCGTTATCGACGTAACGTGACGCAGGACTAACTTGCAAAGTATACGTATCAGACGCAGAGTATTCGAAGAGACCATAGTATGGATTGAACAATTGTTTTGATAATAGAAAAAAGAATTCGCGTGCTGGTCCACCGTAGTCGAGACCTTCTTCACCAGTGAATTTAATATACAAACGGTCTTTTTGGAGAGAATGTGCTGATTGACGCATCACATGTTCGAAAGCATCTTCAATGACGTGACTACGGCGAATCTTCATCCTGGAACCAAGATTAATATTATGGATTATTGTGGATACAAAGCGAAAGTGGTCAGTATCATGAACTGCACTGGCATGGAAATCTCATATATGAACATAATGTTCTTCTATACGGATGAAAAGTGAGGTTGGATAATAAGAGTTGTATGTAGAGAGAATGGTAAAGATTATTTGGGGATACTAATTAACTGACTTTGACTGTATTATTATAGATTTATTTGATAGCAACATTTGGACTGTCCACATATCATATATCACAGCAGTTATCACACCATCACCTATGATGTCGTTCGAACGTCACTTACAATTCAAAATAAATGAGCCATCGTGTAACAGTATTTCAAGGGCATTACCTGAGCTTTCCAGGGCCATGGCCAAATCCAGCGGAAACCATTTGCTTATGAAATGTTCGCAGTTTTGCTTCAAAATCTCGTCCATGGCGTGGTGCTTGTTGTCCGTAGGCAGGTAAGCCAGTAGGTACTAGAAACATTGAAATCACAATAGAAATCATAGAAACACGTCAATTCAATTTCCTGATTAATAATAATAATAATAATAATAATAATAATAATAATAATAATAATAATAATAATAATAATAATAATAATAATAATAATAATAATAATAATAATAATAATAATAATAATAATAATAATAATAATAATAATAATAATAATAATAATAATAATAATAATAATAATAATAATAATAATAATAATAATAATAATAATAATAATAATAATAATAATAATAATAATAACAATAATACCTGCAAATTGGCGATCGTTTGTTGATTCATTCCCTTCCGTCGATGACGAAGCAGCATCAGGGGTTGAGTCACGTGCTCGATCGCATTGTGAAGCTGCTAGATTATTTGCGTAGGTTTGAATATCATCCTCAAATATACTGCAATGTAATGACAAAACGCATTCAGATTACACTCTGTATGACCCGTTCGTATGGAGCATAGTACTGCTTTATTATAACGTTTAATCCACTTGTACCTCAATAGAATAACTAGTTCAACGTCATTGCAGTACTTCTCAACCACCCGAGCTCCATCACGTTGGATCAGATGTAGCTTTCGTCTAAAGCAGAAAAGATTACATACAATATTAGTCGTGGCGATGGAACTGTTATTCGAGAATGATTAAATATTTTAGCAAAAACATGGTCATTGTTCTGGTATAGGGGAAGTGTAATTGCATTTGTTAGGCAGTAGGATGCCGTGAGATGTTTGGACGAGCTAGTAATATGCAATAAAGAATAATATATATGTATATTTACTTGAGTTGGTGTTTTGTAGCGAATTCACTGTATTTCGATAGCAGCACTGAGTCAATGTTAGGCTGCCGAAGGAACGCAACCACGCGGTCGTTATACGCTAGAGAAAAGTTAATGAAAAGTTAATGAGAAAATTTGATTGAATCAGCAAGCACATTGATTCTCCATAAAGTGGGTGCTGTACTTACATAAAGTACTGAGTGGGGTGAAGTTGGACGTCACAGCCTGATTTATTGGTGGGGTTGCAACAGGAGTGGCAACAGGCTCTGGGGGAGGGACAGGACGTGGGGGACGTGGGACAGACAATCGGTTAATTGTTCCTTCGCTAGAGCCATTCTGAGTTGATGAAAGTGGTTTGGGTCTGGAAGATGTGTCAGCGCGTGAACTTTGGCGAGGCGTATCACCCTTTTCCAATGGTAAACGAGGGTCGATGAAAGTTGTTGAACGTTTCCCGTGATCAATGAAATAAGCCTACAAATAGAACAGAGTAAATATGACTCCATATTATTAGCAGCTATAGTAATAAATAAATATTGATATCCGAAGTGGTTTATTACAAAAAAGGATAACGAAATAACGAAATATAAATTATAAATCTACTTTAAAATAAAAGCACTTCCTCACCTGACCGAATTGATCTAACTTTTGCTCCCATCCAGGGGGTAGTGTTACTTGTTTCTTAGCGAAGAAATTGAGAAGAGTGATAAGGTCTCTACTGTGTTGGTATCTGTAGGAAAATTATGTACCGAAATTGTTCATGTAAATACAAAGACTGAGTTAAGACAAATGTATGCAATTGCAAATGAGTTTGATAAATCCGATACAGTATTTCTATTATATATTATCATTAAAAATTATAGAGTAAGAATCCGAAATATCGGGGAAATGGAAACATGAAAGTTATGTTCTCATACTGGATCCTGGTGCAATTGTGTTATTTTTGAAAATCAGTAATTACAAATCGATCCTGAATACTCTAATAAACCAAAAAAAAGTAATGTAGACGGTGTCGTCCTACCAAAGGCACCCGTACCACTCCTCTATTTCTAGATGAGTGGCTCTTTTCTCTAAGAGCAATGATTGTAAATGGTATACATTTACTGACACTGCAGATCAATTCCAACAGATTTCATGGCAGAATAGGCATCAATTGTAAAAGTGGAGTTAGAAGCCACATCTACTTACAATGCAATTCCCTCTGGACCATTCCATCCGCCATCCTTAGATGGTACTCATTTGATGTTTTAGATAAAATGAAGGCTGAGTTGACCTTCGGGGGATTTGAACCACAGTCGATCAGATATGATCCGATCTGAAGTTCGGTTGCTAAGCCATCTGGAGCTATCCTAATAAACCACAGTAGTTACTATGAAACATCAATGGAATGTTGAAGAAAATCACCTTTCAAATTTTGAAGGATCACTTCGGATACGATTGATAATTTGATAGACAGCGGCATTTTGACGCATGAATAAATTTGCAGGCTGAAAAAATACCAACACAGATATAAATAAATAGAAGCAAAATAATAGAAACATCGCATTGGTATTTAAAATAATGTACGCTGCAGCCAGCATTCCCTTCTGATTATAGAGAATGATCACGTGATGATTAGAACAAGGTGCATGTATTTCATTGGAATTTAACAATTTAGACAATTTTTGAGGCACAGATCTTAGTAATTCTGTTTGAATATTATCAATTCCTGATGACTTTTTATCTGGCAGTGCTAAGATAAGTTTGACAATGTCTGTTTCTTTTAAGTTATTAAAGTTAAATATTTAAAAGAATCAAATTGTGTAATCGATTTATCATTTACTTTAACATTTACTACATCGCTTGTTCTACAAAACTTTTGCCTGCTGCCAAGCAACATACATTCAGTTTTGTCTAAATTTAATGAAAGTTTATTTGCATTTAACCATTCGTAAATAACCTACATTTGAATATAAATATTGCCCTATAAGGTGAGCTCCATGTAAATAAGCAGTATTTTATGTGCTTTTTGGATCCTCAATAAAGTTTGATGATGATGATGATGAAGTCAACTATATCAGTGCCGCTATCAGTGAAGTTAGATTGGGAGTTCCTAATTTCCTATACGCGGATTATTAAAAACGAATTTACAATCAGAACTTTCCGATTTATAACATCAGAAATTAGAAGTGTTATAGAGCTATTTACGGGTTCCCAACGAGTCTCTCGAGAGTTATTTAAAGAAAAGATTGATAACCCTGATGGCGTATTTTGAAAAGACAGTGACTCAGGGATGTCTTGTTATGTCATATCGACATATGTGAAAAAGCGCTATACTTCTTACTCATAAATGTAATTTTAGAATAAGAGACAACGATGAGGCAAAAGCTTTTTTCCGTTACTCAGAGTTTCACGAATTTAATTGTGATCTTCAGACGGTAAAACTAAAAAACTTTTTCCTTTTGCCTCATCTTTGTATCTTATTCTATAATGCTCTGTTTTACTCAACATTGAGCACTTATAAACATATGTGAATTTGAGTTTAAAGTCAATATACTTAATTTTTTAATTTATTATTATAAATGTTATTTTAGAATACTCACCCCATAGTTTTTGATAAATTGGCAAAAGTCTCGACGAAGTAAAAATCGGCAGCCAGGTGTATCAGCTAATGATCCGACACGGCGTGGTATACTCGGCCGTCTCTGGTTTGTACCTTCCGGCAAATCTGGTGGTGGTGGTGGTTGGTCGTTTGAAGAACGGCTATTCGAATTTGAGTCGTTATCGGGATCTAAACCTAGATCGCGAGGCCTGTCACTATTGGAATTGGTATCGCAGATGGTTCTTCGTAAACTTTGATAACTGGACATGAAAATTCAAAGTATAAAACATAATTAAAGATCTAAAGTATAGCTTATATAGAGAATCACACATAAGTGGAAGTTAGCTCAAGAAAAATGAGTAGTAAAGACAGTTGGTTGGTTGAAAATTCAATTTCCATGGAATGAGCAACGTTCTTTGTTTTCATGCAAACGCAAATGTTTTCATCACAAGATCGGATAAGAAACTACAGTATATTTAGACGAGATATGTTTGCGTGCGCATTTGGACAAGACATTATTTATTACTTTAATATCGATCACTCGAGATAAGCAGACATTCTAAATATATTATATGCCATGCGGGGAGTAAATGAATTTCAAAAAACTTACATCACGTGGTACAGTGACTTATAAATGTGTGAAAGGTTATCGCTTCAAGAAAATGTTCAGTGTGATTATCAACATTAAAAAGACTGATTTGCTATTAAAATAGAAACAAACAAACAGTTTAAGCCAGAAACTACAGGTGAATCCGATTAAGGGTTTTAAAGCTGGATTAATATTTAATCTTGTATTTCACTCTTCAGTGCCTTCACTGATAAAATTCCGCATTTCAAGATCGATAAATTCCCAAAAGTCTGACCTAGAGCGCATTACTACTTCTTACACTTACCGTCGATCGAGTTGAGCCAATTGGGAATTAACATCTGAGTTTGGTTGCGAAGATTGATCTAATGAGACGAAACATACGATGGTAATCACTATGGAGATGATAAAACATCAACACCTGTTTAATAGGACGGTTATGTTGGTGTAGAAGCCCGACATCTCAACATCTATCTATATACTGGTCTTTATATGTTGAAACAGTGTCAGAAATCTAAATTTAATGCCGGTACACATCACATCATCTCATTCATAGTACATAGTGAGTGTGAATCTAGCATAAAGCAATTAGTGCAGAGAATAAGATCGTCAAGTATATTTCCCATTTTGTGATTATAAACTCATTCATGAGAATTTCCAATTGCAATAAAAGCAGATTCAAATTGCGCGCAAACTCGATTAGATTTAGGATCGATTTATTGACCGATTTTATTTATTATTCAGTGAGTGAAACATTGAGTCTAAGAGGGAATACAGAATAAGAAAATATAAACATGTGACATATACAAGAGAAATCAATTCTGATAACAGCAACAGCAACTGCTTTCAAGCAGAGAAATATTATCACATGGCGTGATTGGAATACAGTTACATCTATTGAATGTTGTATATAGTATACATTATTGGAGGATAGGCATCGAACACAGATATGAACTCTTTATCTTAATACTCTTAATGAATAGAAATTCGGAACATCCAGGACAAACGATTCCTTACCCTACAATATGCCTCCAAAATGAGAGATTGATCGAGAGTACCGAAACCGTTATGCTTTGATATGAAAAGGTGTAGCCTCGGATTCATTATAGTCATTATCATATTGACCGTACATAGATATCACGTAAATAGAAGAGAAACAAGGTATTGATTGATACAAAATATTCGGTTAAAAGAAGACCCAATATTCCAACCTTACAATCAGAACAAATGCAATAGGATATTCGAAAGCATGGTTGAACGGCAGAAGTCACTAAACTGAGTAGATATAGCAGTTACAACGATATTGATCTACATAGAAGGTGTCTGCAATGCTCCACGTCAGATAAAATCGAAGGAGTGGCTAAACGACAAGGATTTTCGAAGGATTTAAAAGTCGCGCAAATGTTGCTGTCGTTTGCCCAGGGCTTTAGACAAAAAACAGATTTGTCGCGCAAATGTTGCCGTCGTTTGCCCAGGGCTTTAAGAAACATAATGGCCAGAAACAAGTGCTTGTCTGCTGCTACTTATGAGTCGCTTGCGCTTGCGCATTTTTGAGCACTATTGACTTGAGATGTGTCTATATACTATTTGCAAATGCATTGTTTGCTACTTCGGCAGTTTGAGCACTCTGGTATGGCACAGATGTTTTTTTTCATGCAGTGAATTTCTCACCACATTGACTAACTCATCTTGACTTAGCTATAACAGGCGATTCAGTCTGCAGTCCCTCAGTCATTGAGCAGTACTGATGACGGCTAATGGTCAGAAACAAGTGCTTGTCTGCTGCTATACGTAGAGCATAACGTTTTATAATGTTGTTATTTGATACATTTTGATGTTTTTTCCCGGAATGATTTGAAAATAATTTCTTGTGTCAGAAAAATGTAGGGTATCATTTTATTCTTTTTAGCAGGGTAATTTAGCCAGATGGTAGATGCTCATTTACCCCTCCCGTTGATAAAGGTCTATAAAGCTACCAATTTCGTGCAAGTCAAGTACATTTCATTGTAGATAATTTACAATAAATCCCAATATATTGTTACGGTACTTTAAGATCATATTAGACAGACAGCCGATCGCGCAAAATTCGAGTGTCACGCACGGGACTATTTCATTACCACGGATATTCAACTCAACACTGAATCACAATATCATCATTCATCACCTACGATTGCTATCTCATGAATGTCTGTATACAGGTTAACTCAAAATTACGTGTGGTGATTGACATGCTTGTAGAATAATGATGTCGACCAAAGCCATAATTAATGATAGCCAAGTCAACACAACATTGGATAGAAAGGAACATTGAACTATACATTCGAACACTGTAGCATGATTTCCGTTATGGCATGGAAAATGGTAATGAGCCTTAATGTTACTACAACCGAAAACGTGATTTTACAAGTTGCCTTGTGCTACAAACTCATTAGGGTGCATTTCATGGTGTTGATTGGATGAGGTTCAAATACCTTTCTGTTCTGTTTCATAATCTCACATCGGTCGCGGTGGCGCAGTGTTAATTGTGTGGATATCCATTCTAGCTCCGTCTAACGTAAAATTCAATTGTGTTCGAGGACTGGAAGTGAGTATAAGACAGGTGTCCCATTACAGCAATCCAATTTTTATCTACGTCGTCATGATAATTGTTTTAACCAATCAAAATCACTATTGTATACAATGTATAGTATTAGAACATGGATTCCTTTAAACAATTTAGATAATTAAATTGAGATTGGCAGGGCGGCGTGACAGGCAGGGTAGAACAACATCGATAACAAAGATCAAACGAGCGAATAATAATAATAATAATAATAATAATAATAATAGTATTAATGCATACTCTCTATATCATGCAATCATTCAAATGAAAATTTTGATTCATAAGAAAATTTAGAATGTAAAATATAAACTCTATTGTTTCGTCTTGGACGCATTTACAAAAGATTGAATGAAATGACATCTGATATCATCCACTTACGTCACACAACTAAATCAATCTATGTACCTTTGAACTTTAAGTAAACGTCCGCAAGCAAATATATGTATACGGACAAACGCACACCTGTTACATTTTGACCGCAGCATTAACGAACTTTTGATTTATCAATATTATCGATTGCATTACAACCACTTTCTTCATGCTTTGAAAGTAAAGACATTCTTGAAAATGTTTTCATACATCGTGAACAATTGTATCGTTTTACATCCGAATGAGTTTGTAGATGCGCCCGTAAGTTTGACCTGTCCGCAAAAGCCCGCTGACAGAGATCGCATCGATATGGCTTTTCACCGGTATGTGTTCTGATATGGCCCTGCAAGAGCCATGGTCGACTGAAGGATTTCCCACATATTGTACATTTACAAGGTAGTGTATGAGTCCGTATGTGCATCTTGAGCGCACCTAGTGACATGTAAATTTTATCACAGTACTTGCATGTAAACATTTTACTCTTTGGTGAGGCCACAGATGATTGAAGGTGATTTCTACGCTGTTGGTTCGTATCAGTTTGCTGTTTAGCAGCAGGAACGACATGGTTACTGCCAATGTGTGGTGAAGACTCAATCGATTCACAACTTTTACTCCGCGTCTCGTTGGTGTAACGTTCTCGCGACGAAGGTTGGACAGGCGTGCTATTCTCTTCACATGCGCCAATAACCGCACCGTTGTTGATACTCATCTTACTATGAAGTAATAATGTGCCAGCAGGATCGTGTATTAAATTACCATTGTGGTCATGACACACAAGCGGGTACGGGCGACGATGAACGAATGCTGTCTTGTCCGCAGAAGTTGGGCATTGCATTGTACTCAACCAATTGCAAGCTAAGCGGGCATCGTATAAATGAGATTGACGAGTAACAAAATACGGTAGTCTATTTAGTGTTATGGGCGAAGTAGAAAGCGATGAAACTCTGGGGATTTCAGTGTCATACTGTCGATGCCATTTTTTGTGTATGCCATCCGCTGAACAGCGTCTGCGGACATCTTCCGTAGCAGGTTGTTCCTTTTCAGTTTCCGCAAGAGATGGTTCGTTATTATTCCGATCCAACCCTACGAAAAAAATAATAAAGTAACAATCCCATTGCAATATACCTAATAACATATACTGTTTAAAGAACCGCTTACTTAAGACTAATATAAATATTTTTACAGAGCACAGGTGCAAAGCCGTACTACAAAAAAATGTTAGCTGAACTTATAACAGAATTCCTTCAATAAGTAAGATAATAGTAAACTAACAGCCGGCAAGCACATTGAGTCTTGTTCAAAAGTGAGAGAATAGGATATCAAAATGCAACAAGTGCACAGGCGATAGAGAGACGTACATATGTGAATGAATCAATACAACACCATCATCATACATCGTAAACAATAGCAATAATAATAATAATCAATTGAACTTACCACAAATAACGTTGCTCTTTTCATTAATCACTTCTTGGTGATCAATTCCATCTTTACATTTCCTTTTCTTAACTAAAAACGATCTAGGCATGATGATAATAATCAACAGATGCGACAGTATAGCCGTTGAAACGAACACTTGTTTTCAGCTATGCAGACTACTGTCAAAGTCAAGGCCAAAGACAATGTCGCAACCAACCAGCTAAACAAGAACCAATACAATACAAAAACGGACGATGGTCGAGTGCGCACACAGTGAAAATATAGTGTGTCACATGAAAGCGATCGATTTGCAATGGGTTCTAGACAAAGTTATTGATTAATTGAACAGAATATGCGATAGTCGATTGTCTTGTTGCTTTTTATATTGTCTTATGCATGATATAAGATCAGTTAAAACGGTGATGATAATGATGTCGAAATTGATAATAAAACACCGGTTCTACAAACAACAGATTGTAACCAGTAACAAATCACTGTCGTCAGTCAATCATATGACATCGCAGTCAAATTGAGCCACTTGCTAAAACCACAACAGTGTACAAGGCAGCAGGCAATATTTATCAGTCGAATGTTGCTATGAACAGTCTTTGACTACGCTTTGTTTGCCATCATCATCACTTGAGAAGCAGCTTTTCAGACCTAACATTGGCTCCATTCAAAATCATCACACCAACACAATCGTTTTTGCTCTAATCGCCGCTAGCAGGTGACTGGGCGGCATGTATTGTTCTCACCCACAAGAATTTGAATGCCGATGGTCGGCAATTGAAATACACCTGTGTGTTTTGTGTGATAAGAAAATAACTGCACAGATTTGCTTTCACTCGACATTTGAAGGACAAAACAACACGACATGAAATCGATTTTAAACCATCGAAATAATCACAAATTTACAAATTCATTATTGGTTTCTTTAGCGTCACGGCAAACCCTTCCGACCACATTAATAATTTGGAACTGTGCGGGTTAACAATATAATTTGATTTTCAGTTGGACAAACGCAGGTGGATTAATTAGATCCCCATTGCGGACAATCAAAATTCTGCCGCACAGGTTCAGATAAAATGGACAGTCGAAAGGGCGATGAATCAGGTGAGTGCAAAATTAAATATCGTGGGTATCTAAAAGCTCATTAGCGTAACCAAACTATTAAATTATATACAGCTTAACAAAGTAAAGCCATTTGTTCAGTTAGTAGGGTTTTAGGGCTCAGAAAAAATCGACGAAGCGGGAGACGGATACAACATGCCGAGTAAACGACAGTCCAAATGTGATCAGGTGGATGATTGAAAGACAATGAGCCATTCCACCTGTTGCCTTGACGCCAACCTGTCATCAATCAATCAAAAGTAGAAATAGAACACCGGGTAAATATGCGGCAAAACGGATCAAGCCATTATACGCTTAAAAACACAACAACATACTTCAGATTAAATACTTAGGTCGAAGAGACGATTGAAATATTGACGTAATTGACACCATGAAGAGCGTGGCTGTATGTAACAGATTAATACAAGAGCATATAACCTGTAGTAACATTCCAATCCCACACAGCAGCACAGACCTACATTGAAATGAATGTACACAGTGTGGTACCATGGCAACAATTTAAAGTCAAAGATCAACTAAGAAGATAAAAGATACTTTCTTAGTAAATGTAATGAGTTTTAATTATAAGAGTTTTAATCGAGGAATAACAATGGAATGGTGAAAAGCCAGTGTTAAATTACAAACAGCGCAAGAGGACAACCCCGGCCGTAAATCCCGGATGTGTGGGGGTTTGGAAGCAGCGCCAGCCGTTATCTCAAAAGTAAATTTGAGATAACGGCTAGGGGTTTTGTCGAAGTCGGCCGATTTTCTAGACAATGTGATTTTCGTTATAGAGATCACTCTCATATTGTCGCTCCATTGTCGTGATCACGTGCATGGGTTTTCGTTTCATTTTTTATCTCCAATTTGTAGTTATTGGGATTTTTTCGTTTCATTCTCGTTTTTACCGACTTTTTTGAGTCATTAGAATTGAGTATAGAATTTTAAATATAAACGATTTCAATGAAATTAAATTCGTAATGAATCTTGAGCAAAAGATTCAAGATGTTCAACATGTGAACATCATAAAGTTAGAACAAAATGCGTTTTTGGAATAAGATTCAGAGTCAGACAACATATGCTGTAAAATTAAAATCTCCAGAGAATAATTTGATACGTAAATTGTGTTTTTAATTAAGGGAGGAGAGAGTGCTATCATAAATGTTGTACTTTCAGTCTAATACATGCTTTGATGTCTTTGATATCTCAAAAAATTCTTCGTACAAAAGCGTCTGTAAAATGACCCCAAAGCCGTTATCTCAAATCGGCCACTGCTTCTAGAATGACTAAAGCCGTTATCTCAAATCGGTCATTGATTCTAAAATGACTAAAGCCGTTATCTCAAATCGGCCATTGATCTAGAATATGCTAAAGCCGCTATCTCAAAGCCATTCAAATTTGCAAAATCTTTCAATTATCGTTGCAAAGTCGGAATCTCTCTATCTAGAATATTTATTCTCGTTTCATTCTCGTTCCATTCTCGGTAAGATCACTTCCGTTAAATGTTCGCCAGCCAATCAAAATAATCTTGCGAAAAATCAAACCAATCAAAAGCTTTCCTTCAAAGCGAGGCTTTTCTAGATAGAGCAGCATCTTTGTATATAATCGGCCAGATTATCGGGCCGATTTGAGATAACGGCATTTGAGATAACGGCTTTGAGATAACGGCTGGCTCTCGTTTGGAAGTACAGCACTCGATATTACTTTCAAATGATACAGACACTGCAAAATCTTCTTCTTCTTTCAACCTGTCCTTCAATGAAAGAAGATTCGGGCCATTCTCATTGTGGCCAATTTTATTATGCTTTAACCATTGCTGGGTCTTCTTGTTTGTGGCAAAATTTACAACTCAGGAATTTACTTCAAGGGCCATGTATGGCAGAAATTGTTCAATCTAGCATATAATTAGACTATATAATTATGTGACTAACTGACTTCACTCAGGCAATTAAACAAAACGCTTTCCTTTTAAAATAGAATCTTGGCAATATAATAATTTTTCATGTATGCATTAATTGCATACCGTATACGCCTGCATACCCAGCATAAGTTTTCAAGGTACGCAAATATCGTGCTCTTATCGTTGGGCAAAATCTCAATCCCACCAAAGACTGGGCAGATCGTCACAGCCGTGTGAAATGGAACCTTACCGACAAAAGAGAAGTTGACAACTGTGCAGTTACTCATATTCTGTATAGCTCATGGCAGAATATAGCTCATGGCTATTTCATTCTGTATAGTTCGAAACTCTAATAACATTTAGTCGAAAGGTAGTAAGCAATCTATCATGCAAAAATGTGAAGCCGAAACTAATGTTTAGAACTTCAATACACTCGTAAAGATTACTAACCGGTACAAAATGTTTCTATTAGAATCTTCATATATTTCTTTACACATAATGTTAACGTAATGGTTGGCGATTTTTATTCGCAGATGGTCCGTTGTCATGGACGAACGATGCTCCGTTTTGATAAATCGAACGCAATGGCGAAAAACACCATAAAGAATTTTACAAAAAAGCGAAGAGATAAGGAGTAAATTCGGATAGATGTAGCGAGAGAGAAACTAAGAACTTGTATTCATTATAGTTTTATAGATGGTTTTGGATTGTGTCACAGGTCAGCAAGAAATGAGCATTTACCAGTCGACAGCTTGCGTACTATTATATTGCTCGAATTTGAGGCAATTATCGGTCTTAATAATAAGCATCCTGAAAATATGATGAAGAAAATATAGTCTTACCTGTTCTGCTAGGTCGTGTCCAAGTTGTTGTTCTTGTATTATGGTTAATGTAGTAGACACGAGAGTGAGAATCGATAGATCTTTGCCAATCTAAATACAATCAATTCCATTTCACAAATTATTAAACACATTTTATGGCCGATTCCACAAACGATTCCATGATAATCGATATCGGTCACAATAATAACTCAATTCTATGGCAATTTAATTCTTTATCTTAAAATTATTAATAAACTTATCAATAAATTATTAATACTGGCGGTGATTTCATCTTTACATTTACCCTCCGTGGACGCTTAACAATTTCTATTTTTAACTCATATATGTATATGTGTTGCCTTATGTTGAATTACCCATCATAATGTCTTCAATAGATTTAATTAATTTTCTTAACTATTGTTAAAATTACTATTAAAATCTTTTATTTTATATTCATATTATATATTTAGAGGTTAGAGACTGACGTGTGTGTTTTGGTTACGAATAACTGCACGAGTTGGCTGTATAATGAAATTGTATAATCAACGAGGCCGTCGAGTATTTGCAAATCAATGTAAAATATTTTTCATGTGTACTTACTTGGAGGAAGTGTTTCTTCATCCTCTCTCTGCGCAATAACCTGGGCATTTCGTTGGGGTCCTGCCCCACTACTTTTGTCTCTACCATTACCATCATTTTCAGTATCACGTCGACGATTCGACGAAGAGCCTTCACCTTGTCGTGACACACGAGACTTCGTAGCAAGGACCTTTGGCATACGATCTTGGTTTGATTGTGCGGGTTGGAAATCAGTTCTATTGCGGACGCCACCGTCTTCTTCGGTCATCTGTTGACTATTTGCCGACGGTACAGAATTTCGCCAAGCAGACGCCTTTAAACAGACATTCTTGTTAAAGTTTCTCATGGACCTTAAATTCGATTCATCAAAGTCTGTTGTGTTTCTGCGCGGCGGTTTGGGTGGGCCACGAGTAACATCAATACTTTCGTTAACACTATCTACAGTGTTTCTCTTATTAGCTTTTGAACGATGTTCGCGACTTGCGATTTCATCGATCGATGGACTAACACATCTCTGTCGAACAACAGAGTCAGTACTGTGCGGATTGGAAATTGCATTGCTATGCACACCGGTGGGCGCTGATATCTTCCGAGCATTCACAACGTGCGTGGCATGAGCCACATCACCGTCACAAGAGATTGACCTTACTGCTATACTATCGGTTTGGTTTTTTCTTTGACCGTTGGTAGATGCTGTTGTAATATTTCCTTTACGTCTGACGTCTGCTGTCCGAGGCGGTGTTGTATTGGTGGTGACAGCACGGTCTTTGGTAACAGGATCAGCTAGACGGGTAGTTACAACAGTTATTGCATCCAGTCCTCGTTCAGGGCTGTTAGACGATGTCGGTGGACTGGCATATTGACTTCTTTCGATAGTGGAATTGTTTGAGATTGGTTGATATGTCGAGGTTTCAGTAATGGAAGAAACAGGTACCCTTCTTTTGTAGTTTAAAGGCTGGGGGCTGTATTCCACGGCAACGACTTCATCTGTTCTGCTCAACGGAAAATTCTTGTTACCCAATGGTTGCCCGGAGCTAGTAGAAGCTGAAACAGGCGGGTCAACAGGAAGTTTCTCGTTGTCGACAGGGAAAACATTTTCATCGTGGGACTCATCGCGTCTAAGTGATGTTGGGTCGGATGAAGTGTGCTGTACTTTGCGTTTAGCTATTGGTACATCTGATATCAGTGCCTGCAGACTTGGAAAAACATCAGTACGTCTGGTTATGGTATTTGGCGACGATTTCGTCTTTGAAACAGGAATATCCATAATGGGGGATATCATTCCATTTGAGAATTCATCACCCAGCAACGGTGTCTCGCGAATAGGATTATGGTCTTCTTCACGAATGACTCCAGTCTTAGAGGTTGAAATAGTTGTTGGTTTATTCCAATCAAACTGCTGCTGTGAATTGTTTGCGTCGATAGGTTCCGGTGAAGAATCTACATTAAATATAGCTTTGTAATAAGATTTACTACGGGTAATTGATGGTTCTAAATCAAGCATTGAAAAAGGTCGACGATCAACTTTAGTATTGTACTTCACGCGATTAATAGGAATATCAAAGTCATCTGCAGGCCGTGGCAACCTCATTACCAACGCAGCTGGTTGGCCATTAGAAATGCCTGTTGAGTCATCAGTAGCACTCGCAGCCCTCTCCCGTTGCGGTGACTCACCTAATAATGTGGGCCCGTCAGCACTGTTTATATCAATAACAGCAAAATTGTTAACCAGCTCAGTAGCAGAACAGCCAGCGCCATTTTTGTCTACGGTTATGTGATTATCAATGACAGGTGTCTGAAGATCAGGAGTTTGATTAAAGTCTGTTGTTTGCATGACGTCATTCGATGATTCGTGATTTTGAACATTGGATTTCGATGCAAAAGCAAAGAGATCACGGTCTAACGGAAAACTCGTCTGATGAGTTTTTGGTGATACTTGATTTGATGTCGTTCTATCTATTGAACGATATTGTGGAATAGAGATCACTTGAACATCTCCATTAATCTTTTTCCTATGTTTGTTTTGATCAATACTGATCTCTCTGTCACTTTCATCGATATCTGCCTCACAATCTAAAATATGGTTACTATCATCCCCATTAGCAACAATAGGGCTAAAATAACTGGATGTTCTGGTTACTTGTTCAATTGATTGGTTGTGTTCTTGTGATTCTTCACTGGGTGTCAATGAAACAGGCGAATCAGGATCAATAAAAGATGGAGGACGATCGTTGTTTGATTCTGTTGAGGATGAAAAGTTACTACGTGTTTCATCACTTGATGAGCATGATGAAGCACGACGATTAATACAGTTATCACCATCAGACGCAGACGAACCCGAACTTGGACGAACTGCATTAGATCGAATAGTGGGTAGTGTACTATTAACATACATAGATGCCCTACTGGCATTGAACGCTTCTAGCATAGCTCTACCATTTTCATTGTTTTGACTTTGGGTAAATTCCATTTGGTAGCAAGAATGAGGTCGGGGTCGTTGTCCACTAGTTGAAGGACGGATATCATCATCATCGTCATCAGAAGATGAACATTCTTGCATTGCAAATGGAGCACTGCTGCGAGTATCGAAACGAGGTCGTTCTCGATGTGGTGATGACGTTTCCTGCTCATCTCCAAGGCTCCCTATAAATGATCCAACGGTAAGTAATATAGTAACATAAGACATCATGAATATACATGCAAACGGTTTAATCAAGTAATGGATATTACATACCGTATCTTGCTCGTTGAGCAGATTGTCTGACAACTATTGTAACACTGAATGACCCTTGTACTTTGTCAGCCGGCGTCCTTCCGACCAATGGCTGAGTGATTGTCTTTGGTCTACAATTAACAACCAAATAATGTTATAACGATCATAAAATATTCATTTTCATTACCATTTTGGTGTAAATCAATATAGCATATCTCAATGAATGTCTGGGTTGCCATTTGTGCAAAATAAAATTTCTGCTAGATCCACATAAATATCGGCCTTGTTAATACCACCGATACCTTTTCAATCAACAACGAGTTACGATACAACGAACTTCTTGGTCATTCGAGCTGAATTCAACAGATCCATTTAGCCTACATATATAACTGTTGTAATAATATGAAGTAAAATACATATATGCGAAAGTGCTCAATGTTTGAAGAAACTTGAGAACACGTGAAACTTGGAGTTACGGAATTTAGAAATCAATGACAATATATATATAAAGCTTCTGTCTAGACTACATGTATCTTACATCTATCAAGCGTCATTATCTAAATTTGGCATTCTTTTGTATCAAAACTTAGATAAAAAATAAAATGATATCACAATTATTGGGCTGGCTACATTGCAAATTGAGTCACGCAAAAATAGCGATGTAATCGTCACTTAAACTCACTTCCGAACTTACCTTGATAGGGTTGATCATAAAAAAAATCACAAATCAAAATTTTACCTCAATTTGTTGCACATAGTGATTTGAAAATTTTGATTTTATATGAGTCGACCAAATTATGATGTTAACAGTTGCCATGGTAACTTACCTGTCGTAGCCAACAACATCAATAATGGATGCTAAAGGCAGTGAGACTTTTCCTAAGAATTTGCCTAGGGTTGGTCTTGCACCGCCTCTGTTAAGTACTTCAAGTTCCAATAAATCAGCACCAGTAGCATGGAAAACATGAACCTAATAATATCAAAACAAAGCAAAACCTAAAAAACGAAGCGCCTCGAGCATGTCAATTGAAGTATTCGCATCCTAGGAAATTACTGAAGTGGTAATACAAATTTTATTTTGAAGGTCTTAATAATAATTTCAAAACTCAGGCTTCACAATAATTTAGTTAATCACACCAAGAGATTAAGCCGTCACTAATTTCATTTTCAATGAATTGTGCTTATTTATATTGATCATATGAGATTGACTTGATGCTTGATAAATAAATAGGATTTAATTTACCTCGTTGACCCATATAGGATTGACAACATTATTCTGTACAAAAGTTTTTGCTTTCTGTCCATAATGACGTTGAAGAGAAGCTAAGTATCGAAAACGTGGAACGATGAATAACTTAACATAGGCATTTGGTTTACCAAAGAAACTTTTCTTGAGGCCAGTTGCCTTGAGACCTGTTAAAACACAACAAAAAAGTGGTAAAATATCATGACAAGACACGTATGTCTGGATTAATCAAAAGCTTCATTGGCTGGTCATTTTACAGAGATAATAGAATCAGCTGATCCTAGCAACCATCTCATGAATTCGTATGGCTTACTGCAGTAAATGTTGAAACAGTCACATGATCTTGTCAGAATTGCCTTAGAGCGTGAGTCTGGACATTCTCTCCTCTATTTCTAAAGGAATTTCTGATATGACTCAATGGTGATATGTGCCCTTGATTGATCACATGTGCATCTCTATAGATGGATGTAAAGGCAAATGTTGAACAGAACAGTATGAACAAAACTCATGTATGGCACAATTTTGTGCATCCAGGTTAAATTATGTGATGCGATGGATCTCAAACAATGGAAACACTACGGATTAAAATAGTACAATAATAGACAACCGTATGTAAAATCTAAGGAAATGATATCAGGCCTTTTTGTATCACTTGAAATTAAATTAAAGTGGCTTTGTAGTTTCAGGAGAAAGCTACTGTATAATTAACACTAGTTTGTTTCTGTAAGTTCTGTTTAAATTGAGGTGGTTTATCATATCCATTTTCATATGTTTGGAATAGAAAGAATCCAACTACTGAGCCAATCCAGTCCATTGGACATTATAGCAGAAGAAGGATCTTTGATAACGACATATTTTGATATTGATTTCAGTGTGACTCAAAATCTTGTTGCAATGATATACAGCCAAAAGCTTTCCTTCCATGAAGACAAAACATTATCTTACATTGGCTGTCAATTATTACTTTTATTTTTATAATCATGAAGTACTTTTTGTGGTTTTCCTCTTCTAGACTTACCTGATACTGACACCACAAGCAGTGTCTCAGCACCTGAAATCATCACTTGTTCGGGTGGCGTCTGGAATCAAGCAGAATCATTATATAAATCAAAAGTACAGTAATCAGACTGCCCAATATCCCTCTTCTATCTCTGCATGAGTGGCTCTCTTTGGTCAGAGAAATAATTGCAATGGCAAATGCCATTCAAAGATCCCACAAGTGACAACTGCATACAGATTTCATGGCAGATGTTCTGAAAGCCCAGCAATAAACGGTGCAGCACTTTGTTATGCAAGTTCCTATGGACCCATCTACTCCCAATAAAAGACGGTACTCATTTCATGTTCTGCTAAAGTGAATGTTGAGTTGGCATTTAGGAATTTGAAGCACATCAGATCTGCAGCCAGGGTGTTTTTTCATCTGCAATATTCCCAGTTGGCCAAAACAATCAAATCTGCCAAATGTCTCTTCTTGCTTAAAATAGGAAGTGGAATACTGTATTAGTACCATAATATACATAAGGAGTACGTTTCTAAGGATAGCATGTTGAACAGTTCTGATGAGAGTGTATGACATACCTTCAGATTGATCAGAGAACATGGAACACAGACATAGAACATCTGACTAGTGGCGAGCACTTCTCCTGTCAATCCATGGAAGTATTTGAAGTGGCATTTATTAATGGCTAAAAACAGAATAGTCAACAATTAAAAACGGTTTAAACTCATGCAATGATGAGCTCTGGTCGAGGTACTTGGTTGGTTGGATATCTATTCTATTTAGATATTTGTATGCACAACTAATAAGCTTTAATGACACCTACGGTAAATGCTTGATGTTAAATGGTTGCTCTCTGTCTCTGCATTAATAACATCTACAACATGATTGATATGCTAGCTATTAAACAAATAGTTCACACTCTCCGTGAACTATGCTCTGATAGCACCACGAGTGGCACGTAATAAGAAAACGAGAAGGCATCAGAAAATTACGAGCTGCCTTGGCGAGCAGATTATTGAATTTATGATAACTTTTTAGAATGCTGCTAACTTTCATTTGGAGGAATGGTTTAGTTATTTGAAATTTAGCGGTTGATTTTGTTTATGTTTTGGTTTTGGTAGTATATTGAGAGCTTTCTTTTCAATGCCAGGACTTTAGTTTTTATACCTATAGCTTTGACTTGCTCAAGTCTCACTCCTGTGTTATGCCGATCTTGATGGATTGGGAAGTGAGACTTGTGTCCTTTGAGTAATCTATTGTCTTAAAACACAGAGAAACCACCTCATTTTACAGGAAGTGATGCACATAGCTGTTAGTGTTCGAGGGAGTAATGTGGGATGTGAAACCATACGGCACCTGAAATTGGCGAAGCAATTGAGTTTGTGTAGAGTTCTGAAGGGATTACATGTATTACATGTTGATTCCCCACCAAAGGTTGAGTTTTAAAGAGAGCGACTACAAATTACAGTGTACATGTAGAGCAAGATGTGATACAAACAGAAGTAATGTAAACTGTTAATACGGTAAACACAACATTCAAACCAAAACATTTGGACTGCAGAAACTAAACATTGGAGCCCTTTCCGATCATCAAGTAGACGATGCCGAAGGTTTTTTCAATAGCAGATATGTTTCCTAGTGGATTGGCTCCAGCATTTCTTTGATTGATATCAAATAATGATCATCAAATTCCCCTTCCTGCGAACCTCGTGAAGTCATGATTTTTGATTATCGTAAATATTTTGTTCTGATCATAAATTTGTCATTGACATGTCTAACGAAAGACCAAACTAACTACTATTTAAAGAAACAATTATTTGTGTTACTTTGAAAGACTTGAATGAACATTAAATATCCTAAACGTTTGTAAACATTTCTAATTCCAGGCTAAAATTCTCTACAACGTTATACACCATTAGAAGTAGAACACTTGCTTGTGTTGGGTGCGCTGTGCAGGAGTCTGCAAAACGGCTCTCAAAGGACACAAGTCCAGCTTTCAGCAAAAAAAAGCTGGGCTTAAGCCAGTCAACCTATAGCTAGGAACTTGCGAAAATTAGCCATTAAAGGATGAGGGATGTATTAATGAAATGATTCATTTCAAATGAAATTATGTTATGTTATGTTTCCACAATTATCAATTCAGTAAAAGTTAGCCAAATTGTGTTTGAATTGTTAATTTGTGCAAAATATTTTGATACACTTTAAACGTGTTTGTTTACTGGTTCGGATATTTTTCCTACAAGCCATTTGATTTATTTTGAACAACTGAGAAACTGCTTGAAACAGTAACTCAATGAAATTGTATATGACTCTACAAATATTCACTGTATTTGCTTTTTATTACTTGCTAGTTAATGCCATGCTTAAATAATTATTGGTTATTTGGTATTTTCATAAATTTAAAAGTAGATCCACGGGGTCAAGTTCAGCTATGGGAAATGGCGTTATTGGCGTTAACCAACCAAATTGCAAGAATGAATCGTAGCAAATCCTTGTTATGTTCTAAATGCTTTTATCACATCTCTCAGATCAAAATACATTCAACTTGGAAACGCTCCTTACCTGCTGATAGTTACACCAGAGTATGTTTAAAAATATGACTATTTCTCTGATGGAGGGAAATTGGTAGAATACCGTTCAATGAATTGTACGTTGTAATTGATATGTTGAATTTATTCTTTGAGTGATAGCAAGCCATCAGATCTTCCAGAATAGGAAATATTTGAAATATTTCCTAGTTCTTGTTTTCAATCATTTTTCAGCCGAATGTTGATTTGTTAGATTGGTGGCTGTTATGCTTGCTAATAGAATCCATTTTTAATGATTATTCTTGATGCCTTGGATGTATGTATCAATGTTTCACAATATTTGAGGCAAAAATATTTCAGATTTTTGCAATATCTCAAATATGAAAAACAAACGTTTACAAACGTTACCGTTTTATTTATCTGCTTACTAACCATTATCAAAAGTCCACAATCATTAGTTTATCCACTATTAAACATGTTTGCAATTTAGACAACAACCTTGCTAAGATCTGATATCTACACCTTCTGCTAAATGGGAGCAAAATGATGTTTGATAGTTTAGCATTGGGGAAGGCAGCTCCATTTCAACTTCCAAGGAGAATTTCAGAAGTCCGACAAATGAAAATTTTTTAACTGACATTCACCATCAAGTTAATGGAATTTACTTGCATGGAGTGCATTGTGCATTGCGTATGTGTGATGTGGCGCAAAGTGAGGCAAAGTGAACAAAGAGTAATTTATAAACATTTTGAAATTATGAGACAATTTTGAAAGTCGTGTTGTTATTATGGACAAATAATTGATAGATGTTGTGATCAAATTGGGCTAAGTGATGGTAGAGCGTATGTTTGCAATAAATGAAATTGACTTTTTGAAAGGTCAAACAAGACATGCACCATTTTTTAAATTGTATCTCACAGATTTTTATCTTTACGTCATATTTTTTCAATGAGTTGATATTTGAGCAGTGAGACTATTTTTAAGAAGCAACTTCTGTAATGCTGCGTTGTATTAACATAATTTATAAAAAACAGGAACAAAACAATGCGAATTGAATAAAGATTACGACAATCAGGGTTTTATATTCGACATAACATCTACCAGGCGAACAAGCGAGAAATTTTATCAAAACATTGCAATTTGAAGAGCAGAGACATAAACGACTGAAAATAGTCAATAATGAGAATAAATACAGTTTTGATTAATTTTGATGTAGCAAATCATAGATTTCAAACATCCAGAAGCCAAGCCAAATATATGACGTAAATTCATATATCTCCACAATATCAAATGTGATTGAAATACAATATGGAAGTTGTTTATTTGAGGCTGCACTTCCAAAGTATCTTCAATTTCATAGCTTTTCAAGCAATGAATTGCGAAACGGGAAAAGATAGATCAGAAGCCTGTGAAAAGTGATTGAAAAATGTGATCCTGACCCCCATTTACAACTTTTAAGTTATACTACATACCTTCCTCATAGGATGAAGTCTTTGATATCAACCATGAAACTGAGCCAGTCGAATGCTTGCCAATATTTTTCGTTCTTGAGTCTAGGCACTCTGCATTGTCATAATTTTCTAAAAGACAATAAATAGGAAGAAAGAATAAATTTAGGAAGTCCATTGGTGTCATAAAACATGTGCATTGTGCATACAGCTTTAGTCCGGAGCTAGGCCTTCCCTATTATAAGCAATAGGTATGCACTATCAACTAACAATACCCATATCATCAATGGAATAATAAGATTACAACAGTACTTTCAATTTAAAATTTGCTTGAATTTTCATTTCTTGAAATCCAGTTCTATTCAACCCCACCAGTTGGCCCTACTGAATATTTCAATCAGCCTATCATCGCATAGTGTTACATAACAGGCTATGGATTGGCTAATTATTATAAAGTTGAGACGCTAGAATTTGGAAAAATGAAAAGTTAAGAAATGATGTCAACTATCTTTTAAAAATTTTTTGTTGTGGTTAAGAATAATCATTCTAGGCTATATAGAGTTTATATTTGGGCTTGTTTGAAAAAAGACGAGTCAAATTAATCAAATTGGGATAGTAGAGTTTGATATAAACTTATTCTGAAAAGTAATGAGATTAAGGGGGTTGTGATATCAGCAGGCTTACACTGTACATGGTACAACAGTATAAAATAATATAAATATTTAGACAATTGACAGGTGAAGTGTAACAAACAAATGACACCCTTGAAAAGTGAGTTACATCCCGCGTTTTAAATATTATATGTTGAATTTATTCTTTGAGTGATAGCAAGCCATCAGATCTTCCAGAATAGGAAATATTTGAAATATTTCCTAGTTCTTGTTTTCAATCATTTTTCAGCCGAAAATTGATTTGTTAGTTTGGTGGCTGTTATGCTTGCTAATAGAATCCATTTTTAATGATTATTCTTGATGCCTTGGAGGTATGTATCAATGTTTCACAATATTTGAGGCAAAAATATTTCAGATTTTTGCAATATCTCAAATATGAAAAACAAACGTTTACAAACGTTAGGCCTACCGTTTTATTTATCTGCTGACTAACCATTATCAAAAGTCCACAATCATTAGTTTATCCACTATTAAACATGTTTGCAATTTAGACAACAACCTTGCTAAGATCTGATATCTACACCTTCTGCTAAATGGGAGCAAAATGATGTTTGATAGTTTAGCATTGGGGAAGGCAGCTCCATTTCAACTTCCAAGGAGAATTTCAGAAGTCCGACAAATGAAAATGTTTTAACTGACATTCACCATCAAGTTAATGGAATTTACTTGCATGGAGTGCATTGTGCATTGCGTATGTGTGATGTGGCGCAAAGTGAGGCAAAGTGAACAAAGAGTAATTTATAAACATTTTGAAATTATGAGACAATTTTGAAAGTCGTGTTGTTTTTATGGACAAATAATTGATAGATGTTGTGATCAAATTGGGCTAAGTGATGGTAGAGCGTATGTTTGCAATAAATGAAATTGACTTTTTAAAAGGTCAAACAAGACATGCAGCCTTTTTTAAATTGTATCTCACAGATTTTTATCTTTACGTCATATTTTTTCATATTCTATCATCGCATAGTGTTACATAACAGGCTATGGATTGGCTAATTATTATAAAGTTGAAACGCTAGAATTTGGAAAAATGAAAAGTTAAGAAATGATGTCAACTATCTTTTAATAAAATTTTGTTGTGGTTAAGAATAATCATTCTAGGCTATATAGAGTTTATATTTGGGCTTGTTTGAAAAAAGACGAGTCAAATTAATCAAATTGGGATAGTAGAGTTTGGTATAAACTTATTCTGAAAAGTAATGAGATTAAGGGGGTTGTGATATCAGCAGGCTTACACTGTACATGGTACAACAGTATAAAATAATATAAATATTTAGACAATTGACAGGTGAAGTGTAACAAACAAATGACACCCTTGAAAAGTGAGTTACATCCCGCATTTTAAATATTATATAGAATGAACAATGGGTTTATTTTTTCTTCATTAGACATTCATTTGTTGTTAAAATAAAATACACTGTAATATGCAACGTTTTGCAATATCATGTGCGGAAGTGACACGCCTATGCAAAGTGAAGTGAATTAAGAGTGACTTATAACAATTCAGAAACATAAATATTGACATAAACGCATATTATGGAGAGATCTTATCAGGAATCTAACCCTTGGAACTGCATCAATACATAACAGCCATTGCACATCATCAAATCAACATCATCAAAAAAACAATTTCACTCTTATGACTGGGTAACACAAGGCAAAACGTAAAATAGTGTTTCCAGTTCACAGCAAAAGAAATCAGTGATAAGAGGTTTGTGCCTAATGTCAGTCTATGTCTAACAAGGATAATACATTTTCAAATGTGAGTACATTAAAGTGTTAGTGCTGTCACATGGTTTGCAGAACTTGGATGTGAAATATAGTGCTCAACTTCCAATAGAAATCGGCTAAAGTAATAGTACAAACAAAGAAACTACAGAAATATTTGCTTGTTGAACAATAATAGCATGTGAAGTATCAACTATTAATCAATGTCAACCAAATTTCAACCAAATTTTAGCAAGTAGGCCTACATGGCCTTTCATTGAATCATACATTAGTAGGCCTATAGTTCTACAAAAACTAGGTTTATATCTATCTAAACCAAAAATGAAAAAGTCTATGTGAATCCATGTTATGGTCCAGTTTTCTACAGCTTTCTCAACTATTTTATCAAAGCAAAATATGTGAACTATGGCCTATAAATAGTTTTTATTTAGAGCGTTTTACTTAGACAAAATAGATAAATCTAGCCTTGTGTAAACTGACCGCCTATCTGAAATTTTCAAAAGTGGACTTTTGAAAACCTGGGTTTTTGCTCTTGTGTAAATTACGTAGATTATATAAACAAACATTATTGTCTCAATTTGTCTGCCTCTGTTATCGTTTGGGATCAAATGAACTTACATAACATTGAACTGGCAGAAAGTTCCAAAGAGGTGCCGTTATAGACAGTTTCTAATGTAGGCCTACACATTTTTAATACAAAAATTAAATACCAATAAAATTACAACATCTTGACTGTTCATTTTAATTAACCTTTTAGCTGTATATATATATATATATATATATATATATATATATCTATAGTAGATCAAAGATCACGAGTTTATTCCGTTACTCTGAGTTTCGCGTAAAGACGCTCTTCAGACGGTTTTATTTTAATAAACCGTCTGAAGAGCGTCTTTACGCGAAACTCAGAGTAACAGAATAAACTCGTGATCTTTGATCTACTATTTATATTGCTCTGCTTTTAGCATTGAGCACGCAAATTGATGTTTTGCCCACACAATTACTTTATTATTATATATATATCTATGTATTATTGTAATCAATTATTTTATGTTTATTCCCTAGCTTATTATGTAAATCAGTCCTGTGAAAAAAAGTTATTGTAAAACTTACCAGGTTTCTGAATAAGTGATGATGATGAAGATGATGAAAGTATGAAAGTAGGCATACGCCTAAGAAAGTTAATTATATGCGTTTGCTAATTTTTCATCATATTTTGTTTGTTGTGTTTCTATTATCTTCAATCAAGATCATGCACCCCTTGCTTTTGTTTGATATGTGTAAGAGGGATCATTCAAGAGATGGCATTTTATAGTTACTAAACGATTTAGTTGCAGTAAACCGTTAAAACTGAATTTCTATGTCTACTTGAGAATGTGCTTGGAAAGTTTGGATACTGATATAAGATTGTCTTACGAAAGTTTCAATACTGATAGATTCTATTAAGTTCTTTTATAAACAAATGTGTATTGCAGGAAAACAGCAAACAGTGAAATTCTTCTAAACATGGTGAGTAATTTTCTGAAATAGCAAACTTACATAAACCTCAAATAAATATATTAATCTGTCTAATGCCTCCCAGGTCTAATCATGGGTCTAACATCGACCTATTAGACTGGATTAAAATTTCAAAAAGAATTAGTTTAATTTGCTACAATATAGTACATAGAAATTTTATGAACTTTGGTTGAAATAGTTGGCAAACTTCATACATAATATAGGTTAGGAATTAATGATGAATATCGACCTGGTCAGTAAAATAATTTCAGTTGAATATCCTTTGGTTGGCAAATGGATTTGTAAACGACAAAAAACTGTTCCTCACAATTCAAAGTGTCAACATTCACAGCTGACTACAAGACCGTTATGTGAACTTGGAGTATCACATTTTAAGAGGGTCGCTTATCTGTCTAGGAAATAGAAAAGCCGATCTCTAGATGTACAACACCTGAAGACTTTTGAATCACGATAAACCTTTGCATAAAACTCAAAGCTAATAGCATAAAGCATGGAAATGGCAAACAATAACCTTCACGATTCATCTGTCAACATAACAAAACTTAAGCCGGCAAGAAAGCAACTCATCTTAAAAAAATAAAACAACGTATGGCTAGTGACGAATCTGAAAGAAAGATCGGTGGCTTCTGTTCCATAACAAAAGATAGCTTACTAGAGATCAAATGAAATGTTCAGTTGACAACACAGACGATGTTTTGGATGTCCTTGAACCGGACTAAACAAAAATATACAGTCACACATCTAGAAATGTGCGATGTCTAGAGATTCCATCCAGTCCACATATACAGATAAAGATAGACAAAATCAATCTAATGAATAGCTTGGACATGCCTATTTAAGATAAGACGGTTTACATGCTTTTAATCGTAATGGGTTTGAACTCAAAGAAATTGGCCACAGAAAATTTTTTATCTAGGCCTATCACAATTTGAAATATTCAAGGTGTCACTCCGCCATAAGTACAACTAGCCTACTTTAACATGCACAATTCAGGTGGAAAACTAATCAAAATAATAAAATTCTACTTCAAACAGACAGTATTGGATAAATTGGCATAAAACATCGAGAGATATTCAATTAAAACATCATTTTTAAATAACAAAGATGCATCAGGGATGAAACACATTACTTACCCACGTTTGGTAGTGATTAAAGCATCCCGACAGGCGTATTAGTTAAAATGAAAATGTTTATTTAGTAAGACATATTAATGGTAAAATGCAGTGCTATTTCGTTGTGTGGTTGTTGTACGCTAACGATAAACAGTGAGAACGAAATTGTAGCAGGTGGAATAGGCAGAAGGAGAGTCGTGAGCTACGATTCGTTTGTTTATTGATGCTGTCGTTGCTGTGTGTGTTGGCTGGCATTCCGTTGGCCAATAAACAACTGAAAAACCGTACATTTTTAATCATCGCGTCAGAATATGACATATTATTACAGGTACAAACAGACAACTTACCAACATAGAACAGACCAATCCAATCTCGCGAGTGGCTAGGCACGCTGATTTGCCATGACAAAGTTAACTTATCGCCAACGGTCACTCGATTTGTGCTAACCGTTAGAGAGGATAGTGTTTCCAATTCTACGACAGCATCTAAATGAGCTTCACTAAATGCCCGACGAAGATCCGTATTTGGAGATTGTAAATTGGAAAGTGATCTGAACCTGAATAGCTTCATCGTTGGTGATGGTGTTGCGGCACAATTCAAATTGAAACGCGTAACTTCTCCATTATGTCAATCCTGACCATAAACATAGCTACACCATCAAAAAGAAGGCTCCCAAGTTTTCGGCTGCAATACCGCATTTAATGCCAGTTAACACAATTTAATAACTGTATTTACATGTGTTAAGTTGAAATAACAATTTCCTTCTTATAATTTTCTAACATGGCCACTGCTCACACATTGACAGCGAATGCCTTGGGCAGCGGAACATTCACACAGTTGAAAATGTAGCATTTTAGATCGCACCGCGCGGGGCGGAATATACACTAATATTTTACAATAAAACGAACAGTGTATTGTTGTACTGTGTTAGATTATATTTTGATGAATGTTGGTTAATTAGTCGTGAATCTTGTTTATTTTCTAATTCAAATTGTAGATCCTTATTTTCTAATAAATAACAGCAATAAAATGACAACCCAACACTCAACACGCAATCGAATTCGGTACAAAATCCTGCCTAATTGATTGTCTCAATTGATTTGTGACATATTTTCTAATCATACAACACAAATAACGTTATATTTTTTTATTTTTTTGATATTAACGTTGTTTGTGAATTTTCATGGCATAGAATACCCTAAAGATTACTCTCAAAATTTTGAAAAAGTACCCTCTGATATTTGAAGTCCCCGAATGTATACCAAATGGATCCCCGGGTATATAATGTATTCTTAATTCAGTAATTATTTTATTAAATTTCAATCATGCTATCTAAATTATTATCCTCAATATTTTTATTGCATTTTTAGTTTAAGTCAATTTTCCTAAAATTTTGTTGTAAAGTTTTCTGTATTTTGTGACATAACAATATTTTAGATGTTTTACTTTACTTTTTTTAACTAATGTTAGTTAGTTGTAATGTTGGGTAGCGTTGTATTAGCTCATCAGCTTCATGATCCCAGCCCCAAACCCAAATGAACGTTATCATAATAAATTCTATTTTGTATCATTTTGCATTTGACTATACACATATACAGTCAACAAATTAAGAACGAACTTCACAAACAGCAGCATATATGGAACTACTTTATAACACAGCAGACTGATTACCAATGACGAAGCTTAGTAAAAAAGAGTTTTCCATTCAAAAATGTGAATTTTATTGATTAATTGATTGAACAATTCATACAAACTCAACATAGTAGCGGATCCAAAATAAACAATGAATGTAGCAGCATTGTATCGAATATCCTTTATCAAATCGTTAATTCATTTTCAGTGGAATGAAATAATGGAAATTAGCTAATCATGATGGGAAATTAAAGCAAGTATTAAGTATAGCGAGTAACTATAAGAGGGGACTTTTACAAATAAGGGGACTGCCTAGTTGAAACTTTAACTTTGCCATTCTTCACAACATTTCAACATCTAATCAGCCAAAATCAATAAGGCTAACCCCAAACAACAAAAATACAACAATATCTACTACAGTAGTTTACTGCAAATTTAATTCACTATTTATTAGAAAGTTTGAATTTATTATTGTAACTATGATGTAAAGACCATCCAAAGACTGCATGATATTGTATTCAATGTATATTATATATTCTTACTATACAGTATAACAATACTATTTGTTTATTACAACTCACAAAAACAAATAAATAATAAATTCTAATTGATTGACATATTTATGAAAGAGAAGAGTACGACATTAAATCCTGTATGTAGACTTCCATATGGAAATCATATGATGCTGTGCACTAATATTTGTGAAATAAGTTACTTATAGTCTACGCACAGACTGGTGATATATTATGTGCTCTATTCGAATGGTGCAGGATGCTGGTGCATGTGATCTGGCATCATATATGTTATGTCATCCCAAGGGTGTCGATACAATCCTTGTTTCAAACGTTTCTGATCGAGGAAATGACCTAACACAAAACACACGTGAAAGGACGTCAATTATTGTACCAGATTATTGTACTAAGATCATTACAAATAAAGTCAAATGAACACAATTAGAAAATGTTGTAATATTTCAGGGTCACAAATCATCCACACAGAAAATGTTTCATTGAATCCTTTTCATGTGATAAACTCAAGAATGATGCAATCAGGCAATACGGTAGCTTAGAGCTACATAAACGCATAGACGACAACCGCTATTCGAATATTGGTAAGCATCTAAAGAGTCATGGCTTATCGGTCAATGAATCGATTGCAACGATAGATTGTTTTAACATCCTAAGAAAATGTAAATCTAGAAGGGATTGTTTAGTGTATGAGATGCTATACATAAAAGAAATCAAAACTCTCTCTGAATGCACAGTAAGACTCCATTAGGTCCCATTGTTTTAATTTATATCACCATATTCATAACCAAACAAAGATAAATAGTAACAACAGATTAAAACTTAATACTATGTACGTGATTTCAATTTAATATTCTTTAATTCTATAAACACAGTAGTAAGATGATAATCTGCATCTAAAGCGCCAGAGACATAACAAGACCATTGACATTTCTAAAGTCTGATAACATTCGCAATAAATCATCACACACTAAGGCTAACACGAACAACTCAATTGACAGTATTACACATTCAATCAAAGGGGCACTCACCTATAAATCCAATCGACCTTCCTAAGACAAAGAGACCGTTCAACGCACCGATCTTTACGTATTCATCTGCCTCTTCCCTGAACGAAACAGAAAATAGAAAACAATGATATATACCTATAAATTACGGTCTATAATTGGTCGTTATGAACAGGGAAAAAATACTTCATTACGGTCTTATGAATGGATCATGTTCAACGGGCATTGAATTTATAAGTTGGACAGACACTTTGCACGGTGGGGGCAAACTAGGAGGGCAAGGCAGATTACAAAAGTAGAGTTTCAGAGCAAGTATTATGAGTTTCATAACCTTCTGGTAAAAATTGAAAGTTGATAGATGAAATGGATAATATTTGTGGGATCCGTGCACAATTATAACAAACAATAAAACAATCCTGTTACTGAATATATCCGATAATCGCCACTGGTAGTTCTGATTTCTCGATGAAAACTCCTCAAAATTTACCCATGCTTCGTTTACACAGTGCTAGAATAGAAAGCAAGTCAGACATGGGTGGACATTGCACAATTGCACACGAAATAATACATCACCTTGAGAAACAGCCACAATCTCTTAGCAAATCAACAAAGGCAACACCGATAATTCCATCGACGTTTAGAATTAAATTTGGTTTCTATGACAACAAAAGTTGTATATTATGAAGAGACAAATAATTTTATTACTTCATTGTAGAATGGAATGATAAGTGGCAAAATGATAACAACGCTTCTCACCTTGGCTGTTGTAATTTTCTCCACTTGCATCGCATAATCAGTGAGGGATGATGTAGGAAAGTTGCTCTTTACAAAGTCTTTAAGAAGTTCAACACGGCGATCAGGGTTATTAATCTAGATTAGTGAAATTACACAGAAGATTTATAGGTTAACAGAGGCAATAGATTTACTGATAACCAATAGTTTATTGATCGGTCAATTACAGTCGGGATCATCAATATAAAGCAAACTTGGTCGTAAGTGGACAGTACTGCTATCCGATATCCTGTGGATTACAGTCCAATGTCCGGATTAAAATGCATCATACAGTTGATAGTATCAGTGGGTACCGGTTTGAGCTTCACATAGAGAGTTAGATGGTCAGATTGAATTAGCGAATTACATATATGATAGAATATCATGATTGATAAAGGCCATTGTCAACTAGGGCTGGCCAGAAATCTAATAGAGTTAAACATAATCGTAGTTGAAAGATAAGGTTCGCGATGTTTTTCTTGTACATTATAACGTCAAAGTATGTTAAAAATAATTGTAGATGCATTTTTGTACGGCCTTGTGGGAATCCTGGTGTGTGGCCAACAGGGTGCCTCGATTATGTTATTATAATCAATATCCTTCCCATATTAAATTAAATTCGTCATCATTTGATGATCATTATTCAGAATTTAATTAGGGCAAGAGTCCAGCTATCCTTATTGTAATGCATGCATTAAGTATACTGTAACAATAAAGCTCTAATTCGTATACGTCAAGTCTCAGTAATCGTTGTCCCAAATAGACATTCTATACTAGAGGAATCTTGAACTCAATATTTTATTAAGTTGAGGGCATATGGCTTTTGATACAAGCACTTGCAAATCCGTCTTCTTTCGTTTCCTTACCGATTTAACACGATGCCCTATTCCCATAATGAGTTCGCCATTCTTACGCATTTGGTTAACGAATTCCATTGGGGTGAGACCATTATCATAAGCGGATGAGAATTGCCTGGCAGCAGCATCTAAAGCACCACCAAAGCGGTCACCCTGCAGTAAAAAAAAACATAACATCATACAGTCGAATTTGCTGCATAGCGACATCTCAAGGTCGTTTATGTATGGCATTATGGTCACTCACGATAGTTAATAGACCAGAACACAATGATGAAATCAAATCTTTGCCGGCTCTTGCAGTTACAATGGTATTATGAGCACCAGATACAGCTGAAAAGAGAAATTTAACGATCAACATCAAAACATTTATCCCGTTAATCATCATTTTACATGCAAATCAAGTTGGTTCGGAAGGGAACTACATTTCTGGAAGCCCATGTAACATCAACAATTGTTTTCAAGGTGAAGGTAGTGGCTTCATTTTACCTGGTCCATGGTCAGCAGTGATCATTAAACAAATTTCGATGAATGAACTGGCATAATCTGGCAACCTAAAAAAACAAGAATTGCAGAAATTTAGAAAAACTATAACTAATTTAAACTAATCTTATTTTTATGAAGTGGCATTGTGGTAGCCAAGAAAGAAAAATATATACAGTGGTTTCTATAATATTGTCTTGATACGATGTTTACTATTCCCAATATCTAATGTTAATCAATGTCACTACATGAATAGGCATTTAGGCAACTTACTTGCGTTGAAACCAGAGCAAGGCCAATGTGCCACCAATACCAAGTTTCTCCTAGAAAGTCGAAAATACTATACACTGGAGGTACGAACAATAATAGAAAAGAGACATTTTTATATTAATTTTATAAATACTTCTATACTTTTTGTTTTGGCTAATTCATTAACCAAATAATGAATAGTGGCTGTGATGTGGAAACATTTGAAGGACGAAAATCGCTTCTACAGCGGCTCGTGATGCCTTTATTGTGTTCTCATTACACCTCACCCTGTTCAATTATCTGGCTGTAATTCATAGTCCCTCGTTCATTATTTGATCAATATTATTAAGTTATTCGAACAACAACATTGCTTCACACATTAAGTCTTGTTATTTCAAACAAAATTGTACATGGATTAAGTTGCTATGGTTTTGCATTTGATTAACATATCGATACTCCATGTTATGGAATAGTTGCAACATGATATACCTTGAAAACATCTGAGATTGGCATCCCAGCATACAAAAGTTCTTGACCTCTTTCATCACATATGGTTGAAATGAATGAAGACGGTTTGCGAATCAGGCCAAGCTCCTAGAAAATCAAAATTATGACTCCATTATGGAAAATATTTAGATGGATTACAAAACAATATATGAAATTAAAGATAAGTTACTAACCTGAGCCCACGAGTAATCCATCGGTACAGTTGGAGGACGGATATCAGGCTTGGGGATCAGAGAACCGTTTGAAACTAAATCAGAGTAAACTTTCCTGGAGAAAGAATAAAACAAATGGTAAATAAGCCTATTCTGAGTTCAATGTCAATCAAGCTTCTACACTCAAATGGGATTTAATGGTTAGAACAGAGCAATACAATGAAACTCAGCGCAACCCTTGCAAAATCAGTTTATCAACATACATCCTTAATTCCTCATGAACTAATGTAATATCATACATGAAGATTGAATGACATGTTTTTATGAACTTTTTCATGAAACCTATGATGAGATGATCATAAAGCTGTTCATAAAAATTGGCCGTCTAATATTTATGAATTGTTTTTTGTAAGGGGAGACAGTAGAGTGGTAGATTAATTGTCAGGAAATAATTGGTCGAGACAAGTAGAGTGCATCACGCACTGTATTCGGGGACCGAGCGCAAAGGATGCTGGTCAATTCAAGTTTTTAATCTTTAATAATAATGATCATCCTTTTAATCAGAATTGAATAATTTTAACAGGTTAATATGCTTAACAAATATATCTCGTGTTTTATTAGCTAGAGCAGGCACTAAACTTCATTCCAAAACCGAGATGCATACTTCAGGCAAAAAGAGAATTGTCTTACAGCGATGCATCTGAAATGCTGGACAACGCGTACATACTTGATTTCAATTCCAAGATTGTCAAACGTATCAGGTACATGAATACCAGCATCCTTCATTGCCTAAACATTTCACAACAAATAATTAAAATCATCATATTAGTATTGCAGTTATGACAGTTAAATCAATTGGAATTACGCATTCTCATATTGAAGACAAATCACCTTGTTCTTGGATAGGGCAGTTTCCTTTTCTGAGTTTGCACAAGCATTGGCATGACCAAATTGCACCTAAGAAACAGATATTGAAACAGTGAGTTCTACAGCAGTATACACAACCAAGCTTATCGGAGAGTGCATGATGGTTTTAGTGCTTAAAATGGAAAGTTTTCATAGAAACGTGGTAAAACTTTAAAAATAATTTGATTATCAACTTTGATTTTTCTTACCTCAGTTGAGAACACACCAGCACATGTTCCAATGCACCATGCAACAAGAGGTTTCTTGATCTCACCACTGCGAATTTTATCAATCACAAGATATTCGTCAACACCACCAACCTAATTAGAGAAAACTAATTTCAGTCAAACCGTTCACACAGTCATCATTTATCAGAAAACTGTTGAGGATAGGCCAACTCAGAACTCAAGTCCATCTTCCAAACACATGTAGTGATGTTCTATTGATGTACTTCAAAATAAACTAATATAATTATTTCCAATTAGTTTTGTGTTGCATCGTTTCCCAAATGATGTTATTTTCCAAAAATACAACGAAAACCATATCAAGATCGTATATATAAGAAGAAGCAAGAACTCATCCATTTTCATTTTCACATAATCAAATATATCTTCTTCGATTAATTTCTCTTAATCGGTAATTTTTAAGGTTTGCAAGAAAATATATTTTGCTTGTACTTAAATTTAATTGGGAAGCGTGCCATTCTAGCTAGCAGACCGCATTTCCTCTTTCCTTACCTCTCCTAGTAACACAACCATGTTGATATCTGGATTGGCTTCATAACGAAGGATATGATCAACAAAACTGCTGCCAGGATATCTGCAGGGAAAGGATCGCAATATAGAATAATCCAATATTAAATCAATGCAGCAAACGTGAGTACTAGCATACACAAGTCTATGAATCTAGCATATACCTGTCACCACCAATAGCCACACCCTCATTGACACCATCAGTATTTCTGGCTACAATGTTATTCAGTTCGTTTGCAAGGCCACCTGATCTTGTGACATAGCCAATGCTGCATAATGATAAGTAGACATAATACTATATAGTATGCTATTGCCATTTTATAGCTTCGTACATGCGCTTGGAATGCAGGTAAAAAAAGAAACCCATTATCTTATGACTGTAATGCTAATGTGCGATGGACACCTGTTATAGCAACGCACTGTCATAAATAGAATGAGAAGCTGAATTTATATCCTTTGCAGTAAATGTAAGTCCAGGCATAAACATATACATGATTCCATGAAGATATGAGCTAACCTTCCAGGACGATATAGTTTTGATGCAAGAATGTTATCGAGCATGCCACCCATATTGCCAATTTTAAAGCAGCCAGGCTTGATACCACCAACCTAGAAAATACCCAAATAAATTAAAATTAAAATTACCAAGCTGGGAAAGCAATCCATTGCAAAATAATAAATTTTGGAAATCGTATATGCATGGCTGTAAATCATGGGGGGTGTGACACCCCCTGATTAAGAATTTGAAAAAATTTGTTCAGTTTTGAGACGTAACATTGCAAAATTGTATAATTTTGAAGATATTAAAATTTAATTAAAGCTTCCAGTTGCACATTATGCCACACCCATTTTGTGTGCAGCAAAATTAGAAATACCCCTTAGTCAGGAGCAGCGTGAATGGCATAACCCAAACTGTTTTACTTTCTAGTAACTCACAGTAGCAGGTCCAATAATGGACACATTCTTTTCTTTCGCTTGCATATTAAGTAATTGTGTCTTTCGTTCTGGTATCCCTTCTGCAATGATTGCAATTGTGCGGATCTAAAAAACAAAGTTAAAATTTCTACAGACACACTGATATATAAAATTGCAGAATTTGTGTAATTCTATAGCAAAACTACGAGAACAGCACAAAATGCAATTTGTTTGAATTGGTTTATCAGGATTTCTTGAAATTCTAAAATAAGTGAAGAATAATTGTACGGTTTTCCTCCATCTTTTTTGCATCAAAATGAAAAAATTCAAAAGTATTGAGAGCTCCCCATTTTCAATAATTTGGTGGAACAACTGGGATATTCTTTTTTTGTGAAAATGTCGTAACTGAAGTGCTATGAAAAACATGCTATTGAGTATGTTATTGATAACAGACGGATAAACTGTTTTGAGATTTGAATGACTCAATGTTTGAATGACTTACAGTTTAGTTGGAATATTTACGTTAAGGTAAGATACCGGTAATATTATTAGCTTTTTGAAACTCTTGAATTGAAAACGCAAATTTGAGTTGCATTACCTTAGTTCTCATTATATTATCTTGGTAGTGCTGACATGACACAAGCAAGCTTCCTTTTAAGTAAATACATTATGTAAAAATACAATATCTTACCTGAGGGTACTTTAATGCTTCAACACTACTTTCATATGCTGATCGAAGGGATGCAAAGTTAACCATAATGTCTGCATCAGGATGATTTTTCATGGATTCACCCATGTCTCTGTAAACTGATCAATCAATATTATTTAATTGGCAGGCTATCATTAAGAATGATAACAGCAAAACAAAGCAATGAATATTTAGTAATGTTCAAGACATGGAAAGTTCTGATGTTACTTTATTCAAATGTAGGAAAAATAGAATGCAGTCTTTGACTCAGTTAAATTTTCTTGATAGGAGGACAGTTATCTAGCATTTTACTGACAATTTTACTAATAATAAATAAACGCAAAAACAGACATTTATAAATAGATCCATGCTATGGCGATCATCAGGCAAAGTAGCAAGTAAGAACGAGCAAATATCAACAAACTATTAGTAGCAAATATGAATGTCTGATGTTTGCGTTTACTTATTATTAAACAGTTCTGCCTTTATGGCATCGAGCACTATTAAAATAGCAAAGACTACATAAGTATTTTTTTATTATTATATAATATGATATAAATTAAAAAACTAGATAAAAGGAGTTTAAATGCTAGCAACACAATTATAATAATACCTGGGATCATTATTTCCTTGTGACCATAATAAAACTTTTGTTTGTGATTACCACTGTTGAAATAAAAATAAAAATAAAGGTTGTGAACATGACATTGTCCCCTGGACTGCCAAATGAAGGGTGTAGCACAGTAGAAATTAGCAGTTTATCATTGCACGTAAAATCAAAATAGACCAAACTCTGCTATTAAATCTATTTGATTGATCCACAGAACTGAGATCAGAAACACGGCTGTCCTAGGGGGATATCGGGTATAGCTAAAATCGCTTTGGACTTGGAGCGGCCTGTATTGTATTTGCTTTGATTATGTTTTGGATTGCACTATAGAAATTGCTTCATATTTTGATTCTGAACTTGATCAAATGAGTAAAAAAAGACATATGGCTGCTGACTGTGCTTAATTATATGGCTAAAGCATTAGTACGATTAATGTGATAACTATTGCATTTATTATATTGTAACTAAACCTTACCTATATGGGTAGACCATAGCACAAACAGAAGGAATTGCTCGTGAACAAACATAATCAAAATCAAGCATACCCTACACAAAAATAAGATATACCTTGAATGAAGATGTAAAATATCGTAGATAGTAACGTAGTGAGTGGAGTGTTAGTAAAATCTAATTAGACTTAAAATAGTGAAGGCCAGTGAACATCAAAAGTGAAGGTCTATGCATGATTTATTTTCAGTTCGCATTGACCTAGTGTAATCCACTTGAAGATTAAATAGAATGCCAGCAAAATGTAATTAAAATATATCTGCTGATAGTTCAAGTACCGGTATAAAAGTTTTATCAAACCTACATGATGTGAGATACATTGGTGATGCAGTGTTAAAGAAATAGAGGCACAGTGAAATATTAAACAAAGCCCTTTTGCTATTTTATTAATAAGTTAACATGACACTCTCATTATTGTGGTTTAAAAAAGGAGAATTTTAATAGAGGATAAAGCTGCTGGTATTTGTTGAGGAATGAGTTCGAAAACATGGCTGTCAATTTGTATCTTACTTGGGTAACGGAAAACAGTGCCGCACGCCAAACAGGCATCATAGTGCAGTGAACTTCATTCTCCTTTGTTATGCTATCTGTGGCATGGAGGAAATATTCATTTGTGTAGGAACGGATTATATTTCTTAAATGTATCATATAAGACAACCGCTGAGAAGGTAGGCTTTTGCTTGCATAACAGCTTATATTATGTATCTCTACAGATCTGACAGCTCATGACAGTCATGAGCAGTTTATGAACAGTCATGTACAGTTCATCAACTCTCCATGAACAGTTCATGAACTCATGGACTTTTTTCACAGAGGTACACCTTAATTGAATCCCTATTCTTGAAATTAAATTATGACCTTTGGAGCTTGTACTGCCGGAGGAGATGACATTGGCCCATAATCTACTATTCTACAGTCTTACCTGGACAGCCCTGGCTTGCAAACCCCAAATAATTGCTCTTGTTCCTTGGCGAAAGAGGGCACGTTTTGGGTCTTCTTTTGATCCAGAACCAACAACAACAAAACCATTCTTATCAACTGTGTTAATATTTTGATCTGACGAAGCTGATGCACCCTTTTGGCATTCTGTTTGATGAGGTTGTGGGTTCTAAATGATAATGTTGATTAAATTTAGGGTGATAATTTTTTAGTATTACTCCTGTTATGGTGTATACAAAACAGATATATTCAATGTGTTACGGTATGTGTTTAGACAATAAGTAAAATTTTATAAACAAACATAGTTCTGAATAGCAATTTCACTTCTAGTTAAATACAGTTCAAACAAATTATTCAGTCATAGAACAGTCTTCTCAAAGGAAATAGCATTTAGAACTATAATACAGTCAAACCTGTCATAACGGTCACCTCTATAAAGCGGCCACCTGTCTATAGTTGTCATTCTTGCAATGTCTAAAATTGTATTTTCTATTGAATCAAACCTGTATATAAAGACCACCTGTATATAATGGTCAATTTATCTACCTCTTGTGGCTGGCTGTTATATACAGGTTTCACTGTACCATGTGTCCAAAGGTAAGTATTATTGTTGTTTGTGTGCAGTGATATACATGCTTGGGGCTTATACTATCTAATTTTCTTCTCTTCTTTGCTGTTTTTAGCTGTCTTACAGTCCATACATAAAAGAGGGTATGATTTGATGACCTTGATGACCTACACGTCATGAATAAAAAGCGCCGATATGATGTCCCTAGCCAATGATGTTTTGGTGGGGGAATACAAGGAACAGGGTCTGGACATTACATTCTCCAAGGGAACTGTTGTAAATAGCCATGCAAAATAGTTACTTACCTCCGGTGCGTCAAAGAACATGCTTGCAGCAGCATTTGAATCAAATGCCTCACAGGTTGGGATTGGTGTTTTACCTAACGCCATACCAACAATTGCAGTCATATGTGTTTCAGTACCAAATACATGCATTGGAACACCAAGGGATTGGCCTAATGATCAACAATATTAATTATAAGAGAACCGGCATGAAAGATAAAAATGAATTTAGGCAAACAGATATCATTTGCCTAATTGCCAATCATTGCCTAATAAAATGTGCCACTTTTTTGAAATAGAAAATCCTTTGACAGCATGATATCATATGAATTTATTTTTCAAAACGAGAACCTGCAAAGCCTATCTAATTAAAAAAATGATTAAAACTTCTAAACACTGTCCTGATATTAAACAACAAACTGCGATGCCTTTATATAGAAAATGCCTGGCACAATTAACCATAGTAATGTATGCATTATAGGTTAGACGATAGGCAGTAAATACAGCCATCCATCTTACATGTAAGAGATTAACGCATTGACATATGCCACGTCAATCACTTACCTAATTCTCTCATAATACGCAATCCTTCCTGGTAATTAGGGCCGCCTCTTCTGACAAATATTGTAGTTTTATGTTCAATTAGTTTTTGTTTGAATGTTTGTAATGCTTTAACAATTCCCTAAATCAACAAATGAGGATGAGATATGAATTACAATATCTGATTTAATATCAATGTAAAATTGTACAGCAATCAGAAAAATATAATCTAGTTGCCCTGTTACGTAATATTCAGTAATTATAAACAAAACACAGAATCAATTAAACAATATAATATCATGTTCTGAACAAGGCTGCTTTAAGCAAAATGTATGGTAGATATGACACACCTACAGCTCAAGCTATCATAAGCCTTCATTTACTAGAAACCTTTGTAATCAAAACACTAATTGATATATAGAGTGGAGCATTTATTAGGACTTTATTTTGAAGCCAATCACAGAAAACAGAATAACTAATATATGTGTTGCAAGACATATGTGAATTGACTTTCTAAAATATCACGAAGGTTTTCTGCGATCTGATTGGTCGAAAGAGCGTGCATGAAATCCTAGGGTAAAACATGGCTCCGAAAACCGGGAAAAACCGCAAGCTTCAAAAAGTTTGATCTGTGATAAAATACAGAATTTATAACTTTTTGATAACAATCCAATCAATATCTCAACAATGGCTACGATTTACAAAACGACATTTAGCTCAAGATGTTTTTATTTATTGAAAAGCGTGGTAAATGAGTTATTGGTCGTGTAACATGCAAAATAAAAACACAGAATGAAAGACAATTATAGGCTACGCTAATTCAAGGTAAACCTAAAATTTAAATAACAATTAGTGAATTAATTTGCTAAAGAACTATTGTACCACTTATATTACAGACGTTCTTGTATATGCCTTTCTTTATTCGACAAAATCTATCTTATTGTTGGATCCTCTTCATGCTTGGTTTATGAATTGAAATTGAATTTTAAATTGTGAATTCGTGAATTGAGAATTCGCCCTCGAATGAGATCCCGACGTTTGTTTTATTTTAGAAAAGGGTTACCACACGCTTGCAAATGTTTGTATTCATATTTACTAAACTCGAAAAAGTTGGGAGACACTCGGGAAGCTAAAAATCACTCGCTCGGAGCTCGTGATTTTTTAGCGCTTCACTCGTGTCTCCCAACATTTTCTCGTTTAGTAAATATGAATACAAACATGGCAAGTATGTGGTAATCCTTTAATGAAAATGTAACCCTTTAACATTTACCAATAAAATATATAGAGACAATGCTTTTCACAGTCCTGACATTGTAAAATCTGACCTCATTGACAAGGCAATACTTACAGCAAATGTTGCCGAGACGTTTGTAAAATTTGCAATTCCACCCCCAATGATCAAAATCTTTCCTGTCAAAGTACAATAAAACCATGTATCAGAGGCATCAAAGGAACACAATAAAGTTATATTAATAAGGATTGGGAATGAATGAGTTGCATTCTAGGAAATTCATACAACACCTTGTGGATGAGGTTCTCCTTCAGTTAATAATTTCAAAATGGTTTTAGCATATTCAAATGTCTGAGACTCATTTGGTGCACCAGAATATTCCCCGTAGTTAGCAAGTTCATCAGCTCCACCAAGCTCACAGATCGTATCACTGCAAAGAAAACATTTGTATCATTTCAGATTGTGATGAATACATATAATGAAATTAAAATACAAAATATTTTTCAAATGTTAGAGAAAATAATTAAAAATGCAACATCATCCAATCTATTTCCTGATCTAGAAGGATCCTTACAAAATCTATACAGATTTGACTTCCGTAGCATTTTTTACTGAACATTGCACAAATATATGAAAAGTTCTATATAATTCAAAACAGTGTGACATCAAGGCATTGTTTACCAAATGATGTATGCGCCTTGACATGTGATCAATACACTCCATTGGATTGGATAATAACACATATCCTGGAGGGAGTCCAGAATCATACATCTATGATGCAGTATAAATCAGATTATATAACAATGAACGTCGCAATCCTGAGATTTGATTTGCCAAAGTTTTTTTTTAGTAATAGCCTGCTACACTTATCAGAAGCTCTCATTTCTTAAGAAAGCTATGGTAGTTACATTGTGCGTCATTGATATCATCCATTGGGATCTCGGGGTTTTTAATGGTCCCAATCAAAATCTTTCAAATTGCCCTGGAATATTCCCAATTATCTCTAACATAGAATTATAATAAAAAGATACAACACCAACCTGTAAACAACAGAAGCTCCACCACCAGCAACCATTGTCCAAATTCTACCCTTTTTGTTGAGAACCGTTAATTTCAAAGATGCACCACTCTTTGCATCCAAATCAGCAATATGAGCTTCCTATGATAATATAAAGATAAAATAATAATAAGGATAGCCTAACATACAATAATATTTTCAACATGTCTGAGTATTAAAACACAGCCAGATGTTCATCTGTAACCAGGGATGTTAAAGTTACTTTTGAAAAGTAGTTAGTTACAGTTACCGTTACTTGGACGAGAAAGTAACTAGTTACTTTCAGACGTTACTTTTCAGAAAAAGTAACGGTTACTAGTTACAAGTTACTTTCAATTCGAAAGTAACTAGTTACAGTTACTTTTTCCGTTACTTTTTCTAAATAAATCTAAAAACATCCAACAGAAGCAATGAGATATATATGAAATATTGAAATAATATTTATGTATTTTAATTTGTTAATTTATCAAATCAAATGCTCTTTTAGAAAATAATAAATACCAAAACAAACACCCGACGAATAATTCACAGCGATTCCTTTAGCGTGTTTGAATGAGCGGTCTAGTTATTCGATCCCCCTAATTATCATAACAAAGAAATCTCAAGTTACGCGCCATTAGTTCTATTTCAGGCTTGGTTGCTTATGACAATTAATTGATCGAACAGACAAGTCAGACATAAAACGCTCGTTGAATCACTTGAATATTATAAACTCAGAAAAACAGAATGTTTACATCCCCGAATGTAATTTTTTTGACATCCAAATTAATGACAAGACTTCTTGCAGTTGCAGAAAACATTTGTTTGTGTTTTATTGTTCTTGGATGGTAACAATAGGAACAAAAGATTTTGATTAAGCAAAACACAATTGCGATCGAGAAGCTGCTAACTTTCAGCACTCTATTGTGAAAAAAGTAACGGAAGAAAAGCGAAAATGTAGTGAAGAAGTAACGAGTAATCGTTACTTTATTTTTAATCCTAAATGTAACTAGTTACAAGTAGAAGTTACTTTTACAGAAAAGTAACTAGTTACAAGTAGAAGTTACTAAAAAGTAACGATTACAAGTAACGTCGTTACTTTTGTAATCGTTACTAACATCCCTGTCTGTAACATAAACCATTTTTTTAATAGAAATATATTTAAATATAAATTTTTTACTAAACATAACAATAATGGGACGATCGTGCCTTGCTTTTGTAACAAGCAATCCAGAAACAGTCAAATATACAGTATTTGTAAATGTATAACTTTACCTCTGGATAGGCTTCTCTTCCAAACGGGGGAGGGAAAGTCATGTTTCCCCATTTTGTACTACACAAGAATTCAGCTGTTTGATCCAATTTAGCAGCCACATCAAGAACATGAATGCCTTTGTCTGTTACAACCAACGGATTGATTTCCAAGTATGTGAAATAGAGATTAACATACAATTGATGAAGAGCGCAGATAAAGGCAGCAAGAACTTCTTTGTTGCCTTTGTAATCTGTCAAGAGATTCTTTACAACAGTTTCGGCAACGACTGGTTTATCCAGATTGATGAACAGAGATTTTGCCTGAAAGTTACGCATCACAAAGATTATTGCGCTTAATCATGTAATACTACATGTAGAAATCTTGGAAGATAGGTCAACAATAAACGAGGTAAGAGTACACATTTTGATGATTGCAAAAGCACAACCTTCAACCGAAATAAAAAAATAACCTCAAAATTATTTGAACAATTTCTTAGTCTGTTTTCTCAGACAAATTTGCTAGCAATTTTGCTACAGTATTTGACTACCAGAAAAATCCTTAATGAATCTTGATTGAGCTCATTTGAAGATGACACAAAAATCCTTTACATTTCCTGTTAAACTTGGATTGTTCACATTGTTAATTTACAATAACTAGAATACAAAAACATGGGCATAATAATATTTAGGATTTTTTTTTCTTTTCACGCTAATAGTTTCTACATAGAGAAAAGCAAGTTTGCTTTCAAAAGTTGTGTGAATGATCCAAGAAATAAATACTATGGTGAACACAGTTGAAATTTTTCAAAATTTGGAAATACAGCTCCTCTGTATAAGAATGCCACTATAGAGATTAATTAAGCCTTCATCTCAAAATAAGTCCCTATTCCCAAACACTATTCCTAGCGTATTGCAGTATTAAGCTTACTTTGGCATCCACATCCCCCACGTCAACTCCACCTTCATGATGGAACAGTATCACATCTGAACCTCTTTGAGAGTAGATACAAATATAACATTCTTCCTCCTGCCAGAGATTCAAATTCAAAATTTAAATTAAAATATTGTGATTGCCAGGTTACAGTGAACATGATTGGATATTCAAAGGAAGATATATATATATATATAACCTTATAACATATCAATGTATTAATAACTATCGTGAACAAAGTTCATGAGTTCATGAATGTGACATAATAACAGTTAAACCTGTATTAAACTGGACACCCAACCGACCGAAACACTTTGTCCGGATAGGACAGGTGTCCACTTAGGAGAGGTGTGTTGTCATATGACATCATCAACTAAACAATAGGCGGACAAAGAATGGATTGTGGTAAATTTCAAAATTGACGTTTCTTGTTGTGTTGATAAACGAAAATATATATGACAGTCATAAAAGAGACATGATTTGCAATACTTTACTACCTTCGTAAGTTCGTAATAACATCGTCCGACCAGAGAGTGGTAATGGAAATTTACAAGATACATGTAGAGAAAAAAAAGCTAATTAGCATAATACAATTGATACGGCGCAACATTATAAGAAAGAGTGCAAATAATTAAACAAAGAGCCGGCATTTCACAGAGTCTAATTGTGTATTGAGTGTAGGCTTGATCTGCCGAATCGCAAACATTTCATGAATAAGGCAATCAAAGCAATTTTTGCATTTTTTGATAGCTCTGAAACTGTTATGGCAATCGCGGACAGTGATACCATGCAAATGTCGAAGATGCGATAAAATGGCAGATCCGCTATGTCCGTCAAAACGTTGATGTAAGTGTTGGCAAGCGAAGCCAACATAACTTACATCGCGGGCCAACATAACTTACATCGCACAAGTCCCATTGAAAACAATGTACAGCACATTGACGAGACAAAAGTGATGGCATAGCCTCATGTAATCGCAAACCATCAACAAGTTTTTTAGTATTAAAAATCAGTCTTAAAACTTGGCCGATATTACCAAAAATCGCTTTGATTGCTTTATTAATGGAATGCTTGCGATTCGGCAGATCAAGCCTACACTCAATACACAATTAGACTCTATGAAATACTGGCTCTTTCTTTCATTATTTGCACTCTTAGTTATCATGTTACGCAGTATGAATTGTATTATGCTAATTAGCTATTTTTTCTCTATATATATCTTGTAAATCTCCATTACCACTCTCTTGCCTGACGATGTTATTATGAAGACAACAAAATATTGCCAATCATGTCTCTTTTATCGCTGTCATTTATCTCAAATTTAATAAGTAAGAATTTATTAATCATAATCATAGTAATATGTTATAGAAATGTTTCTTAAATGATCCACATTAAATAACTTAATAACGTTTGATGTAAGTTTTTCAATAATGTTTAACATTTATTTTAAAGTTTATCCATTTTTCTGGTCTCCTCTTCCTATTTTAAAATTGTTTTGATAATAAAACAAATAATATCAGCGTTTTCCTTTCTCTTTAAAGAGATTATACCAGGTTTTTCTCAAAATTTGTTAACACATCAGATATAATATTTATGACATTGCTTCTTCGCTTAAATTTTCAAGCGTTTTGTTTATGATTTATGAATTACCAATTTTCACACATCAATTTTATTGCCATTTGTCGTTTTCTTTCGACAGAGTTTAAAAGGTCAACTCATTTTCATTGCTTTCAATGGCATGTGAGAAGTTTTCCATGAATAACTTTATGTAAAAAAAGACTGCAAAACAGGAAGTTGTCCACTTAAGACAGGATACTTGACCATAACAATTAAACATTGAAATTGTCAACAGCAGACCTTGAGGTGTCTGGTTAAGGCAGGTGTCCGGAAGGACAGGTTTGATTGTACACAACTGTTCGACTGTTAATGAACTTCAATTTGCACAATTTCACGTTCATAAACTGTTGATTAACTGACTTACTAACTTTTTCACAGGGGAAGTGCCAGCTAAAATTCTCAATAATTTATACAAGAAACAAGTTTATAAACATGATTTATGAATTATAGCTATTTCAACTTGCCTGCTTATGTGACAAAAATGGTTCAACGATGAACGTCTTCAGTCTTCCTTCTGATTTTCCAATCTGTAAATTACACACAGGAGACATTAGGCCTATATTACACATTTGGGAAGAGGAATAGAACTCAATTCTCCAGACTACAGTACTCATATGTGCGTGTGAACGGCTATAAAAACCAATAGATAACAATTTTGGTACCAATGAAATTGTGATCTGTCAAGCATGACGTCATACTAACTATAACTACTAACTCCTAACTGGGGAAGGGGTGAAGGAAATTTTGCATGAAAAAGATTTGATAAATTGAGCAAATCATGTTTGCATGTAGTCTAATTGTATGCTAAACTGGCACTTGAAATGACTTGGAATAAATGAGTTTTAAATAAATATTGTCAGCACTGTGTATCCCTGGGAAACTATTCACAAGTTTGTGGAGAGTTTGTGAACATTTCCTTGTAGGTTCATGAATGATGAACAAGTTTAATGTGATAAATGAACACAAAATTATCCAAATAATTTTCATAAACACTTCTTATGAGAACATAGTCTGTTTCTACCCAAGTCATCTCCTCTTCTTTAACGAGATTGACTATGAAAAAAATTTGACAGGTTGGGGTTTGAATTGGCCGATAAAGCATTTCTTGGGTCATTAATAACTTTAGGCACCCTTCAAATTATGCTGGATATGCTAGAGCAAAGGGAATTTCCCAGAGCTGTAATATGTAAGCAAATGATTATTGATACCTCTATAGGGACAGTGTTACATAATCCCTACTATAAATTTTACATTTTTATGAACATTATGAAATAGTTTTTTGCTGTTGAAACATCATTTGATGGTTTTAAGCTAGCTAGACACATGTACTAATTTTGCTTCTTTGCAGTAGCTTATAGAACATTGTCAGTTTGATCACCAACCTTCATTTCCCTCCCTCTGTTCTCTGTCAGCCATTCCTTAGCACCGTGCCAATCAGTATTCACTTTCAAAAGTCCAAGTTTTCCTCTTCTTTTGATCAACTGGTCTGGTTTGACAACAAGTCTCTATAATTAGGCAATACAAAGTAGTTAATTGTTTCAAAACATAAGAATAATTGAGCGGAAGTGGACAAAGAAGACTACAGAAGTTTAAATTTTATAATTTTCCATAGTAGAAAATCAATGGTTCTGATATTGGAGAATCCCAATGACACACTCATTAAATGATGTCATTTACCAAAATACAATGACGTCAGGTGGTCGATCAGTACAGCAGGCAAACGCAAAAAGTATTAGTAAACAAATCATGAATGCTTAAGAAGGACAACTAATCCTTATTCGTTATTGCATAATCAAATAAATGATCCCATGGGCCATTTTGAAGGTTTATTTACCCATACTTTTATTCAAAGTGATCAAAGTGTATACCGGTATATGCATATCCCGCATATTGGGAGCTTGATTCTTTGGATAGCGAAAAGTTTTCTATTCCTAGGCCTATAGTTCTATCTATAGTTCTAAATATCTATAGTTGATGGGGATTAAAAATACCTTGGTCTAAGAAAAGTCGTAAGAGGTGCGAACTGCATAAACACTTAAGAAAAAAATGAACTGTTGGCTTTAAAGACCCGTATCTCTGTTCCTGTTTCCCTAATCTAGATAAAATATATCTGTACATCTTCAGCTGAACGTTGAATCGATCATTCTGAACGAAGATTTTGATTTGGTTCAGTCGATTCTTTTCAAGAGACATAAATGGGGTTCCTGGTGGAGGAAAAAGAGTGAGACACAAAAATAACCCAAAAGGGTCATTTTGACTGCATTTTTGAAGGGGTAATGACCGCGTAAAGCACACACACAAGAACAACATGTACAGAATGTTTCTCTATTCAAACAAGCAATCTCTCAATACCTGGGACATACATTTCAAAATATGTTTGAACATTAGGAATCGGGAAAACAATGAGAAAATGTTATCTAGCTAAGTCCATTCCCAAATGAGATGTGGTCTCCTACGTAAATCTTAGGAGTGTCAGCACCTAGGGGAAATGCTAGATTTTAGATTCTAGATATTCTCCTGCGAAAAACAGTTCAGGTGTTCATAAACAGTTCATGAACGTTACATGGCCCCATTTTTCATGAACTTTCATAAAAACTTCAAAAACTGACACGGACAGTTCAAGATCAGTTCATGAACAGTTCATGGAATTTGGGGCCATTTAATGTTAAAGTGCACATGACACCAAAAAATTTTATTCCGGAATCAAGTAGCCCATGCAAAATAAATAGGAATGGCGCCAATAATTTTTCGATTTGGAGCCTTATAAGCGGAGATATTTAATTTTGAAAGTACCATATTTCAGAAATTGTGCTCCTTCGAAAGTCGGAACTCATGCCGGAATGACAAGAGAGCCCACTATGGAAAAATAACCAAGTCATGACTTCAAAAAATCGTAACTTTTCTCTCGCGAAAAAGAAATTGTTCACTTTCCAGAATAGATATGCCCATATCTTCGGGACACCTTGTTGGCCATATATGACTGAAATTGAACGTAAAATGTAGAGTTTATAAAGGTTTTATTAGACTTCGATGGAGTTTTGCTGTCAAAAAGGTGTTAAAACACTGGATTAACGCATGTTATGCATCAAGGTGTTGACTACTAAAACAGCGGCAAAACGCTTTGTATTCACTTCGCCGCGGATGACCTAAACGTTTATAAAATTTAAAAAATTCATTGCGCTATTTTGGTCGATCTCCCGCAGCTCAACGTCAGTGCTTCACTGATTTGTTAGCTTCAATCTCAATGATTGGCTATTAAAAACCATTGCATGACCCCCTGTTTGCCTTGCAGCAGACGCGTTTCTTCAACAAAAACACAATCACAGAAAGATGAAATCGACACACGCAATGTGTTTAATATCATACCTTAATGTAGTTTTAAATTCGACGGACAACGGTTGTTGTCGACTTCTTCACAAAGCCATCCTGTCTAAGAATTATATTTAATCAATGAATTTAATATGCTGGAGATGTTTTTATCTGATATATAAAATACAATATTATATCAAAAAAGACTTAATATATTGACGACACAGAGAGGTGTCTTACATTCGGGGAAAGATAGCCTGCTCGCAGACTAACTGTCAAAATGTAAGTTTGGTAAACAGTAAATTTGGTCTACTGTTAACCAAATTTACATTTTGACAGTGAGTCTGCGAGCAGGCTAGGGGAAAGATGGATATAATAATTCACTAAAGCTAAACATTTTGTACATTTTGGACACACATATGAACAGTTTTACATTAATTTTGGCTTTCAAATCAACTTCATTGTTCAAGTAATTTACATTTTATGTTGACGAAGACTAGATGTTATTCGTGATGATCGTCATGATTTGATTCTGCTTGAACAACACTCGCGTGCTGATATGCACTGGGCACACTCGAATTATTTCAGGGTCGAGGAAAATATAATACAGACATTGAAGGCGGTTCTACTCGCCATGTGTATCTGTAGCGATGATTCACTCACTGAAGTGCTCGAAACGAAAAACAATGCAATATCATATGATTTGTTACTGTACTGTATAATTTCACGAATAACACCTAGTCTTCGTCTACATAAAATGTAAATTACTTGAACAATGAAGTTGATTTGAAAGCCAAAATTAATGTAAAACTGTCCATATGTGTGTCCAAACTGTACAAAATGTTTAGCTTCAGTGAATTATTATATCCATCTTTCCCCTAGCCTGCTCGCAGACTCACTGTCAAAATGTAAATTTGGTAAACAGTAGACCAAATTTACTGTTTACCAAATTTACATTTTGACAGCGAGTCTACGAGCAGGCTATCTTTCCCCGAATAGAAGACACCTCTCTGTGTCGTCAATATATCAAGTCTTTTGTGATATAATATTGTATTTTATATATCAGATAAAAACATCTCCAGCATATTAAATTCATTGATTAAATATAATTCTTAGACAGGATGGCTTTGTGAAGAAGTCGACAACAACCGTTGTCCGTCGAATATAAAACTAGATTAAGGTATGATATTAAACACATTGCGTGTGTCGATTTCATCTTTCTGTAATTGTGTTTTTGTTGAAGAAACTCGTCTGCTGAAAGGCAAACAGGGGGTCATGCAATGGTTTTTAATAGCCAATCATTGAGATTGAAGCTAACAAATCAGTGAAGCACTGACGTTGAGCTGCGGGAGATCGACCAAAATAGCGCAATGAATTTTTTTTAATTTTATAGACGTTTAGATCATCATCCGCGGCGAAGTGAATACAAAGCGTTTTGCCGCTGTTTTAGTAGTCAACACCTTGATGCATAACATGAGTTAATCTAGTGTTTTAACACCTTTTTGACAGAAAAACTCCATCGAAGTCTAATAAAACCTTTATAAACTCTACATTTTACGTTCAATTTCAGTCATATATGGCCAACAAGGTGTCCCGAAGATATGGGCATATCTGTTCTGGAAAGTGGACAATTTCTTTTTCGCGAGAAAAAAGTTACGATTTTTTGAAGTCTAGACTTGGTTATTTTTCCATAGTGGGCTCTCTTGTCATTCCGGCATGAGTTCCGACTTTCGAAGGAGCACAATTTCTGAAATATGGTACTTTCAAAATTAAATATCTCCGCTTATAAGAGTCCAAATCGAAAAATTATTGCCGCCATTCCTATTTATTTTGCATGGGCTACTTGATTCCGGAATAAAAATTTTTGGTGTCATGTGCACTTTAATGAACTGTTCATAAACTCTTGGACTGTTTTTTTCAGGGGTTCAAACCCCCATTCACACACTTTCACACAATTCATCACAATCAAGCGAATGATAATAATAATACGACGTAACACATACATTATATTCATAACTCAGTAAATACCACTTAAGTTCACAGACCCTATGGTTCAAAAACTTGAGATATAGTTAGGCTATAGAAAAGATGACCTCAGTGAAATTGAATATGTGTTCAATAGGTTGACCTTTAGCATATTAAGGATAAAGAAACCAGGAGAACGAAAAAATGCTCAACTAAGCACATTCCAGACAATCATCTATGGTAGTTGAGCTAGTAGGCATATATTTGGTTGAAGATTGCACTTTCATCATGCTGTAGCCTACATATATTTCAGTATGGGTTGTCTGTTTGTTCGTATTGACTAACTTTTAATGCTACAAACTTTTTGAAGTCTTGAAGTTTTGAAGTTAAATATACTAATTTACAGTAGAATTAACATTATTATCACAGCTGTGCATTGTGACAAGTAGGCTAACAATATGTAGCATACTCATTGCACTACCACATACATGCTACCACATGCTACTACTTATTGACTGGCTTAAGTCCCGCTTTCTTTTTGCTGCCTCATTTTCATGATTGGAAAGCGGGACTTGTGTCCTTTGAGAGCCGTTGTGCAGAATCCTGTGCAGAATCCTGCACAGAAAAAGATGGGGCACCCAACAAAAGTAAGACAAGTAATTGTTTTTTTTGATAGTAATTTGGTATTTCGTTAGACATCAAAATGACAAATGATCAGAAGTCAGAACAAAATATTTACGATATTCAGAAATCATGACTTCACGAGGTTTTTCAGGAACGGGAATTGATCATTATTTAATATCAATTAAATAAATGCCAGAGACAATTGACTACGAAACTTCTCTGTCATTGAAAACTGCTTCGACAGCGTCAACTTGATGATTTGGAAATGTTTTAACATTTTTTTTATTTTGTGCAATGTTGTGGTTGTTTGTTGTGTTCAACATATTCTGTTTGTATCACATCTTGCTCTACATGTAAATAAGCACTATAATTTGCAGTCACTCTCTTTATAAGTAAACCTGTAAGAAATGATCATAATCATTCAGAACTCTACAACAGTGCATAGGTTCGCAAATTTCAGGCGCCACATTTGTGAATGATGAGAGAAGGATTTCAAGTTGCACATTGACTCCCTGGAACACTAGCAGACTATGAGCGCCACATCCTGAAAACTGAGGAGGTTTCTCTGTGTTTTAAGACAATAGATTTCTCAAAGGACACAAGTCTCACTTCCCAATCCATCCAGATCAGCATAACACAGAAGTGAGACTTGAGCAAGTCAAGGTCTCTTACTGCTTCCACATTTTGTGCTGGATATTGATTTTGGATTCTGTTTTAGGTCAGGCTCATTGAAAAGAAAAGAAAAGATCCAGCCCAGTCTGCAGAATATGGTACTCCCGAGATTCAACGGCTTTTAGATATTTTACGGTCAAACGTCAACAAAGTATTTGCTGTTGCGCACCCGAGATCTCAGCGAAAACTGCCCTTATCTGCAGACTGGGATCCAGCCCGGCTGGATCCTGGGATTTGAGTGAGATAATATACCAGGAATAGACCTAATTAGGTCTGTTTGAAACGATTTAACTGATTTTTTCAGTGGCGATTGTTTGTTCCCAAAGTTGATTATAATGCAATAAATAGTCAATTGTAATTTTAGGTTGTATTTTATTTACGAGATTAATGATTTACAATTTAACGATATGAGATAATTACATATAATATAAAAAGAATAAACGTTCATACAACCTGGCTCTTCGGTATCTTTGAGCTGTAATATGATGATAATGTCTTTAAAACGACGATAATAATAACGATGATTCTCTAAACTTATTTTGAACGATTTGGTGTGGCCTTTGAACGATGCCAACACCATGAGAATAACAATATAAAATTTGATTATAAAATATATATAAAAATTGCACGACCAATATTAACATTAATATTGGTCGGCATTTAAACAAGGCTTAAATCAAACGAGGCTTAAATCAAACGAGGCCGTAATAACGCTATTTTCAACAGCCGGCCCTGATGTGACCTACGATTCTAGGCACATCACATTTATCGTTATTGTCCGGTAATAATTTGACAAGTTTGCAAACAGGACGAATTAATTGATGTTTTGATGTCTTCAGTTGAACGGAGCGAACACGGTCGTCCTTACCAGGGAATAACTTTTCAATTTTTCCAAGCATCCATTGTGCACGAGGTAGATTTTCGTCAATAATAAATACAATGTCATTGATTTGAAGTTGTTTGACATCTCTTGTCCATTTGCTGTGTAACGTTAAAGTTGGAAGATACTCGCGAACCCACCGTCGCCAGAAATGATCGGCTAATACCTGTGTTTGCTTCCAGCGTCTTCGGCCGTGGAGTTCCTTGTTATCGAATTCTCCAGGTGGTGAATTATGACTTGCTCTTCCAATTAGGAAATGATTTGGTGTTAAAGATTCATACGAATCATTGTTTTCGCTTACATAAACCAGAGGTCTTGAATTAATACATGCTTCTACCTCAGTCAAAGTGGTTATCAGCACTTCATCAGTGACGCAGCTTGATTGTAGGATCACCTTCAATAGCCTCTTTGTTGATCTTACCATTCTTTCCCAAATGCCACCAAAATGAGGTCCAGATGGTGGGTTAAAATGCCAACTTATCTGTAAAAGCGCCAAAGGAGTCATTATTTTATCTTGATCAAGGTCTTGTAGACATTTCTTCAATTCCTTTTCACCACTGACTAGATTCGTGCCGTTATCACTCCATATAACTTTAGGATTTCCACGTCGAGATATCATACGACGAATAGCAGATATGAGACTGTCAGTGTCTAAGGTGTAGGCCATTTCAAGATGAACAGCCCTCGTTACCAAGCAAGTGAACAATGCACCGTATCGCTTTTCTGTACGACGACCAACTTTAGTTTTCAAGGGTCCGAAGTAGTCGATGCCAACATTTGTGAAAGGAGGCGAATAGCATTCAAGTCTTGATATTGGTATATCAGCCATCATGGGTGTTTGAGGTTGTGTATCCCTTCTGCGACATATCATGCAGTCGTGAACAATTTTTCGGGTTATACTTCTGGCTTTCGGAATCCAATACCTCTGACGGACTTCACTTATCACGTGTTCAGTTCCAACATGATGCAACTTTTCATGAATATCTTTGAGGACCAGTTTCGTCAGCTGGTGAGTTGGCGATAGAACAATCTGATGTTTTGCTTCGTACGGGACAGGTGCTTTGCTGAGCCTGCCACCAACCCTCATTATGCCTTTTGTGTCACAGAATGGCACCAGAGGAACGATAGAGCTGTTCTTGTGCACTGCTAATCCTTTCTTCAACAGTTCAAGATCTTCATGGTAGCTCTCACGTTGGGCAAGACTGATGGCCAATGTTTCAGCTTCACTCATCTCTGTGGCTGTTATTGGGGATGACATGCTGACGGCATTGTTCTTTGTTGCAGAGACGTGTCTTCGTGACCATCTACGAATTCTTGAAATTACACGTAAGATTCTTGTGATTTTACTAAATCTATGCCATTCAATAATTGACTTCCTTTGAGAAGATGTTGTTGCTAGAGACGTAGTCTTGATTTCCTCTGTTGTCGTATTTAACAAAGGTGATGATGGCCAGTTTTCTTGGCATTCATGCAGGAATGCCGGTCCATTGAACCACCTATCATCTTCGAGCAGTTGCACTATACACCAGGGACAAGTTTCCATTCTGCTTCGTTCGTAAGTTCTTGAATTTCAGAAATTTGATTTGCCACAAATGTATGATAAGTTCTACTTTCACTTCTGATCCATCCAAGCACTGTAGTGGAATCCGTCCATAACGTGACGTCGAATTTCAAGTCGCTTAGCTCACGTTTGATGAATACAGAAAGTCGTGACGCTAGTAACGCAGCTTGCAATTCTAGGCGTGGTAATGATAACGCCTTTAACGGTGCAAGCCTCGATTTCGCCATGATAAATGGCAACTGACTTCTCCGTCTTTGGAAATACATCTCAGGTAAGCCACAGCAGCGAATGCGTTTTCGGAGGCATCACCAAATACATGTAAACTGTACTCTGTTGTGTCTTTAGGTAGAAACTGACGAGGGATACTGAGATTATGCAGATGGTCTTTATCTCTCACCCAAGAATTCCATTTTGTTAATACTTCTGTAGGAAGGATGTCATCCCAACCAAAACCATTTCTCCATAGCAACTGAAGAAGTATCTTTGCTGTTATGGTAAATGGTACCAGGAATCCAAGTGGGTCGAACAATGTAGCCAACTCCGATAGAATTTCTCTTTTTGTGGTAGACATTTTTCCTTGCTTGACATTAAACGTGAATACATCCTTTGAAGCGTTCCATTTCACACCCAAAGTTCTTTGCATTTGCAGTGGTTCCAGTTCTAGGTCTCGAATTGACCTTTCTTCTGGCGGGAATGATTTCAATAGTTCCATTGATGAGCTCATCCATTTGGTGATTATGAAACCTGATGCTGACAGCATATCTCGTAGTTCAGTCACCAGCTTCTTCCCTTCAGTTATGGAATCAGTACCTAACAAGGCATCATCAGCATAAAAGTTTTTCAGAACTGCTGAAGATGCAAGCGGATGTTGGTCTGCGCCATTCTTTGCTGTTTGGTTCAATGCTTGTATTGCAATTGATTGTGATGATTTGCCACCAAATACGTTAACCAGCATTTGCCATACTTCTGGGTCTTTTGTGTCATCTAGATCACGCCACAGAAATCGAAGAGACGGTTGATCTTCTTCATTGATTTTAATTCGCAGATACATTTCTTCAATATCCGCCACGATTGCCACTGACTTTTCCCTGAACCGTAGTAACACACCTGCCAAATTTTGTAGCAGGTCAGGTCCAGCAAGCAACATGCTATTAAGCGATACACCGTGTTGCTTTGCAGCGCAATCTAACACCACACGTACTTTACCCGGTTTATTTGGGTTCAGTACAGCATGATGCGGCAGATACCATTTTCTTGGATGTGGTGCCATTGCTTCTTCATCAGTCAGTATCCTTGCGTAGCCCTTTTCTTTATAATTGTGAAACACATCTTTGTACTTTTGGGCTACATTTTCATCACCTTTCAATTTTCTTTCAACTGCTAATAGTCTTTTCATAACCATGTCATAATTATTTGGCAGTTTGATATTGTCCTTTATCCAAGGTAGACCACATGTAAATCTCCCATCAATTAATTTCATATTTTCGAGGGCTGCGACAGTTGACTTTTAATGACTGTACCGTTTCCACAGTGCCAAATACACGCGGAGCACCATGAAGTAGTGGGCGGTGTAATTTTTTACAATTTTCGAATCCACATTGCTTAGTTGAAGAACAGAAACGAGAACGATGTCCTGTCTTCAAACATCTGAAGCATAAGTGTTTGTCCTTACATAGGTCAGCTTTCTCTTCTACTGACTTTCCTTTGAATATACTACAGTTTTGAACTTCATGATGACTGTCATCGCAGCATTGACACGATTTCTGTGAATTTTCTTCGTTCGTTGTTGTTAGCGTAGTTACTTTTACTGGTCTTGAATACGTCATTTTTGCTTTTGACGGAGTCGGAGCGAAAGTCGGAGCCGGTTTCTTCAACGAGCTGACAGCTCTTGCGGCACTCACTTTTCTCTTCAGCCATTGATCAAATGCACTCAAGCATGGCAATTGATCTTTCTCTTCTAATCGGATTAATTCTTCACCCCATCGGTTTAACATACCGTATGGTAACCGTTTAGCAACATGTTCGAGGTTGCTTACTGATGTCAGGTCTGCTACGTAGCCTAAGTTTGTCAATGTCGTAACTAGGCCTGTTAGCGCAGCAGAGAACCTTTGCAAGCCATCAGTATCACTCGCATTTACAGGGGCCTTTGAAACCACGTTTTCTATGAAAGCTTTTGCTATCAATCTAGGCTTGCCAAATTGTTCTTTTAAATGTGCAAGCGCTTTTGCATAGTTACTTCCACATACTAAGAAACCTGATAATTCAGTTTCGGCAATGTCCGTACAGCACTCTTGCAAATAGGCCATTTTTTGGTCATTAGTCATGGGTGTATTATGAATTAGCGATCTAAATAAGCCGATAAACTTTGGTCAATTAATTGGGTTACCATCAAACTTGCCTTAAGTTAGACCTTTCAATAACTGCCGGCCCATTGGATATGCCGGTATGACGTCATTGTTATGTACTATTGTTGAATCGAATTCTATTTCAGGGATGTCGTTAATCCAGGTGTCGTGACTTGTAGCAGGCGATCGATTTGATGGCTTATCTATTTTCTTTGTACTTATTTCGTGTATAATTGTAGTAGATTTATTTTTCTGAGCTATTTGTTCATCTCCGAAATCTTTCAATCTCTCTTCTAAGAATTCTGAGCCATCTGCCTCGATTGCATGATGCTCTTCAAGCTCTGCCAACGCTAACTCATCTGTTATCCTTTCTTGTTCGAGGTTGGCCTCTTGTTGCTTACGTATTTGTTCTTTCTTTGACTGTTGCTGTAACAATATCAATCTCTCTTTCTTTTGTCTTGCTACGGAAATACGTGATGCGTTGCTTGAGGCGATCGAACTGACGTAAGAACGTGTCTCTGACGATCGGCGATGTCGTACGACTTGATCGTCAATCTTTGGCGTCGTCTTTTCCGTTGTTGTTAGTTGATTGTCTGTTGATGTTGAAGTTTGTTGACCAGTCGTCGTCGGCCTGTCATCAATCATGGTTAGAACTTCCTTTGCACCGATTATATAACGGTGGTGCTTTTCTTCGTCCTCTTTCGATGAAACAGTTTCACCTACTGCGTCGAGGTATGCCTGGTGAGCGACAGTGAGTTCACGAGTAACTTTTAATAACGTTTTACGCATTGAATTAATTTTTTGAATGTCTATTTCGCTTATGACGGCTCCCAAACAAGCATTTTGAACTCTTGTGAGCTTCGAACGAACCTTCGTTTGGTTATGGGTTACATCTTGAATTAATCTTCGATGTTCATCATCATCTTCTTCGAATTCTTGAGATGACATTACGGCAAACGAATTAAATTCAAATAACAAATTTAAAGTAAACTACAATTATATATATATACACTGTATTGACAATTCACAATTCATTATAACCAACGAGGCAATCACCACTGCGATTCGACGGACCAATGTTTGAAACGATTTAACTGATTTTTTCAGTGGCGATTGTTTGTTCTCAAAGTTGATTAGAATGCAATAAATAGTCAATTGTAATTTTAGGTTGTATTTTATTTACGAGATTAATGATTTACAATTTAACGATATGAGATAATTACATATAATATAAAAAGAATAAACGTTCATACAACCTGGCTCTTCGGTATCTTTGAGCTGTAATATGATGATAATGTCTTTAAAACGACGATAATAATAACGATGATTCTCTAAACTTATTTTGAACGATTTGGTGTGGCCTTTGAACGATGCCAACACCATGAGAATAACAATATAAAAATGATTATAAAAAATATAAAAAATTGCACGACCAATATTAACATTAATATTGGTCGGCATTTAAACGAGGCTTGAATCAAACGAGGCCGTAATAACGCTATTTTCAACAAGGTCCCTTACCGCTTCGTCGGTCAAGACATTAAATGTGGAGGAATTTAGACACTGTAGAGACAGTGTCGCGGCTGAGATCAACAAACAGCGTTTAAAATCATTGCTCTCAGCGAAAAAAGCCACTCATCTAGAAATAGAGGAGTGGTACGGGTGCCTTCGGTAGGGCGACACCGTCTTCATTATTATATTAGACACTGCATTGAGTACAACCTATGACTGCATTACATTGAGTTGTGCCTGCAGTGGTTATGGCAGTCAGGTGCAAGGACTGACAGCAAGCAGCAACAAACAATTAATTTGATTTCATTGAAAGAATGTAGGCTATAGCTAGCTGTCTATTTTTATAACTGCAATATTAGATCTTTGCATCAATTGCAAATGAAGAATCCTCTCGATCGGTAGTGCTTAAAACAATCTATTTTGATCTTGTTTCATATATAGGCGATGTATTGTGAAAAGGAAAAAAAGCTCATGATCTCATTCATGATGTGTGGATGACTGCAAAAAAAAAACAAATTTTCCGCATACTTCGTGTAACAATCACAAATTATGCTGATGACGTACCTCTGTCGCAAGCCAGGGATTTGAAGTAAGACAATCTTCAAAACTCGTTGTCTCCTTGATGCTCACAGTATCATTAGGTATAAAATTTTCGTTCTGGAGATATTTTCGTATCAGCTCTTTGGCACTAACTTCGTGAATTGCTTTGGAGGACATCTTTCTTCCAAAGTCACCTCGGCAAAATCTCGACTATTCTTTTGATTGAAAATTATCGGCCAACTCATAAAGCCAAAGACATGATGCAATACTTAAGTGCAGGGCCGAAGCTGCTTTATATGCTTTATCGTACTCTGATTGGTTGAATATCTCGAACTACAGCATACGTTGACCAATAAGGAATTCCAATGACGTGAATTTCTTGCTTCCAAGCAACACAAATACACTTGTGATTTGTTTTGCAGAAGGAAGTCGTTAGATTTACAATGTTTCTACACATACATTGTTGATGTATCCCGCCATAATTAATTTCCAAATGATGCATACGTCAATGTTATTGTCAGATGCCCACGTACGTAGATGTTTTGTGGGGGTAATATTTTAAAAATATAAAGGGAGCCATATTTGTGTGCTGGTCGTATGGAGCAGGTTTTAAAAGAAGAAACAGCTCAGGTGAACACTCACTAAGACCTGGGAGATACGACATCTCAAGCAAGGCAGAATATGAGCATTTGTATCGTGAATGGCTAGTGGGACCCAGATATATTGATTGAGTTGACTGCATCAGGCTACACGATGGACAGATTAAGACTAGTAGATCTACTAATCCTAAATAAAAGATTTGGGTATGCACGTAGTCTAAGCCGTAACATGCTTGCTGGATAAATATAAATATGGATAAAATTAGGTACACATAGTAAACTGCTTTATATTGCATGAGTTACCAACAAGGGTGTATGTACTATTGCACATCTAGACAGACATTATGCTAACATTAGGACGAGCTTGCGATACAGGCACAACCTTTTTTCCATGGTAGAATCACATTTATTAAAGATTGCATTCATTATTTGAAAGTTTTTTTACTACAAATACAATACTATACATGGACACAATACGTAATGAAGCTAGTTCAAGCGATATATTCAATCATATATAAGTTGAGCCAAAACCAACAATTTTTAATGTTACACTACTGGCATTAATGTCAGTACTTTTGATAAATGGCATGTACTTGAAAATGTCCAATGGCAATTCATTACTAATGATATATTAGCAGTTCATCCATTTGCCAAAAGCAAATACTAGCAGCGTACGACATAAGTCAAATGCAGCAGACTTTATTCAATTTGTTTGATGTGTTTCATGTGCCCACAATCTAGCCTATTTCTGGTTCTTTAAACTGTTAGACAACCAATCAAGTCCTTCATAAAGACCATCTCCTGATGTTGCGCATGTTGCTTGGATGTACCAAGAGCGTTGTCGCAAATCATGCAATCCCAATTTTTCAGTTACTTCAGCAGCACTCAAGGCATTTGGTAGATCCTAAATAAATAAATAAATAAACAAATAAAAGTATGTCATACTTGTTCTTAATAAATAAGCCATGGCATTTGGAAATGCATAGACCATACTCATGTTTTGCAAATTGACAATTTGAAACTGACAAAGAGTAATCATAAATATATTGAAGATAAAGCAAATAATATAAACACTAAACAGCCTATGACTTCTTGACATGATTTGAAAAACTGCTTGGTAATACATTATAATTAACTTCCTTTCTTTTCCTCAAATTGGAATGTTGTCCAATTAAAGATCTTCTTTATTATTATCAATTCATTACAAGAGAGAACACTTTGAGTTTCAAGTGAAAAATATTACCAACAAAGCTTTGCTAATGTGGGAGAAACCCGCAAAACATTAACTTGATATACTGTAAAATGGTAAGAAGTATGTATTCGCAGTTTGAAATACATACTTCCAGATTGAAAAATGGATTGACATAATATTGATGTCAAATTGTCAGTGAGATGCCAGGGAGTGACCTATAAATGTTCGCGCACCTTGTTTGCACTTTTGGAAAGTGCTTAATAGAGCGCCTTGAGTTAATTAATACTGTGATATTTTACAGCAATTGATACACTCTCCTTACTTATAATGATATAATAATTCTCCAATTAGTTGATAAAAAATTATCAAAAATGTCTTGGGCTCAATTTCAAACAAAACTGCTTTGAAAATCTAAATCCAAAAGTGGAATATTTTACTTGACTAACGGCGTGAAATTTGATCAAGTCGTGATGGGAATACAATGTACAATTGTTCTGAAACATTAGATTTCAAATAATGTAAATTAAATAGAATGATGCTGTTCATGATGCGTGTGTTTTTCTTAGTTTTTTCCCTTTTTAAAACTTTGTAACCTTGTAGTAGTCCCAATAGTAAAGTGTTTCGCGAATGAAGTGAATTTTAAAAAAAATCTTTTTGCAAAAAATACCTTCAAACATTTTAATTTTAGGATGCATCGAAATTCGGTTCAGCCGAAATATTTGTCGGATATTTGACCCCTTGGCTGAAATTTCGGTTCAGCTGATATTTGACCTTGATTTTGATTATTATTCCCAGTTTTTATGAAATAATAAAATGTAGCCAATAACCATATTCGGTGACCTACATCAAGGTAATGTTTGATTATATCTTCTTTCCAATGCATCATAAAGTCTTTGATAAGGTAGTAACAAGAATTTTCGCCGATTGCAGACAATATCAAGTCTTGCCTCATTTTCAAGTCATCCTCGCTTTTAAAAATTCATCTGACCATGTGTTCAAAATGATTTGACCATGTTAGTTTTTCCTAAAATTTTAATTGGATTTATTTCATTCATTTATTCATAGAGTATGGTTTTCTCCAATAAAGCCAAATAAATGATGTGAAGAAACAAGTGGGATTAATTTAATTGCTTATTCATTGTTCTCAATAAACACAAATGTTATTCAAAATTGATTTCTTCTTAACCAGACAAAAAGAAAAGAAAACTGGAGGAGATTGAGGAGAAATTAATTTGCCTGTGATTTACACAGTCACCAGAAAAATCAAAATTATTTATGTTTTGTAGCTAATTACTTTTTGCATAAATTAAATAATCTTAACAAAGATTTTGTTCGAAAAACTCAAAACCAAGGAACATAAATCGGCCAAAATAAAACCGCAAATTCGGCCAAAAATCCAAAAACAAAACAACGTTTCGGTGCACTCTTATTTAATTTGTTGTAAAAAATGTCGTACAGGGATTATAGCCTGAAGAATACCAAACCAAATGTACTCTTTTGATGTTGGTTATCAATTAACATCGACATTTGTTTTCTTCCAGAATCATTCTCCTACAGCTCCTAGACATTTTGAGGATATTGATTTATCAGTCTCCTTTCATTTAGTCCCGTAAAGGTCTGAGGAAGACTACGATTTAAGGAGTTCTCAGAATAAACTTCATCAGTTGCGTGCTGAAAAACCTATACTATGATAATTAAGTTCCATTTTAGTTTATTATCTTGCTGTATTGGATATTTTGGAGGTTTCTAAATGATATTTTACATTCCTCTGGAAAATGGATTGATTTAACTATTACAGGCACAAGAGTCAAGCTAGGTCCAAAAAGAGGAGGAGCCCCTAGAAAAATGCTAAAATAAAGGAAATTAATCTAAAATAGTTGTTTTGCTATTGTTTTAGGCAAAATACACTAGTTAATCGGAAAAAACAATTAATCAATTGATTGTTACGACTAATTAACGGCTAGCCTAATGGCATCGAGCGTCGTTAAAAATCATTATCGTCTCACCCTATAATTAGAAGTTATCTGGAAAGACTTGATGCTTCACCAGGTTCGATAGAACTTTTAAGGAACTTGATTTTTTCAAAATATATGAGCGCAAGAATAATGTGAGATGCAATACAAAAATTGTATATTTACTTGTTATTATTTGTTTTAACAATTGCAAATTCTAAAACTCTGCTGTGTTTGACCTTTGAATTATGAATATAAACATTTAAATTATGGATAATCGAACGAAGGATAAGCAGCATCAGAGCAAACATTTAATTCATAAATACTTGACTTTCCATAGTTCTTTATATCAGAAGTTATTGAGCACATAAGACTCAGATTAATACAACTGTTATAAGAGCGACAGGCTTGAAATGATTGTTGATTAAACGTAGTTGCAGGTAAATTTCCCAAAACGAGCTGAACGACAAACAGATTAATAATGTGTGTTTCCGAAAAGTTCATTCAAGCGTCATATAATGGTGTGGCGTATTTTATCTCAAAGAAACCGGTGCTGATTCATAAGTTTAGGACAATCAAATTTCTATTGTCGTTTCTAAGTTTAGGGCGAAAGGTGGCATGAATAAATTAGAGAGGCTTTTGATGAAGTATTTACCTATCACCCCCCTCCCTAGCTTGCGTACCAGTCCTGAGGTTTTTCCTAAAGCCGTAAGGTTTGTGAACTAAGGTGTGATTTTTAGCCCATTGAAAAAACCGCATTTATACTATTGGTAAATTATTCACACTCCGATTCACACTCTATCACAAAAGATCAATTGTGATAAAATCATAACTCTTCGATCTTCTCTTTCTCTTCGATTAACTCTTCGTCTTCGTCAATCACGTCATACTCATCAGCATCAGCAATGATCTTAATGATAATACGACGTAATGCATAAGTTATATTCCAAACTCATGGGAACTTGCTGGGCTAAAAGTCACGCTTTAGTTCACAGACCCTATGGTTTCAGAAAAACCTTGGTGCTGATACGCAGGCTACCCCATCCCTCACCCAATCAAAATTTTACAGATTTGCATGAATTGAAAAAGTTACACCTAGAACATTAATTTTGCGAGATGCCTGGTAAATGTGATTTTGGACCGGACAATACAACATACACATTAGATTGATCAAACACATTTGTATGGACTTTTCCATTGAATTAAACATTTTTCACACTGTCATATGATTACACTGCAAATTCTTACCTGTTTGTTTGCAAAAACCAAAAGAATAGCTGATCTCAATTCGTCTTCACCAAGCATTCTATTAAGTTCTTCCTTAGCTTCAGTAATACGTTCCCTATCATTAGAATCTACTACAAAAATAAGACCTGAAACGAAAACAAAAAACATTAGAATACACATTGAAAACTTGAAGGGCTACTATCGAAGAAGATTTTGAAGGTTCCATTTGTTACCTTGAGTGTTTTGGAAGTAATGTCTCCACAAGGGACGGATTTTGTCTTGACCACCAACATCCCACACCGTAAAACTAATATTCTTGTATTCCACAGTTTCTACATTGAAACCTTGAATTACAAGCAACAAACATTCAATCAAATTGAATTGAATAATTATTTACAAAATGCATTGCAAACCAATTTCAAACAGATGATGTTACTGCTCTAATTTACTTTACTGTTCAGATTAAGCTCAATGAGGTGCACCGAGCAAAACCGTTGGTAATTATTTTCGCGGTGGATATTGTTCCGGCTGCCGGAAAGTTGCTTTCAAAAGATAATGTTCTGTGCGTCCATTGCGCATGCGTATATAGATAGTAAACATGGACGTGTCGACCGATCCAAATTAAATCTTAAATAGTTTGTATAAGAATTCATAGCATCGTAGATTGGATAGACTGTTTTGGAATAAATATAAGCCAGAAACGATATTCAACATATCTGTGCATTCATAATTTTAGTCTGTGTTTGATTTATCGAAGTTTTTCAGCGACGTGGCCCAGCGTTTTCAATATTTGAGTGTTGTGACATTTATTTGGCAGTCTGAAGGTTTCGGAGAATATTTATGCAGGCTAATAACATTTCAAAACACTTTTACTTTGGTGATTGTAATAATTTGGGATAAGAACTTATTAGTTATTTTCTTCTCCTGTAACTGGTGCTATATGCTTACTAATTCTGATTTGACTTATACCGAAAGTCAAAACTGTGAAACTCAAAATCGAAGCCGAGTTTGTTCGCTTTTTCTTTTTGTAAGTTTAGGAGCACGTTTGGTGTGGTATTTAGCGTCGTGAATCTCTCGTATATAATGCTTTCACCGTCTAGCGCTTTCATTTTAAATTCTTTTATATATTCTACGATTAAATTGATAAACAGAATTGTTATTAACGTGGTTGAGGAACAGGACCGTCCGTTGCCATTGCATGTTGAACTACTAATGTGAGAGAAAAGCAGACAACAGATAACGCATGCGCAAAAGACACACGGAACATTATCGCTAGTAATCAGGATTCCGGCAGCCGGAACATTATCCACTTTGAATAATTTTTGCTAAAATCAAGCGTTTATGATTACCGCTATTTGAAATGAATGGCTGATCATATATTTATATCACCTAGCCTATAGTTTCAAACAAGAAATTGTTTATATTTAGTTAAAAGCAATTGAATCTAATAGACTTTTATATTTATCTGTTTCGCCTGCTTTCATCATAATTTATCATAAAACAACAGTATAGCTCAATTAATGGTTTAGTATATGTTAACTGGAACACAGTGTATCAAACCGTTGAAATGGTGTTACGTTTCAAAATATAAAGTGAAAACACTCAACATTCCTTATTCTATATTTTTACTCTTCAATGGAACCATCAGGTAGGTTTTCTAGGAAAGGGGATGGTGACAGTACCTGGGTGGTTTATTCACAATACATGTTGAAAGTTATTAACTACTAACAAAATATTCAACTGCAACTAAATTCAATTGAAAAGTATTTTGAATTTAGTTAAAATCCCCTGTTTTGGTTGTGATACCTGAACAACAGTGAACATAGCCATAGGATAGGACATCATAACAATAGAAAATGTTTGAAACCATATGTATGTCTTTGTTATTGCAATGTTCAGTAACTTCAGTTGTTGATGTGAATATCCTCCGAACTGAGAACACTAATATGCCAAATGTTTGACTTTAAGGATTTCGATATTTCTTAACAAATTTCAATGAAATAGGGAGAACCGGAGAATATTACATTTTTGTAAGGGTATATAGTCCAACAGAATGAGATTAATTTTATTGAGCAGTATACCAAGAACTAGTGTGGTGTGGAACAATCCCACTAAAAATAATATTACATTACTATCATTATTATATACTCCAACATCCGTCAAAAGGCTAAGGGAATCTTATTGGCATGAAAACATTATAGAATATATACACGAGCAAAATTTAAAAGTACACTAGCAGCTACTCCTCCAAAATCATTGCACAAAAATTGTTAGAAAATCATTGTTTTGTGAACTTGTTCAATGTAGCCCCATTTGAAATAATTTCAGTCTGGGGATCAAATAAAGATTTCTAAATCCCTTTTAATCAAGTAAAAATTATTGAGTGTGCAATACGCACAGTCTTAACATATAGACCTTATAAAAGTTGTCACAATTCAAATTACTTTTCAGATTCTTGCTACCTAAACAATTTTTGATTTGTTATTTAATAGCCACTTCCAGTGCAGGTGGAATGACACATCAGGTAGTGATGCACATGAAAACATTATGGTCATTGGAAGCGCAGGCGTATTAGCCCATTCTGTTACTTTACGAAAATAGACCTCGGTAGCTATTGATCCACTTCATGACTTGCAACAGTCAATACAATCAGGAAAATGATTTCTTTCAACTGTCTCGAAAGTAGCTGGACGAGTAACTTAATCCTTTCGAAGTGGGGATTTTGATGACTAAACAATCTTAGGCTAGCCAAAGCATTATCTTGGTAGCCCAACCGTGGCAAGAAGTATGATTAAAATCGAAAGTCAAAAAGAGATAATGGAATTAAATTTGGGAATAGCTCGTTAAAATATCATGCCATACCGTAAAATTGCCAACTTCAATTCATTATTTTGGCTTACGCGAACGCTGTGTCGCTTGAGAGCAAATCAAACGCCCAAGAAATCTGGTCGAAGTGAAGTCATCGAATTGCGAAACAAATCCGAAAGATACAACTAATCAAAACATTGCTACAGATCAACGATACAGATGATTGTTGTATAATGAATAATATAAAATTTCACCATTCTGATATTACTAGAATGAAGCCACTCACCAATTGTTGGAATAGTAGTTACGATTTCACCAAGCTTTAATTTGTACAAGATGGTAGTTTTTCCGGCAGCGTCCAATCCAACCATAAGGATTCGCATTTCCTTTTTACCAAAAAGACTCTTAAATAAACTTTGAAAAGCTCCCATAGTATTAACAGTAGACTAAATCACAATTAGGATAATTTTCAATAGATAGTGACCCCTAAAATTTGGCAATGAAATGAGTTGGAAGTCTTTTTCACTGCTTCTAGCTGATGTAGTACTGCGAACCAGTTGAACCTCCACGTCAAAAGGAAAGAGAAGGACGCAGCAAAGCACCATGGGAACGCACACACAACAGGGCGAGGCTAATGACGTCATTATAGACGAATTCACTCTGTGGCTACTTTCGGCGAAGTGTCATCATGCGGGACAGTAGTACAATCGACACAATTGGATTCAAAAGAACTCACTCACACATTCAATGAAATACTTTCATAACGCCTAGAGCAGATCAATGATGTAGTGAAATGACGAAGAAAAATGGAGCAGCTGACCAAAGGATACTTATATAACCCCTGCAGGAAGCCCCAGGAAATGTATCGATGATCACAATTCTGTAACTTTTCCTTTGCCTGTTAATTATTTCTGATAACATAGTCTTCTTCACATGTAAGTGAGGATACATTTAAAAATATCCTCCTTTGTTTATTTGCCTGTTAGCCATTGTGCTACAAAATACATACATACATACATACATAAACAAAAACTATTTCTATTTCATACAAGTAGCGTAAGCGTAGCCTCCATTCATACGGGATCAATAGATCAATGTAGGATCAATATGATGGAGAGGAAGTTATTCCTTTATTATTTTGGAACAAAATCTGAATCACAGTATTTTCGGGAGACCACGGTTGCAGAATCATCAGATGATCAGAATGTGCCTAGAAATGCTGATTGTGACCCATGATATGACCATGACCAAACTTGTGACATATAGCGAAAAGACGTTACAGGGTAGCCAGGAGGGTAGCATAAAAAATTGAAGATGAAATTCCGACATCAAAATTTCAATGAGTACGACTATATATATATGTGTTATTGTTGTTCAGGTAATGAGACGAGAGTCCGTCAGTCAGTAGCCTGCGTCAGTCAGAGCATATCTAAAGAAACAACTTAGAAATAAACTTCGATCGGCACGTGGCCTGCCCACAGTAGCCAGTAAATTAGCCAGCCTCTATTCAAACTACCACCGAGCAGAGGCTTTTTCAACTGGTCAGATGAAAACGCGGCAAAAAACTTGAAAACCACATAATATTAATAGTAATATCTGGTTAGTGGTTACATCTGATAGGTAAAAAAGTTAAAAACAAACAGACTGTAGAAGCGAAACATTTGCATTTTGACGCCAATTCCTGGAAATCCAATGAAAGACTTCCACGTATTTTTCTCATTTATTCCAGAAGTGTAGATCATTTTATGAGCCTATTATTGAAATAGATGATTAGATGCTCTACAAATTGTTAAAAAGCAATACTTTCCTTCGCCAGAAATTCAATAATACGATAAAAGAAACTATTCAATCAGTATGACTGATCTGACGGGCAGATTGTCAGAAAGTGTAAGTAACGAAACAGTATTATATCATTTATATCATCCATCATCATTTATTCACGGCCCATAAGCCAATATGCTTTTTCATGGGGCTGACATATCAGAAACAAAATGTTTCAAAATATTAACATTAATTTATAAAAAGAAAGTAGTATCTCAGAACATTAACTATACATTTATAAAGATAAAAAGTTTTAAAACAAAGAATATTGATTTAAGATTTCAATATATTCTGCTTTGTTCAGTTTTTGAATTTAACAAGATTTTTTGTCAATTTCATGTCTGTTGGACATGAGTTCCATGTCTGTACACCGGCCAGTCTGCATTCGGGACATTTTCTTCGCCGGATATTTTCCACCTATATTTTATAACCCTGATTTTTCCGCCAAAAATGTATGATAACAATAGAAAATGCACCGAAATATGATACAAAAATCCACCGCCAAAGCACTGAGAGGGAAATTCCACACCAATTTGGTGCTGGCACTGAAGTACGAGCGGCTTGCGCCGCCGGAGATCTCCGGCGGGAAGCCTGTGAAATGCAGACTGGTACACCGGAAGCTTGAAAAGATCAGGGATAACAGGATCGAACTCGAAAATTATTGTTTGCTTTGAATCGTGTTTTTTTCTCACGAGGCTTTATAAAAAATTTTCAATTGGTATGGGGACATTGCCATTGTCTAGGCTACTCTGTGCATCCAAATTAGACGGTTGTATGTAATTATTTCTCGCACAGTTAGCCAGTCCAATTGATTGTGCATATCAACGGTTGGAGTGCGATAATTGCAGCCAAGTACCATACAGAGTCCTCTGTTCTGTAGACGTTGAAGGCGATCTAGTAAGCCCTGATTGCACGATCCCAGACCACACAACAATAATGTAAATGGGGTAACACAAGTGTTTTGTATAGAATTTTCTTGGAATGTTAGAGTATAAATCTTCTTGTATACTTTGTAACTGCAAGTGCTTGATTTATTTTAGAGACAATTGTATGTAGGCCTATGTGTTTTTCAAAAGTTAGAGAAGAGTCTATAGTTAATGCTAAATATTTTAATTCTTTAGTTTGCTCAATATCTTTATTTTGTAATTTGAGTTTAAAAGTGCGATTTATATTCCTTAGACGGGTTTATTACCAATTAAAAGAGATTTAGTTTTGTCGGTGTTAAAACTGAGTTTGTTGGCAGAAAACCAACCGTAAACTGAAATTATATCTGACTGTAGACGGCATTCGATAGATTTAATTCTCTTTCCAGATACAAATTGAATTGTGTCATTGGCATGAAGGTTGATTTGACAGTGCTTAATGCATGTTGATATATCATTTACATAAACTAAAAAAGAAGAGGACCAAGAATGCCAATGGACCCCTGCGGAACACCAGTGTTCATTATTTTTGGCAGGGAATTGACATTGTCGGTGCAAACAGTTTGCTGCCTTGATGTTAGGTAGGATTTATAGAGTTTTAAAGATGTTTTTGTGATACCATATGAGTGTAATTTTGAAATTATCAATGAATGATTGATAGTAGGCCTATCAAAAGCCTTTTTTAAATCTATGGAGATGACCCCAACACATTCCTTGGAATGCATTTTTTGGAAACAAAATTCCGTCACGGTAAGTAGGCCTATGTAGGCCTACAGAGTGCTTTTGTGTAAACCAAACTGATAGAGGGAAGGAAAGCCATTTTCAGTAAGATAATTATATAATTGATTGTGTATATTTCTTTCTTTATTTCTTAAAACTGAAATTGGCCTATAATTACCGACTTGTTCTTTAGACAATGCTTGGATGGGTGTGATTTTTGCCATTTTTAGTACTTCAGGAAAACAGCCAGTAGCAAGAGATTTATTAAAAATTACACACAGAGACGTTGCGATTGATTTGGAGCAGAGTTTTAAAATTTTTGCATCAATCAAATCAATACCAGTAGCTTTTTTGCATTTAGTTTAGTCAAAGGTGTCTCAATAATTTCAGGATCCATAGGGTCAAATTTGAAATTTCCTGTAAAGTTGCAAAGGTAGTTTTTTACAACCTCTATAGGATCATAAGTGATTGCTTGAATTGTTTGAGCTAATGACAAAGCAATGTGTATGAAAAGGTCATTGAAAGAATTTGCGATTGCACTTGTCTCAGTAATCTCCTTATTATTGGAAATTATTGATTTTATCACCTGGGCTTTCTTTTTTGAAGGAAGAATCTCTTTCAGAAACTTCCACATATTTTTGGGTCATTTTTGTTTTCCAAATATTTTTGTAAATCTAGTCTAGCATTTTCTAAAATAGCCAATAAACAAATTTCTTTTTTGTTTATATAAATCAAAATATTTCTTCTCTTTTGTTTCGATATATTTCTTATATAAAAGGTCTATATCTTTTTTAATTTGATAAGCTGTAGCGTCCAAATTAATTTTTTGTTATTTGCCTTAATTCGAATTCTCTTTAGAGGTGCAATTTCGTTGATAATCGTCAAGAACACTGCTTGCCAAGCATAGTACAGGGTTCGAAATAAGCGGATTCGGGTTCGCGATTCGCGAATCAAATTGAGTAATTCACGAAACAGATTTTCAAAATATTTTCAAAAAAGCGAACCATTAATATATATTTACTTTCCCAGCTTTTTGTTGAAATGAAAACAGTTTAAATGCTCAATTATACCGTTATGCGGAAAGAGTTACTTCCGTTGTCTGGCATCTATTCTATTGAAATATTTTAACTGCTTCTGTTCAACAGAATTAAATATATTAGCACTGAGTCAACAATGTCTACGTCTCGGCTTTGTCTGGCGCCATTGAAAGCAGTAGCCTTCAATACGTCATTTTATGCACAAGAATGAATTAATTATTCGCGGGGAATTCCCTTTTCAAGAGAAGATGACATTATAATGTAGCCAGAATTCAATTTAACAATTTGGTTGTCATGACATGATTGACATCTCGTTCTTTTTAATCGCTTTTATTTCAATGTCATTCTCAATTTGATAGTGAAAGCAACAAGATCAATTCATTACTACTCTGTAATATTCTAGTGCTTTTCACGCTGTGTCTTATATTGATTTGTTGAATAGATAATTGTGTATGACAACTTTTTATATTCACATTAAAACATTCAATATTATAACATTTATAACATATTAATAACATTTATAGTATCTATCATTTGAATGAATTTTTTGGTATTGGAATTTGGTTTTATTTCATCAATTGATTTCTGTTCTTTCCGCCTTATTTGATTTTGGTTGTGTCCTTAATACATATTATTGGTAGGTAAAATGAATCGATTACATCATTTTATAGTAATTAATTGCAGAGTTTCACTTATTCATACTCCGTTTTGAATTAACGTTTTCAGAAATCACCATGGGAAGTAAAACTGCCAATATCAATACTGTGCGCAAATGGGAGATTGAATTGAAAACAAAATTTGAAGTTGATAAAGATCCGAATAATGCAATAAAAGTGATTAGATTGCGTTGCAAAATGTGCAAGGAGTGGGAATCCCGATTATGTTTAACTAGGAATTTTTCTCGACAATGGATCGACCCAGGTAGCGAATCTGTTGCTAAAGATAGCGTCAAAAAGCATGTTGAAGGCGATCAACATAAGCATGCTGTAAATTTACAAAGCAAAAAAGACCTAGGTTTGCCAGAGTTCCAAGAAAGAGTAATCAGACAAACACCGATCGGTCGAGGTTTGCAAAAGATGTCTGAGAAAGACAGAGAGAGCCTCAGTGATTTTAAAGATTTGCTTGCCTTGCACCAAAAAAACAAGTTAGTCAGTAAATGTTTTAACAATGATAAAGGGGCTGCAATGTTTACTGATGCAATTGCAGCAGTTTCAAAAGAGTCCCTAGTTTCTGATTTGGCTAAAGCAACTTACTTTTCCTTACTATCCGATGGAAGTACTGATGTTAGCATAACTGAGCAAGAATTGGTTTACGCCTTGTTTTTAATTGATGGAGTGCCGCAAATCAAATACCTAAGTATACAAGCAGTAGAAGATGGTACAGCAACCGGCGTCAAAAATACAATCAATAAAGCTTTACTATCAATTGGGATCACAAATTATGATAGGCTTGTTGGATTGAACGTTGACGGAGCTCCTGTAAACACTGGTCGTCACAGCGGTGTAGGGGCTAAAATTCGGGAAGACGCTCCCTGGATAGAGGTGATTCACTGCTTCAATCATCGGCTAGAACTTGCAGTGAGAGATGCATTTGCAGGTACAGATTTTAAAGAAGTTGACAACATGTTGCTGAAATTGTACTATCTCTACCAAAATAGTCCTAAGCGCTACCGCGGCTTGAAAGCGATTGCAGAAGCAACTGAGGAGACAATTTCAAAACCTAGCAAAGCCCATGGGACTAGGTGGATTGAGCATAAATTCCAGGCTCTCACAAAAGCCTTCAATCAATATGGCCCGTTAATGATGCACCTTGAAGAGCTTGCATTGACTGATTCACAACCCATTAAGAGGGCTGAGATAAAAGGTTATGTAAAAATGTGGAAAAACAGTAAATTCCCACGCAATATGTCAATTTATATTGATATTTTGACAGTCCTTCGACGGCTTAGTCTTGGAATGCAACAAGAAAAGCATGCCACATTGTTAAAGTGGTAAGGCGTGTGCAAAGCTTCACAAACAGCATGGCTAAGCTCAAATCCTATGTCCTAGATTCGTTGGCTCCAGATAGCTTGACTCTGACAAATTACAGAAAATTTCTAGATGGAATTGATGATTCCGGGGAGAAGCCTATGTTTCGAGGCGTCGAATTACAAAATCAGGCCCGTTGTTCTGTTGATGTTGGAAACATCTACAAATCAATTATTGATGCACTTGATAAAAATATGACCCATCGCTTTACCGATATTGTTAATTCGCATCTGTTATCGGACATTGTAACATTGCTAGATATACAGAATTCTTGGCCATCTACAATGGATAATTTCGGCGAGAGCTGTATATCTCGCATAATTACTAGATTCAAGACTTTGCTTGAAAATAATGGATGTATGATAGATGAAATATATAATGAATGGGATACCCTAAAAACGTACATTTTGCCGTTGAAAAACTCTCACGCTACGGATGACTATCTTGAAATTTGGCGTCGAATGTTTACTTCGAATCAGGTCAAAGAAGAATGCAGAAATATTTTACATATCATTGAGATATTGATGGTTACTCCATTCACGAATGCAAAGGTCGAGCGGATGTTTTCAACCCTGACCCGTGTCAAAACAGATTGGCGTAATAGAATGTCGCAAGTCAAATTAGAAGGCCTTTTAAGAATCAGCGAAGACGGTGTTTCACTTGAACATTTTGATCCAGATGCTGCAATCGATTACTGGTTTGGACAAAAAGTGAGAAGGCTGAATGCTAAGCCACATAGGCGTCGTAATAGACCGAAACAGCCCCGTGCCTCCAACTTTGTCGATCTCAGTACCATAGCCATATCAGATCTTGAAAGTTCAAGTGATGAGGAAGAAGACAATTAATCAAAGAACACAATGATAGCTAATAATTTATTATACCCGTAATGATGAAGATCCGTATCAGTAAACTTCTACTTATTAATTGTGTCATAAAAGTAAGCGATAAAATAAACGTTGTTTATATTTTATATTAAATTCTTTTTAAATTGTATTCTGAAGATGACAAACCACTTTAATTTACATCAACTAAATCAAGCACAATATGAATGGTTATTAAACATTCACTGTAGATCTGCATTTTAATTAATATTACGTGTAGCACTTTCTGTTTCTACTAATTCTTTTTCTGATATCTTTACTGAAAAAACACCGTTCAAATAGTTAAAAAAACATCATTTAGCATATTTTTCATTATAGTAAAAGAACATGGGCGTGGTCAACTACGGGGGGCGTGGTCGAAAGGCGTGGTTAACGTAAAATGTTCCCGAATCAAGTTGAAATATTTATTTCGAACCCTGTAGTAGCAATCATCTACTTTGTTAAAATGATTAAGAAAATCCCAAGAGATCCTAGATATCACCTGGTTTAATATATTTTTATTTATTGTTTTATACTTAAAGCAGCATAGCCTAAGGATAATTAGAAACAGAGACAGAACCATGATATTCACTCATGAATCCGTGATATAATAGGCCACAGGTCAGTCTTGAAAGTATAGCAGAGCCGTCTGCAAAGTTTTTTTGGTGATCCTATTACTACCATTTATCTATAGAATATCAATTGTGTCTCTGCCCAAAGAGAAGGCAAAAACTGTTAAAGCGCTCTCGTATGTGGGCGAACCTTTCATGGCCGCCCCTGAAATTTCGTTAATAAGCGCCCTTCTCTCCAAACTAGCCACAGGCCTGCTGCCGCAATGGTGCCTGCGCCTGCGTACATTACAAAATAAATACACTGTACTTTACAAATTGCACTTTTCTCAAAGTGTTAATCCCAGATACAGTGTAACCCGCTTAAGCGTAATTCGGATAAGTGAAATCCCCGCTTATATGCAACCTGGCTTTAAAATTCTTTTCACTATTTTGGAGTCATGTCTTTGTTGAATTTTCCTTCTCTTATATATGTTGTCCTTGTGTTTTTGACTCACACGATCAGACCAAATTGAAATATGTGGCGCCAAAGTGGTGTGCATCAATCATACTTTTTATACTTGGCAAGTAGGACGCGCCTTTCTATTTGTACGCATAATTTCTCAATTTTCAGTAAATTTCAAGTTTTGTAAAGAATTTAAATCCTTCTGCAAGTAATTCTTGTCTTTCATCGATTATCATAAACAGCTAATTTTTAATGTTGATAGGAAATAGCGTGAAATTTATTACCTATTCCTAATGCTCACAACTCACATTTTAGACATGCATTTTCATGTTGCCAAAACCTTATTGCAATATTACCTATATTATCGATTAGTACCTCTTTACGACTTCGTCTAAGCAGGTTATCGCTGCTGGCTATTGAAGGTGTGTGACTATTTTTAATACGCATCAACTATGCCGACTATGCTTAGACGAAGCCGCAAAGAGGTGTTAATCGTGTGATTGAGTGAGAAAAATCCAAAACTAAAAACTTTTGACTTTAGAGGCTTATATCTCTTTACCTGGATCTTGACTACTGATCAAATATAGCTCTAAATCTTCAGCTGAACATTAAAAAAATCATTCCGAAAGCAGATTGTCATTTGGTTTAGCGGTTTTTTATTTAGAGACAAATAAGTAAAAAGTTTAGTGTTTTTTTCCGGTGTAAACTCTCTTGTTGAAAATAAACGGGTTCCTGTTTGAGGAAAAAGAGTGAGACACAAAATTAGGCCTAACCCAAAATCGTCACTTTGACTGCATTTTTGAAGGAGAAATGATCGCGCAAAGTAAAAACACAGGAAGATCATGTACGAATAGAAAATTTTTCTCTTTCTAAAGAAGCAATCTCCCAATATCCGGGATATACACTTTAAGATTGTACCAGTTACAATTCACAAGGTGCAGTCACGTGACCAATATCAACACACAGCTGGAAGTCTTGGTGAAGCACCAAACACTTCTAGTACAAACCTTTGCTAAATATAGCACATTTTAATCTCATTTAAGGCTTCGCTGAAAGTCCGATTCATATTTTGAGAATGGAATCGTGATATGTAAAATTCAGACATCATACAGTATAGCGATTTTGTAATCTTTTTCCTGTCTCTATGACCATTTTATATGCATTTGAGCTAAAAAGGGTTTGACCGTAAAGTTACTGTCCTTGTCCATACTTTCCTGCTGCGATTCTATTGTTTGATCGGTTCAACCCCTCCACTGTACCTTGCGAATTGAAAAAGATTATTATTGACAGAAAGATTAGCTAAATTTTAACAGTGATTCTGAGTTACGTGCTTATGCGCTCTTTCGAAGGAATTTCTTCCAATCAATTTATTACTGTATTAATTTTTTTTTAATATTATTCAGTTTTTTATCAATTTTTAAATCAACCAATTTATTTAATTATTTGAATCTTATTATACTGATGAGAATAACTTCCGCCTAAAGAGCACATCAACACGGAACTCATAATCAGTGTAAAGATGTCACTAATCTTTGTTTCTCTATACGTACGTTGCTGTATTGAGCACTTTCTTATGGTTTGCATATTACTAACTATTATTTTTAAAAGTATACAAATATTCTATATACTTCATTATTATGATTAACAAATCCATATATGTACTTTCAATTGAATTACAAACATAATTCAAAAACGTTATAACAGTCAGTTCAAACAATAAATCGTTGATGATTTTAATTACATAAACAAGTAAGCATAATTATATACTGTACTTCTTTCCTGTGTCTAATTCTATTGTTCTTTTGTTCCTATGTCATATGAAATAATTGTCAACAAGTTAAAGAAAGAATCCTGTTCAGACTATATTTTCACATGATTTGGACGTGATATATTCCAACAGTGTAGATCAACGAATCATAGCTACAGGATATTTACGCAATCAAAAGAAATTTATGTGATGTTTACTTGATGTTTACGCTATTCTGAGTTCATAGTAACTTTTGCAGCTGTAGTAATATAACTCAGAAAATGACACTTGATAAGTAAAAGTAATATGTATAATATAATCAACTATCAACTTTCGTCCAACACATGGAACAACTCAACACCAACACATGGATTAAGTACACTAACTCAATATTAGTTATACAGCGCTATTTATACAAGACCTAGCCTCCTTTATGGAGTCTCACTTTCATGTATACGTATGAAACAATAACGCATTATCATTACACTTCCCCTAGATATCTAAATCTCATCAAACAAAATATACTACAAAATATAAAAACTCTAGCTAAAATAAATTCAGAAAACAGTAAGTTATACAATGTATATAATAAAAAACTTAAATCTAAACATAATACTCATGTTGCCATGCGGGCGGTCCTCGTAAACGAGACGGATATCGTCGGATAGAAGTATCATTGTTAATATTACCAGTTAGTAATTCTAATTCACTATTATCAGTATCTAAAGACGACTCTGAATCAGAACATTCAGATGCAACATTATCGTTAATAATATCAGTACTGTTACTAGCATCATCATTCATTTCATTCTCATTAACAGTACGCTTTCTCAAATGATAAACATGTCTAGGGTTAATAATCCCATTTATACTAACGTCAACTTTATAACGAGATATTTGTTTAATTACTATTCCTTCTTTCCATTTCGTTGTACATTTAACGCTATTATCAGGTTTCACCCAAACAAGATCATCTTTTTCATACACATTATCATACACTTCGGATTGTTCATTTGGCGGAGCAATAACTTTCAACCGGGGAATATAAGAATAAATAATCCTTGCAGGAGACATACTAGTATTTTTACAAGTTGGAACATTATTATACCAGTAAACAGCATCTAAAACTCCATTCCCTGTTTTTTCTGCACGTGATTTTACCGTACAGTGATTCCTTTCGACTATACCGTTACCACTTGCTTATACGCAGCTCTTGGATTTAAACGTACATTCCAATTAACGCAGAACTGTTTCATTTTTGTGGATTTAAAAGATGAATAATTATCTAACAATAATTCTTGAGGAGGACCTCGTTCACTGAATATATTACTAAGTTGTGCTATAATATCAGCATCGCCTTCACTTCGAATTTTTCGCCATATGGCAAACCGTGAAGGGCCGCAATCAACAATAGTAAAAAACTTTTCATGTTTGTACTTTGTGACATCTACACTTAGCCGTTTCCAATTTTCTGTAACTTTCAAATGTCCTTTTTCAATAGGTTTCACACCAGACGGGTCTACTGACTGGCATTCTTCACATTTTGATATCACATCTTTAATTAAATTTCTAGGCACATTAACAACATTCATTTCATCCAGTAACCATTTCGTTTGTTTATATCCGCCATGAATTAAACGATAAGCATCTTCTACAGTAGAACGTTCAGGCGTTGACACAGTTGCAGAACATACATTTATACTATCTAAATTGGTACTGTTCACTAATTTTAACCAAGTAGTCGGTACGCGAGTAAGAATATCAGCCAAATTTTCATTTGTTTTAACTAAATCAATAGACAATTCTAAATTATATTCTCTCACAAGAGATTCAATTAATTCTAATCTTCGTCGAATAAGAAGTTCACTTACAGCCTTGGTTTTAACTCGTTGTCGGCTGGTTAACACATCACGTACCCATCCATGTACAGTAGATGAATCAGTTTTAATTTTAATACGTTTTAATGACCACACAATAGCAAGATTTAAGCCCTTGATTACAGACTCCAATTCTGCTAACTTAATATGAGCTGCATCTTTTCGTAACCAAGAGGCATCTTCAATGGTATCTCCGTTTACTTGAATACACACACCAGTGGCTATAGAGCTGGCATCACACCAAACTGTACCTTCACCATTATGGGATACATTCCATTTTCCCTGAACTGGTTGAGTCTTTTTTAATCTTTCAAAAACATCCTTTAACATAATAACAACATTCGGTGATACATTAATATCCCAATCAACATTGTTTGTAGCTCTTTTGATAAAACTACAATTTACTCTTAACCATCCACAAACAGGGTATATACCAATTAATTTACCACAAATAGAAAATAATTGTCTCTTAGTTAATGATGAAAAATCTATATCGTCAGTTGAAATTATATCTGATCGCTTCCATAACAAGATATCTTCATTTTTACTAACATTTAATCCAAGAATTCGAGTAGGTACATTCTTACTTAGCAATTCTGTAGGCTTAGCAATTAAGCCATATTTACGTAAATGCTCGCGTACATATTCCGGAGATACAATATCCGTATTAACAATAATATCATCTACGTAATAATCTGTTCCATTATAAATTAATTCATCACATTTCAATATATACTGTAAAATCGTTGTCATAACCATTGGGGCAATATTTAACCCAAAACCCACTCTCGTTAGACACCATAATTTTGATTTGTAACTAATAGCTTGATATGGCCAAAGTTTATCGTCGACATTCAACTGAAGATACGCATCTTTCAGATCAATCATAGCACAATTGATCCCTATTTGTCGCCATTTACGTAATTTATCTAAGCATACATCACTTTTAGCCGTAAATACATCTACGTATTGATTTAATTCACGGAAATCAAATATGGGTCTAACCTTGTTTTTACTTTCTTGCCGAACACTAAACATAGGTATTAAACGTTTTGCCTCACCAAATTTGGCAGCATCATATTGAATCAAGTACCCCTTATCTATCCATTCGTCTAACTTTTTATTAAATTCTTGTCTAGTGGCATCATTCATATAATAAGAGGGTATACAATTTTTTAATATCTTCGGTGCCTTACCATCTTTCCACAACCAGGACACTGTCCAACTTTCACCATTAAAACTTGCTGTGAAATTATCATCTTCAACAACTATATCCTTTTTCTCAATAGTATTACAAGAAGGTACTGTTGACACCGAACAAAATTCAGGTTGCCCAGTAGCCGAGATAGATAAACCTCCAAACATAGTGATCACATCCATCCCAAGAATTACGTCTATACCAGTTAACATCTTTTCAACAATTAAACAATTTCTCATAACAGATTTTCCATTTCTCTCCAATGTAACATTTACCTCTCCTTCTACTTTAACTGTACCACCGTCCATCATAGTAATTGTAATAAAAGAATTACGTGAACACATACCCGTTGCTAAGCGACGTGAAATTACGGTCCACGAGCATCCAGTATCTATTAAACATTTAACTGAAGCTCCATTTACATTGATATCACACGTTGGTAATGTATTTATTGGTTTTGGACCGCGGTAGTATCCACAGAAGCTACTACGGTCCGCTGTCCGTTTCCCTGAAACTTAGGGCATTCATAAGCCATGTGACCATTGTCACCACACCATACACATTTCGATACACGCGGTCTATTTGTACGGTTTTGACAGTCTTTAGCAATATGCCCTTTGGTGCGGCATGCGTAACACGTACGTAGTTCCATTCTTTCAGCGTTGTTGACAGGATTATTCGTATTATTATAACGCTTAGCCGCCGATATATTAACAGGAACAATATTGTCCACGCCACGTGCCTCAAGCAATACACGTGCTTTAGTTATTAACTCTGCATCCGACGCATTAACCATTGATCTTAACTGTAAGCCGACGTCCTCAGGCAATCCGGTAACAAAAATCACTCCAGGGCACGATATGCCTGCCAAGGTACACAACCGTTTGACGTCAGCAAAATAGCAATCTACATTTTCATTTTCTTTTAACACACGTAATTTTAAACGATCAAACGCAGCAAACTTTGATAACGAAAAAGCAGTAAATATAGCCTCTTTAACGTCTTTTAGTATATTCTTTTTAATAACAGGCATTTCATTGTATACTAAAAATGCTGGCCCACGTAACAATAAAGGTACACTCAACACTTTGTCAATTTCTGAATATCCTTTTAGCGTAGCAATTGCCTCGAATCTGGCCCACCATTCTGCGGCATCTCCTTCACCATTATATGGACTTATTACGCCTGTTAACTTCAATTTTTCAGCCATTGACAAACGAGACTGACTAATTGAAAAACTAGTCTCACGAACAGGAGTTGATCTTGAAGAAACACTACCAGATGATATAGTAGAAGTAATTGTTGTAGAACTAACAGTAGAAGTTACTGACATGGCCCGTTAGCTTGTAGTAATATAACTCAGAAAATGACACTTGATAAGTAAAAGTAATATGTATAATATAATCAACTATCAACTTTCGTCCAACACATGGAACAACTCAACACCAACACATGGATTAAGTACACTAACTCAATATTAGTTATACAGCGCTATTTATACAAGACCTAGCCTCCTTTATGGAGTCTCACTTTCATGTATACGTATGAAACAATAACACATTATCATTACAGCAGCATATAGCAATAAATCAAAGCGTTGCATCCTCTTCCTGGTAGGAGAGATGAAGTTTGAATAGCTTTGACTTTTCTTGGATCACCTGAATATCCATCGTGTCTAAGGTGGGAATTTCACAGGAATTTCACAACACCGGTTTGGTTTTGTATCGTTGCGCAAGGGTGTTATCGTTATGGAAGATTTACAGTTTACGTTCTTATTACACTTGAGTGCGCTTCCCACCGATTTCTATTACACGGGTGCTTAGCATCATCATACTTTCTATTGTTTTCCATCTACAACGGATATATTACAATGGTCGTGCGGTTGTTCTTGTTCATTTTTATTATTTTCAACTTTTGTTGCTATCGTTTGAACATGGACCCTATCAAAGCTTTCTCCAAATGTTAGGCTGTCGTGAAGCATTTGCAGCACACACCATGGTTTCAAATATTACTAAACAAATGTACAACTTATCCACCAGATGTTTTCCTTTTTGACATAATTTTGTAAAAGATGAATAAAATTGAATAAAAAAGGTTTAGATTAGCGCAGGCGAGACTTTGGTACATGGCGGTGCGTTGTGAAAAGTGTTTCGGTATGGAAATCAATCCCATTTCTATCAGAGTGAAAACCATAGCGCTGAAGTGGATCGTTACGTATCGGATGTGAGTGGTGTCGTGTAATTCATATCCGGTACAAAAATGAAGACACAGTGCAGCAAACAGTATCATGTAACTCCCACCTAAGTACATACGGTAACCGTAATTAACAGTTTACTGAGCAAATGTGCACTTTTCTGCATTTAACATTGTGCCATGATGAACAAATCGTTCTAAAACATCGCATGTATGATTTACTAACAGTTTGCAGAGCAAATTTGCACTTTTCTGAATTTAGCATTATGCCATGACGAACAAATCGTTCTAAACATTGTATGTACGATTTACTATGCCAGGAGATGAATCTGTGTTGATTAACGTTTCATCAACAACTTTATGATGTTTGTAATTTCTTAGAGGACGATGCTGGACATTTGATGCTGCAAATTATAACTATCATATGGGATTCTATAATGCTCACCGGATCACACAGGAATTTGTATCTTCGTCCAGGGGTATTGGTTCTTCTATATCAATACATCATAAATGAAAAATTATTTAAACCAGAGGTTGATAAATATAAATCATAATAACCCTAAGACTTGAAAGCTCTTGATATACCCAATTCATTGATTTCTTGTTTATATTTTATCATATTATTGTATGTCATAATATTGTTTTTCATTTTCTTAAACAGGAGGGAGAGAAGGAATGGAATTTAGAGAAAGACACAGAATTACGGTTTGAAGTCAAAGCAGAAGATGGTGGAATACTTATTGTAAGAAGAGTTACAATCTGCATTGAAACTGAACAAGGGGCTTATGGGAACTACAGACACAAAACTTAAATAAAATGACTCAAAATGAAGAAAATTAAACAGTTTGAGCTAACTTTCAAGAGATTTTATGATTTGATTGACTGATGGTACTCATTTCAAATGTTCAGCTAAACTTAACCTTTTTCTGTTATTAAACCCTTAATTTCAAAGTGTGAAATCCATCAAGCACTGGTTGAAATTAAAAGAGACAACATATAGATACAAACACCAGTTGCAAATACCAGATAGCACACAACGTAAACGACTCGTAGCTTAGTTATTATCTTGGCGAATATCAAGAATCTCACTAATTGCATACTGTGCAACAAATGGTGAACTATAAAATGTAACTTTTTTCTCAAGTTATTAGGCTTTCATGAATGTATTCCTTTCGTAAAATAGCTAGCTGATGAGGTAAAAGAAAGAAAGAAACCATATGCAATGCACTCTTACCTCCTCAGCAAGCAGTTAATAAGTATTAAACTTAACTGCCTAAGAATTCTAGAATTTGGCATAGGTGTTTGGATGGCGGGATACAGCCATTGTGGACACAAGCTGGCTGGAAGAGAGGCCTGTCTCCACCACTAGACACCAGTCACACTGATAATACAATGGAATCTAATATACCAACCTATTTACCTTAATACTTGGGTAATGGGAGGAGGGTGAGAAAGAAATCCCCACTTTCTTCCAGTTCATGATTGAGATTGATATTAGTGATACAGTTGAACAGATTGTATGAGCTATTGTTTGAAAGCTTGCAAGCAAGCGGTCACCGACATCAAGATGTTAGGAATAGCAACAACTGTGTGAGTATGACCCATGTGAATATGCGAGAGATTCTGAGATGACGATCTCAAGGATATTGATGAATTGGTGCAGACGTGGCTGACTAGAGACAATTTGACTGACGCTGAGGTCGAGCCGTATGATGATATGCAAATGCTTGCACAAGATATGCTTGACGCTGAGGTCAAAACAATATGATGATATGCAATGATTGCATGAGATATGCTTGACGCAGAGGTCAGAGAAGTATGATGATATGACATAATTGCACGAGAACATCTCTGAGCCAGGCATGCCCAGTTGCAGATGTGATCATGTAACCTGCTTAATATCTATTCCAAGGCCATTACCATGGTTGACATGTCATGTCAATCACCTGAGATTTCTCAGTGCATCCAAGTTTAACATCACCTGAATTACATTCAACAGCATTAATCAATAAATGGCCTCATCCAAACTAAACTATTTCTCCTTGTTTTCAGCTCCAAAGTGGACAAGCAGAAATATTTGGAACAGAATTGGTGAAAAACAGACGTTATAGATTCCCATCTGGCTCGAAAGCTGCTGTATTTACTTGGCATGGCTGTACAGTTAAGGTTAGTTAGAATTGGAATATATATATATATATCTATATATATAATAAAAGGAGTCAAATACTAGACATTCATAATTGTTACTAATAGTTTCATGCTTACGCAATCATCAGACAAATAAACTAAATAATGAAAAACATACAGTTCCGACTATATCGATTTACAAACCTACAGTTATTGTTTAACAGAACAAAGGCTTTTGATGCAAGAAATAAATTGCATTGTTATTATTTTCCTGTTGTCGCTGGTTAGTTATCATCTGCATATGTAAATTATAAAATATATGTTATGTTTTCACGGATTTGTAATTAGTTAGATAAAATTTATTTTCATGTCTACATTTGGAAATGAGTTCAGACTTTTTATTCAATAGATCTTCTTCTGCGCAAATGATATGGTACTTTTCAATTAGACATAGATGGCATTTTTTTGATTTGTTGCTGTATGCTTTCGCTTTAGCTAGGCAGGTCCATTCAATTTTGTAGTTTTCTTTCCTATCTTTTAGTCCCCAAATGTATTTCGAAAGTTGTGTGCTGTTAATGTATTTTCCGTGTTTGAATGACATCATATGCTGCGTGTATCTTTGTTTGAAGGTTCCCTCCGTCAAACCGATATAATTTTGACCTTCCTGATCTTCTGTGGTAGTAACTTTTGCCTTGTAAACGAGGCTTTCCGTAAGGCATTCATTGTTAAATGGGCAAGGCCGTTTTACCTTACAGTTGCATTGTTTAGTACAAGCCTGCTGATTTTTCTTTTCTCTGTTAATTGTTTCGTTGTTATGGTTGGTTATAATGGTCTTCATGTTTGAGGTGCAGCTGTAGCTAACTTTAATAGTGTTGGCGTTGAATATTTTGCTTAACTCGTTCGACTTTGGAAAGTGTTTTTTAATAAGGTTTAGAAATGTTCGGCCGATGTTTGTTCTGACGCTTTTATTGTAGGGCGGATTAAACCATGTGATATTTCTGCGCCTGTTTTGCTTGTTGCTGGTAATTGGACGTTCGTGCCTTGGTTGATAGGCAAAATTTGTGTCATGTCCACTTTCAATAAGGGCGTTCTCATAACTGATTTTAGTATTTTCGAAAATGGTATTGTTGGATGACAAATCAGATATTCTTTGATTAATGGCGATAGGTATGTGTTTGAGGATTGTTGGTGGATGGTTAGACTTGGTGTTGATGTATAGTGGATCGTCGTTAGGTTTCCGATATGGTTGAAAGGTGCCATTTTGTAGGTTGAAATTGACATCCAAATAATCGACAGATTTCAAGTTGCATTTAGTTGTAATCTTTAGACCACTGTCTTTAAATAAATTTTCAATGTAACAATGGGCAGTTACGACGGGGCCGAAGTTTGCGAGCTAGTAGGACTTTATATTCTTGATAAACTTGGGAAAATTTTTGGGAAGGAGTATATTGGCCTGTACAGAGACGACGGCCTTGCAGTCTTAAAGAATAAATCCGGCCCACAAGCAGAGAGGCTTAAGAAAAAATTAATAAAATTATTTAAATACAGTGGTCTAAAGATTGCAACTAAATGCAACTTGAAATCTGAATGAAAATAATGAAAAATATACGTGTATATTATTATGAATATGGTATATGTATATGTATATTATGAATAAACCGTCTGAAGAGCGTCTTTACGTGAAACTCAGAGTAACGGACCGAACTCGTAATCTTTGAGTCATAATTTCTATATTGCTCTGCTTTAGCATTGAGCACTCTCATTGATGTTTTGTCTCACACATTTATAATTATATATATAATTGAGCACTCAAATTGATGTTTTGCCCACACAATTACTTTATTATATATATATATATATATATATATCTACATTTATTCATTGCATGAGTTCTCCGGTAATAAAGTTAGATGCCGGTCATAATTATTGTGATTTTTTATGCTCCATGACTTGGGGTCTTGATTATCAAAATGAATATAAGATCATCAACTGTCGATAATCAAATTATCTTTCTTGTATCCTAGCTACCATCAAAATAATGATAATATCATCATATTATTATCAAGTTGTATTACGGTATTAAAGATGTCAGTATTCAAGTCTAGTGCATTTAACAGTGTCATATTATTAGACTATTCAATATGATCAACACCTGAGAATAAGAATTAGTATGTGACTTTCCATAACAATGTTTTCGTATTCCAATGAAACTCATTACTCCATTCAACTTTTGCTTTCAAATTTCCATTACGTCATTATTAATGTGACTATTTTTATTTTGTGTTAAATATGTCTAATTTTGCTTTTGTATTGAAATTCAAACAATAATTTAATCAGGCATTAAAATCTTTCACCATTTAATTAGTTAATCCATTCCAAACTTTCCCACTGTTCCTTCTGGGTCTCCCAACTAAACAAGCAGTAATTGCTTACGGGATTTCCCGGACTGTATGAAAAACATTTCGATATTTACCCCTGTATACATACATACATACATACATACATACATACATACATACATACATACATACATACATACATACATACATACATACATACATACATACATACATACATACATACATACATACATACATACATACATACATACATACATACATACATTCATATATACATACATACATACATACATACATATACATGCATACATACATACATGTGCTGGTATTTCAGGTTGTAGGTGAGCTTGAGATGGCATATGTATCGACAGAAACCCCAATGCTAACCTACATCAACGCCCACATGGCTCTTGAAAAGCTACGACAAAAAGCAGATAAGAGTACAGAAAATGACATTGGGCCAAGAGTAAGTATGAACTTGCCTCAATCAAGATAGTGTCTTTCTTTTTGTATATATTATCCAAGTTAGTTATTCAATGAGGTTGATTTAATAGGATTAATGTACTTCCTGATACCAAAATAATTTGCTCATTCTAGGGGTTAATCCAATTATAGCAAACTAGAAGGCTTTGATATTTGCAGTCAAACTCTTCTTACTTAAAAAGCATCTAAATCTGACAAGAATATAATTTAACACTATCAAAGTTATGTGATGCTACGGTAAAAAATTTAAGAATCTAAATTTATTAAAATATTTAGAAAATCGACCGAAATGAGGTCTTGAATGTCAGAACAGTATATCAGAAATAGCAAGTGTTAGTATGGAACGGATTGACAGCTTGCCGCTTGCGTCAAGCTGTGCTTGACATTTGGATTGCATACCGCGCTTGGTGAATTAGCATCAAGTGAAAAGTTTGTTTTGCTTACCTGTTTAGAAATATTTTTTGCTGTTGTATAATGCACACTTAGACGATATCTAATGATAATTCAACCCACTGTCGCATTTTAGCATGGTACTCAATTGTGTGTATCGGGTATGTTGTAAAACACTAATTCATCTTCGAAATAGCAAAACATTGTTTTAATATTTAAGAATGCAATATCTAGTTCAATAAACATTCAACATTGCCGTACAATTACATATGGCAATAATTGTTGAGCAAAACCAAGATGTTTGCTATATCATACTCGTCCAAGTAATGAGGGTAGGCATTTGATTCTTGATTGGTAGGAGCTATGAAGTTGCGATTTGCTTTGGACTAGGTCCGTTAGCACTGATAACCATCGAAATTATTAATCATTTCAATATACGACACAAAGACAAACAAGACAACATTAATAACAACATAAATATGTAGTGGGTGGGAGGAGAACAAATTAGCGTCCCAATTATTTCTGGAGCATTGACGCATCGTTTGAAGCGAAGATTACACAAATGAACCGTTTACATGGTAATCGATGCCGCGAGCTAGCGAATTCAAACAAGAACAGCACTGATAATTTATTACGTTGCTATTCACACAAGATACAGCTTTGAACTTCAACGTCCTTGTAACGTCATCAGATAGTCCTGCTTAGTAACTCCTGCATGCAATTTACCGCCGCTGACCTTAGCACATCTATTTGACTATTTCATTTATATGTAGCATGCATCATAAGTGGTATACTTCAAAATAGCCTAAATTATAATGTAGCCCCTATAAAGAAACTTCTCATCAAAAATATTCAATTTTCCATAAACTCAGTAACTTAGTGTAATGCTGAATTTACATATTATGTTGGCCGAACCACCAGATTAATCGAATCTAATAATGAAAACAGTTCAGTGTCAGTGTCTATGTCGGTGCTAGTTTAGTGTCTATGTGATTATACAGTATTAGTAGTCTAAATCACAGAACATGCTCCAGTCAACAAAATGCTTGGTGTTTCCTTTTTAAATTCGTTCTGTTTAATCCTTATTTAAAATACAAACTTGTCCCATTTTAAATTCTACATGATTCTCATTTTCTGTGTGTGTTAGCTTCTTGTCTGTGGACCAGGTGATGTGGGGAAGTCTACCTTCTGCAAAATGATGTCTAACTACGCTGTTCGTCAAGGAAGAACACCGATTTATATTGATCTTGATGTTGGTCAGGTTAGCCCTTTTCTCTTTCATTTGTTCATTAACAATTGCATACCAAATAACAATAACAATAAAAATAAAAACAACATTAACAATGAAAACTTAATTTGAAACTTAGTTATGCAATGATTTTTCTTCAATTTAGAATTCGTTATCGATTCCAGGAACCATGGGTATGTATAGCATTATCTTTTAAATTTGGTTTTCATTATCATTTCACTATTCTTTATTCCACATTATGAACCCAAGGTGAAAATATAGGGATTTATTATGTAACAGATTCACCGTGAGAGAGACGTCTGCTGTCATATTGCAATACTTGGGTCTTCTAGCATCAATCCTGCAGAAATTCAACAACTCTTACTCATTGTCGAAATTTAATGAAATATTTATTTTAAATTATTATGGGGCCCTTTTCCAGAGTCTAACAAAAGGTTCAGCCTTCTGGAATCCTAGAGGCATTTCAACATTTTATTCTGAATCTGTTTGTTGAAGTTTGACTAATAAACATGTTGCAATATAGTTGTGTTCCTGTAACAAAATTCACATCTACGTTTACTTATGCTACAGAAACTTCAATAATTCTCTACAGAAATACAAAACAAAATAGACTCATCAACATGGCTAAGCATTATTATGTGGCTGGCTTCATCAGGCTAAGACTTCATAATTCCACTGTAAAGAGATACAACTTTGCCTTTTTTGCTGCAGTGTAAATGGCCTTTAATTTTATATTAGTTATTTTCCTCTTCAAACCCACTGATTTTACCCTACTAAAATGAGCCTTTAAATGCGTTGAACTAACTGCCCATGGAGACTTTATGCACTACATGTGATCACAATCCCATCTTGATCATAAACTATTTAGGAATTGTCCTTTCACTGTTTGTAAATTGGAAATGAACTGATATGTACTGAGTTTTATGGAAGAAAATGCAGATTACCATTGTTCTTTTAATTAAATGAGCTATTGTTCTCCAACAATAAGTTTAAAAATTTATTCTTTGTTAACTGGATATACCATCGATTAGCGATGGGCAGTGTAGTATATTTCAAAACCCTTGAGAGTACTCCATTGTTTTCTTCTGCTTGTATTTACATTTAGCCGCTTGTGTTATCGAAAGACCATGTGACATAGAAGAAGGTAAATGATCATATTCAAATTTAACAAATCACTTATATACATAATACTGTCTGTTTATATATCACTATATTTCTATATTTCGATATTTCTGTGTCTGTCCGCGACTTATATACGTCTTACTGGTGATATAATACGGATAATCCGTTGTCGGGAAATTATGCAAACATATGTGTCGAGATAACCGTGAACAGTAACAAATTTGTTGTATGAAAAGTATGGGTCTATGACGTTGTTTTAAAATAATATACTTCATCTGATATTTTATTTGATATCATTGCATTAAAAAATTCAGAGATTTTGAAAAATTTCATAGGTCGATAATCTAGCGGGCAGCCAAATCGAATTCAAATTGAAATCCCCAGAACAAAAATATTTTGCTTTGAATTTAAAAGCTGCGTGTAAATTGTTTGAACAAGTGAAGCTTTAAACTGAATCAGTTTTATGATAATTAAAACAATACGAAATACTGAATTACATTGAATTACCAGTATAACTAGGCCAGACAAAATATGTTTTGCAATCAAAGAAACGTAGACCTATTTCATGTAGTGTTGATATCAGCAATACATATAGCGCGGCACAAACGTTATGAAAATTAAATAGACTTTAGGTCTTAATTTAATTTATTAATGAAACAAAATGCCGTTCATTACTTTTCTCAAAATCGAGATACAAAACATTTCACTTTTAAAAAGGCTATTTTGATATATAATTTGTGAGAACACTGAGCAAACAATCTGTTTTGAAATGAATAATCTATCGCGGGGTATAAAAACAAATTAACTTGAAAGAATTTTCTAAATGACGTTGGCGTTCGACTAATTCGAAATATATTAAAAGTTCGAAGAGATTATCTGTCTACAGTCTAAAATTATAGAGTTTAGAATTAATCAAGGCATTGCACAAAAGTATTTCTATAATTTATTATTTAATATAAAAATATGAATCATTTGGTTTTGAGCAGGCAGGCTTCTATTTTCAGATTTTGCTTCCATAATTAACGAAGGAATTGTAAGCATCGATTAAAATTAAAATTTCATTTTGTTGACTTGCTATAAGAATAAGACACAGTATGTTACTACAGTTTCGAGAATAAAAATAGCGGTGTCTTGTTATTATCGTTGATCAACATTTAATAAAGCTAATTTCAGGTATATCAAATTCAACAAAGTTAAATTGAATTGAGCGTATGATTTGTGATAAATAATAATAATTATAATATTTTCATTGTTCAAAATTTGCTCTGAATTTAAAAGCACAAAAACATAATTCAAAAACATTTTTAAATAGTTAATACAGTTTGGATGAGATTAACAAACCTTGTGTTACAAAAATAGAAAGCGAAAAAGGTTGCATGAAATAATTGATCATAGCAAACAATATTTATTAAATACAACTTACCATTTTCCAATGAGATCCAAATAAAAACTATACGAGCGGCATAATCTCCGAACAACATTTAAATACATAATAGCGGGTTCTCTGAGTTAATACACCAATCAATAAAAGTTAACAACCATATTTTATCAAATGAGAATGTACGCCCGATAAGAATAAAATAAAGATTGTCTTTAATTCGAAATAATTCTGACAAAAATGATCATTTCATATCGTGATCAAATGCATGGTAAAGTAGATTCATTTTCTACATAGTAAATTATCCTTTTCGTCAGACATCATAACATGAGCATTTAAATACTACCATCGGTTTTGGTATTTTATATCTTTGAAGCTGCACTAAACATTTCCACTCTATAAACCATCGCGTCCGTTTCAATAAGTTCTGAATAAATATGCAGATCACGAATCTGGCAAAATGAGTTGTTTTCGTTTTTCTATCAAAATAACTAATTCATTCATAATCGCCTTTTCTTTCATACGACATCTGTAATGTATTATAAATATCGCGTAGAAATATTGACAACAAGATGTAGCATAATATCAATATCAAATTAGTATAGCGATTTATTATAGAATTTTATTTCCTTTTAAAAGAATGTTGATGCTATTATTCTGGAAAATTTGATAACAAGAAGCACTATCAGGTCAATTTTCAGATCTTTTTTTTACTTATAAAATTTTATTTTCAACGAACTCTTAGTATTTTGATAGACTGCCATGAAAATCACAGGCCTACTTGCTGAGATTGCAAAGATCAAAAATATATTGGCTCATATACTATCATATCATAATATTTTCAGATTATATATATAATTTGAAATTCAATACACGCGCTGTCGCCTTGTTCAATAATACGTTGTCGAAGTAGTAGGTTTGTTGATTAGTACAGTCAAGGCGCGTACAACAGTAAGTAAGGCGGTGGCTCATTGGTTAATGCTCTGATATCACAATATCAGGGTCGTCTGTTCAAATCCGCCGTTTGGCAAATTTTTATCAACGATTTTTCTTTTTTTTTTTTAATATGAATCAGTAAATCATTGTTAATTAACAAAAGATGTCTATTGATCATGTTAATAACAGAAATCAGTGGACCATGTGTCTTGTCGAAGCTAAATCAATTTAATATTGAACATATTGCATGCAATGCTACGAGTTTGACCGGCCACAATTTGACGGCGTTATTTTGTGAACACCACATTAGTGTTGTATATATTGCAATAAAGATTTATGAATTCGAACCGAACGCGATCCGATCGTATCGGGTCAGATTCGGGTTAATATTTTAAGTCTTCGGATCGGATCGGATTTGAAGTGTTTTTTATGGATAGTTTCATATTTCGAAATTTGACTGAATATTTGTAATTTATAATAATTAATGTGTTCTGGTTTCCTTTCAGCACATAAAATAAAGTTTTTTCTATGTAGATAGCTACGTTAAATTATACATTTCAATCGACTCAATTGATGTGAAATAAATTAAATTTTTATTAAAGGAATGATTAAGATGTATTGATTAATGCTACACCGTTTCAATGCGTATTGTGTCTCATGTTCTCCTCCAGAGTTCATACTCCGTATTATACAGCGATAGTCAGCTTAGTCAATTGTTTAATTTTAAGTGATCTGAAAGTTTTATCATAGAAGATCCATTATGGACCACACTCATTGCTAGTCTATATATGTTGGTATTGATTGTAGAAGCATTTGTATGGGATACAGTAACTAATAAGATATTGTGAGTGGTAAATAGCTTAGAGAAGGTAAAGATATTCAAACAGATGAGTAAACTCGCTGTTGTCATGGCGCTACCATAAGATATGAGATATGGTGCCAGCATATAGCTGCACTGAAAGCTCTCAACACTTGGCAAGGCTCTTCGCATAACCATAAACCATACCCTTTGAGTTTCTCCTAAACTCTCAGTTAAATCCAAAGATCTCAAACCACAACTTTAAGAATAACTTTGAAGTCTACTTGTTTGAACTCTCAACTGCTATATTGGTTTTTCAACCTTAAGTCTTAATTCATAACTTCCAAGTTAGACCTTGTAACTATCTAGTACCTGCTATAAGCTATCTGAACATTTTCCCAATAACTCAAGTAAAGGTATATGAAGATTACAACTCTCAAATATACACAAAATAGATTGAAAATCACATGTCCTAGATCAGCTTCCATTACATTAGAATTAGCCCACCTCATAAAAATTTCTGAGGATTGCTAGACATCAACTCGATTAACATGTTAACACTCTAGACCTGATGTCGAAAGTATAAAATAGATAAAGAAAGTTTAGCAGAGATTCTATTGCTAAGGATGACACCAATAAAGTTTTAACACATTTGGATAGCTGATGTTCAGACATGAGAGTTTTCAGATTTTAGTAGATTTCAGACTATATTTGCCCTTGTAAAGTCTAATTATTACATTTTACCATTAATATCCGTGAAAGTTCATCAGATATCCTAGATTCAGCCCCTTGTGAACAGTAAGCCTACTGCCTAGTTCAGCATCTCAGGCATGAAAATTCAATGAAAATAGTCTGAAATAGATATCAGAAATAGATTTTAGACTGTTTTTTTAATTTTAGACGTTATTTAATATTTTCTATGATTTTTCTTTTTTTAAAAACTCAGAACAAAGGACTTGCTATAGATAAAGGATGAATTATAATTAAAAGCCGAATTATAAAAACCTTTTCTCTTTCCACGCAAAACTAAATGTTTCTATCTGCGTAGTCTTTGTCTACACCTTTGTGACTCATTTTTTTGCCAGAAATGAATGAACTATATTGAGAAATACATGAGAGACATAGGTTTTTAGTTGTTGGAATTGTTTCAAAAAAAATATGCAGTTTTGAAAAAATAAACATTTGAAAATTGCCTACTTTCTACACTAAATATATCCGCTTATGTGCGTCTAAATAAAATGTTATTTTCACCAATCTTCCTCATTCAAATTCAGCTATTCGGATCTTTAGTTTATATATTTTTTTATATCATATGCCTTCAATTGCACATTCAGTGGTTTCAAATTTAATTTGTGTGGATGACTCTAATGAACATGATTTGTTTCTTCTTGTTGTAAGGTTTTTCTGTACAGAATCCTCTGGTCTACCATTTTGGTCATAATTCACCTGGTCCAAATGTGAAATTTTACAACAATGCTGTTTTAACATTATCTGAGCTTGTCCACAAAAGATTTGAGAAAGACTATAAAGGTTGGTTTTAATATCGATGTATATACTCAAGTCAATCAATGGATAATTAAATCTACATCAAGGAGGGAATCAGTCAATGCTTGTTTTCAGTCACATATTAATCTATACCTTTAATGGCAAATTTCTGTCTGTGTGAGAGTGCGGTTTGTATGTTCCAGTTTTCCTCTTTTTCAGTAGGTTTGCAATTGCTGTTTTCCAATTGTGGTTTGGACGTGCTTCTTTTTTCATTACACTTACCAATACTTTTATTTTATCCTGGTTTACACAGTAGACTATATGTTGCCTCATATTGCAAGGAACAAGCATCATGAACTCCATTATGATTTTAACTGAAAGAATCCAGATAATTCCTAATATTCAATGCTTCAACGTAATAACTCGGGATATTATAACCATCGACTAATTGGCATAATAAATGCTTTGATCAGGCCTATCACCCACTCATTGCGACATCAACATCAATCATCACATTGGTTTCCTGATATGTAAAACAATGAAACAGATACATAAGACAAACTGTTCAATAATTGATGTGATAAAAAAACTTTAGTTGATGTTGATGTTGTTTGTGTTGTCTAGAAATATGGCAACATACCAAAATATTAATGATTGTTGTCATTTATTTAAAAAATCAGATCAACAATTTAGGTTTTTAACTAACAAGGATGACTTGATTTCGTATGCCATTTGATTTATTTTTAGCGCGCACAAGTGGCTTCATTGCTAATACATGTGGCTGGGTAACTGGTGATGGGTTAAAAATATTATTCCATGCAGTGGAGGCGCTCAAAGGTATGTAGGTGTCTGATAAAATGATGATGATTTTATGGACTGTACATTTCAAAATTGATAATATTTGATAATGGCTTGCCAATGTTTGTTTCTTGTACCTTAATATATATTTTGAATACAAGTATTGTTTTAATGCTCATATTTGATTTTTCCTATTGATATTTACATCATCTCCATGCGGATAAATTTCCAAGTTTATGAAATAAGTTTATGAAATTTGTAAACATCAATGAAATGTTCATGAATGCCTTATACATTTAGTTCACAACCCGTTCATGAACTGTTCATGGACGTTAGATGACCTGTTTATGAACTGTTTTCACAGGGGACTGAAGAAGTAAGATTATTGAATCCTATCCTACATGATCATTAACAATCTTGCATTTATTTGATCTTCCTAATGGCATTAACATTGTGGAAAAGAATGCCAAGAGTCATGATGTGCAAATAGTAATTTCAATTTGTACCGTGTGCTCAGATTAGATAATGCATTACAAAGAATTTTGGAAATCGATTGAAACAGAATTTACGCGTTTGTCTTTTTATCATTTTCTCAAGTTTTGATTTTAGATTCTCAACCAAATAAATTCTCAATCCCTTTTGTTCACTATTCTCACCATGTGATTTCATTTCTCAACTACTAAATTAAGTTTCAACACCTTTTGTCCACTACGGCGCGTCATAATTTGCCTTCGATTTACCTGCACGCTCTATTATATCACGAAATTGAATTTTAACGTTATCTCCAAATTTGTTAATGCAACAATATGAAAAAAATATCAACATAAGTGAATTTTTTACATTGTTTCAAGAATTCATGATTTTCATTTACGTAGTTTCTAGCTTGGCTTTGGAAGGTTATCGGGATACACATGTTTGCATAATTTCCCTCTAAATAATATTCAATACTAAATTGCCGATACAAAATACTAAAAGGTGCACAATGTTTAAACAAATTTATATATAAATAGACAGTAGTATTAAATAAGAGGATCCCAGATAATTTGTATCAGTTTATTAACATTATTGTTTGCAATTTTAGTTGATGTGATTGCAGTTATTGATCAAGAACGTGTTTATATGGAGTTAGATTCTCGTTTCAAAAATACTGTAAAAATTGTGCAATTGCCAAAGTCAGGCGGGGTGAGTAGAACATCCAGTTAAACTCATCCCATTGATGAGTGTTGCCATTTTTGGTGCTTGGTTGGTGGGAGCGAAGTAGTTAAGAGTCTGCGTGGGACCCGCTAGCGAACCTGTCACCACCCCAAGCACCAGTCACACTGATAATCAGTGGAAATTAATAACTAATTAGAATCTAAAGTTAAATAACAAATTGCACTACAATAAAAATTAAGGCGTGGGTGGGTGGGAAGAAAAGGCTAGCATCTTGGCTATTTCTCGTTCGACGAGGCATACTGCTCAGATTACAAAATGTGTATATATAAAGGCTAGCAAGACGTTAGTAAGCCGCGTGGCTAGCTAGCAAAATAATAAATAATAATTAATTACTTTCCGCCTAATTTGTCCTCCACGTGATGGCTTCCTTATAAGGTCATCAGCAAAGCATGTGTTCGACCAAGAAGAGCCAATAGCTGCATCGACTTCACGTGCTAATTGCGTGCGTAATGAAGCTGTGCGCATGCTACCTGGCCTTAGCTCTTGTAACCCAGGTTACTTACTGCACTGTGTGTGCCCTGGGTCATTGACTGTGTGTCGTCACAATGGGTCAAGTTTAACTCAGCCTAATTACAAGTAGCCCCCTTTAAACTCATCCCATTGATGAGTGTTGGCATTTTTGGTGCTTGGTTGGTGGGAGCGAAGTAGTTAAGAGTCTGCGTTGGACCCGCTAGCGAACCTGTCACCACCCATTCAAATCTCCAATGTGCTTGGAGAGAGAGACAGGAACCTGAACTCCCACCAGACTTGTCCAAGCACCCTGTGAATCCATGTATAACAAGAAAAGGAAACACTTACCCATACCTGCGGGCGACGACCTTGTATACAAGGTATAAGCTTGGCTATTCCATCGTCCCAAGGCTTTGATCATGTGATCGGGCACGCCATTGAGTCCCGCTGTAGTAGCTGCTCCAATCCTGAAACTGTGGCTAGCAAAATTACCAGGTATGTTGGCGTTACTGAATATTGCACGGAGTTTTAACGTAAAATTATCTCGTGTTAAAAGTGTACCCGATGCAAACATGAATAAAGGGCCTGAATTATTGCCCCTTTGACCTAGATAAGCAGACATGGCGGTTATGGGACACAGCAAGTTAGATGTACGGCCAATGTAGATGTTGTGGCCCTGGTGGAACGGATCGGTCTTGGAGACCTTGAGGAAAACCCTAAGACATGTTGGGTTGTCAAGATTGTCAAACGCTAGGTCAGTTGCTTGCAGATGATGTGACGAGGAGAAGCTTGCTAAGTTAGGGACGGTGAACTCTGCTGCTCTCAAGAATCCAAAATATGCCAGTGTGCATGCAGCCCAGAACATCTTATCGTCGGGAGTTGACATATCCAATGAATTGCGGATAGTTTGTAGCAGAGACGGTGTAATAGGCAGTCTTGCTTTTGTGGCCTGACCTGTGGTCCTTTGAATACCCCGGACTACTCTATGGAGCTGTAAGCAATTGGCCAGAGGATCTGGAAAACCTTGTTCGATGTGTAGAGAGCGGATGGCTGCTAAGTAGACTTTGACTGAAGTTGGCTTCAAATATTTTGATAGGTTTGATGCAAACAGACATAGGGTGTGTTGTGTAGCCGGTAGAGGTTGATGTTGTCCTATAGTCTTTGAAAATTCAAGAAACTTACGTTGAGCAGCAGCGTAAGTGCGACGAGTCAAAGGGGCAAGTTCATTGACTAGTAACATGTGGCATCTAGCTTCCAGTGAGATCAGATCAATTTGGCTAGTAGGTGATGAGGAATTTGAGACGCACAACGATGGCTCAATGGTGCCAATCTGCGGACTCCTGCCAATGGAAACGAGAAAGAGCGTCAGCAATTGAATTACAGCAACCAGAGACATGTACAGATGAGAACGAGAAATTGTAACGAGCAGCTGCAAGCAGGAGAGCTCTCATGAGGTGCATTATAGATGTTATTTTTGAAGTATGTTTACTCAGAATGTAGACGACCGCTTCATTATCTGAGCGGAAGAGAATATGTTGGCGGCTCCATTCAGATCCCCACACGTGGGAAGCAACCACAATTGGAAACAGCTCTTTGTAGGCTATTGATTGTGATACCTGGGACGGAGCCCATGTGCCATTGAACCATTTCTGATTATGAAATGCCCCATAACCATGAGTTCCTGAAGCATCAGACACTACTTCCAGATCGAAATTTGCTGAACACCCAGGAAATAGCCAGAAGTTGACGCCGTTCCAGTCTTGCAGGAAGTCATTCCACCATGCCACATCTAATTTAAACTCCCTGTTGAGACGAATTGGGTGAGACGGAGAGCGAAAGCATCAAACACCAGATTAATCATCCGCCGAATAAATGTGCGGCCCGGCCACACCACTTTTGCGGCATGATGCAAATGCCCAATAAGAGATTGAAGTTGTGACTTATTGCATACGTTGTAAGCCTGCCACGATGAAATCAACAATCGAAGGTTAGTCAGTTTATCGTTTGGTAGACGAACAATCTGTCTGATTGAATAGATCTCCAGACCCAGCTCCACAAGGCGCGTAGAGGGTCCTTCGCATTTAGCTGGGTTCAATGGCAAGCCCAATTCCTGACAGACCCGCTGGGAGAGACCGAGGTGGTCCCCGCAAATGGCTGAGCTGGGAGGGCCCGCCAGGATGAAATCATCCAAGTAGTGAACTATATTGGAAACGCCAAATTTATTCTTGAGTATCCATTCTACCATGTCTGCAACATCTTTGAATATGTAAGGAGCAGATCGAAGACCGAACAGAAGAGCAAGATCGATAAAATAATGGTCTTCCCATGTCATGCCCAACAAAAGACGATCTGATGGATGAATTGCAATGTTACCGTAGGCAGCTTCTACGTCGAATTTGGCGATCAAGGCACCCCTCCCTAAGTCTCTGATCATTTGGATAATTATGTCCATTTGGATGTAGTGGAGCCGGAAATCTTCCGGAGAAATCCCGTTGTTGACAGTAGAGCCATGCGGAGACGATAAATCGACAATTAATCTCCATTTGTTTACTTGCCCTCGTTTTGGGATCAGGCCAATGCTGCTGATATGGAGATTGTGGAGTGGAGGGGTAGAGAATGGACCTACCACCCTTCCAAGGCGCACTTCGTTGGCTAGGTATTCGTCAATAAGGGTCGGATTGAATAGAGCTGAGTGTTGGTTACGTTTTGCCGACTTTAGCCGATGTTGATTATCAAATCCTAACTTGAAACCATTGGCAATTCCATTTAGGACATATGATACGATTGCCTGATCAGGATGAGACACCAAACATCTTGCGAATTTGAGAACCCGTAAAGGGGTTACGGCTGATGCAGGAGGAAGGCCAGCCGAAACAGCAAAGGAAAGAGCAGAATTTTTATTTATTTTTATTTTTTTTATTTTTTTTATTATATTTATCCGTTAGAGAAAATCCGGAAAAAGGAATCCGGATTTAAAAACATTTACCCGGATTCCGGATATCATGGCCGGTTTGAAGGTTGCATTCGGGGTTCCGTTTAAATTCACCTTTGATCATAAATTTTGTTTTCGGTAAGATATTCTAACCTACAAATGGGAGTAGAATGTCTATTGTCTAACGAAACATGGAAAGGAGGTCTTACTTAGGTCAGTCCGTAGCGAAATATAGAAAACCGGAAATTTGAAGTTTTAAATTGCTATAAAATTATGAATGTATGTTCCTACCTAACGCTCTGTTTCCGGATGTTACTTATAGTTCCTACGAAATTAATAATACGCGACTACCGCTTGTGTCTGTCCAGACTGACGCGGCCTATTTCTGTTACGCGAATCGTATTTTTGATTGGCTTTACGATCTACTAACTGGTGTTATTTTTTGTGACAAATCTGACGTCGTCATGCCCAGAAACTTGCCGGCGAAGGCATGTTAGTTGTATGCTATAATTAACACGAGTGAACGATCAAGGCTAGATCTAGACATTATTAATAAAGTAGAACCAAGAATAGTGTATCGGCGTGTAACAGGGCACTAGATAAATGCTAAAGCCTCGTGGGTGTACTGCGAACTCCTTGGCCTAGTTTAATTTCGGGGGCGATTCGAGCACATGACGAAAGCTATCGAAGTGAGAGACAGTATCAAATACCACTGTGATTGTAAACCGAGTTGAATAATCGAAAATGAATATCAAAAACTAACCAGTAAAGAGAAGCAAGCTACTACACATTATATTTAAAACTAACGCTATCTAACAATAATTTTTTTTTAACTCGGTAAAATAGTCACCAAAAAAAATATATAATTTACATACAACAATAAAACATTTGATAGACGACTAACATAAATTTTATAGTAACAGATTGATAGTAAAAGAATGTCTAAACGTCATAATATAGGCCTATATTTGGCGCATATCAGGGCTTGCGCCTTTTCAGAGGCAAGCTGTCAGATGGTATAGGTAGGCCACTGTTGTGGACGATGACACCTTGACGATCCGGTCTGGTATCGCAGCGGACTTGGCGGTGATTTCCGTGACATTCCAAGCACTTGTGTGCGAATTTGCAGGTCGAGTAAATTGACGAACAAGAGCCATCGTTCCAGGAGCGACAAATAATCGAGCTTGATGAAGTTCCACGTGCCTCGTGAGATGAACTACGTGTGTCTGTCGGAGGTTCCGAGTTTGAGATTCGGTATTCATCCGAGCCATTGAACTAGCTGTATGAAAGCTGAACAGCTGACTGTTGATCGATGACCAATCCAGGATTCGTGCAGCAGCGGCCTGTTCTCTGAACGCTTTGTTGTAAGTGCACCATGCGGTTCCAGAAAATTGATTATAAGTTCTGATAATGAATAACTTATATAGACTAAGGTCTCTCCATCGATTTGGTACAAACGATGTTAAGATTAACATGTATATAGAGAAGGCTTCCACCCAACTAATTATATCCTCTATTTTACGTCGTTGGCGTTTCGGGGTCGACGTCAGTACCACCCGACCGTCGGCGAATAATTGAGGTTCGTTATCTACCTCAATAACGTGATTGCCGATCAGGTCTGCCAACTCCACGAACTTCCCTGAAACGATTTGGCTGACAAATTTTGCAGGGATCGGTGGAGAGCCCGGGCCAATAGTGAATGGCTGATGCATCGGCTGAGATACCGGCAACTGGCATGCCGTAGTTTGGGGTATACTGGACGTGGCTTGCCCCGATTGGAAATAATTCTCACCAATCGCTGAAGAAACAGTGGCCACGTTTTCGGCAGCAGATGACAGGGAAAACGAGTTCATAAAAGCAGGCACTGTAATATTTCCAGACGTACCTGCATCTTGAGACGGGCCAGCGACACTTTCTTCTACCACAACTGGATCTTGGTTGTTGGAGTTGCCAGTACCAGTCATAATCATTTCGGCCACGTCTTTGGCAATGGCTCGACGATCTTCAGCAGATAACGTTAAAATGAGCTGGTGTTGGCTGACTGGGAGTCGGTTGACTGACAGAAAGGCTAGCATCTTGGCTATTTCTCGTTCGACGAGGCATACTGCTCAGATTACAAAATGTGTATATATAAAGGCTAGCAAGACGTTAGTAAGCTGCGTGGCTAGCTAGAAAAATTCAATCAAGAATGAATTAGATAATTAATTACCTTCCGCCTAATTTGTCCTCCACGTGATGGCTTCCTTATAAGGTCATCAGCAAAGCACGTGTTCGACCAAGAAGAGCCAATAGCTGAATCGACTTCACGTGCTGATTGCGTGCGTAATAAATCTGCGCATGCTACCTGGCCTTAGCTCTTGTAACCCAGGTTACTTACTGCACTGTGTGTGCCCTGGGTCATCGACTGTGTTGTCGTCACAATGGGTCAAGTTTAACTCAGCCTAATTACAAGTAGCCCCCTTAAAAATTGCCAGGTGGAGCATATATTTTACCTTATTATCTACCTTATCTCAAATGGAAACAAAAACATTTCACAATGCCCCCTATCACATAGTTTGCATAAGTTGCTTACACATTTGTTGCTACTGGTATATACATCTAATTCAGCAACTTTAGTGCAAAACATATTTATTTTCATCACTATTGCGAGGAAAATAACTGGCACTTCCGCTAGTAAAACGGCTTGTACTGTGTCAAAGTTTTTCTTGCATCTGAAGAGAGCGTAAGTAATCTTATTATTATTATTATTATTATTATTATTATTATTATTATTATTATTATTATTATTATTATTATTATTATTATTATTATTATTATTATTATTATTATTATTATTATTATTATTATTATTATTATTATTATTATTATTATTATTATTATTATTATTATTATTATTATTATTATTATTATTATTATTATTATTATTATTATTATTATTATTATTATTATTATTATTATTATTATTATTATTATTATTATTATTATTATTATTATTATAAATAGAGGAGTCAAAGACTACACATTTTGTTACTGTAACTTGAAGTTTCACGCTTTATTGCGATCATCAGACAGCTAAAACTAGATCTAGTTTTGACTGTCTGATGATCGCAATAAAGCGTGAAACTTCAAGTTACAGTAAAAAATGTGTAGTCTTTGACTCCTATTTATATTTACAGCTCTGTCAACAGACATTGAGCACTGTTTTACTGCTATTGGATAATATTTATTATTATTATTATTATTATTATTATTATTATTATTATTATTATTATTATTATTATTATTATTATTATTATTATTATTATTATTATTATTATTATTATTATTATACAGGTTGTCGAGCGCAGTTCTTCGTACAGGAGGCATTTGAGAGAGGAGAAAATTAGAGAATATTTTTACGGTGGAGCAACACAGTTATATCCTGATGCCTTTGATGTTGGATTCGATGAAATAAAAATATACAAAATTGGAGGTAAGACAGGACGCTATTATAAGTCACTGGCAAAAAGGAATGTCTCCTACATTCGTAAAGCGTGAAGATTAAATAAGATGAACGCTTTCAGTATAACGATTCACCAGCTATAACTTGTCACAATGCTACGTTTATTTTTGCCAAGCTGGTCCCCCCTGCCTTCAATAATCCTCAAGATTGCAGACAGACGAATGAATAGATCAGGGAATGCAAATAAGAGTTTAATATGTAATCGACATTACGTATAAGTAATGAATTGAGCGAATCTACTTTGCATTCTGTCATAGCTGTCAGTGTGACTTCTGCGTCACCGTATGTTAATCACTGCAGACCCACCCTTAAATTTTGCATTGTTTGGTATCAAAATGTAGAGTACAATTACTTACAGTTGCTCAGACCATCTTTGGCATGGTACTGGCATGGTGCGATGTGAAGAATTATTTCCCTGCATTTGACTTTTCTTAGAGATGAATGATGAATGTGCTGTTTGATAAGTCTGTCTGATGATACATCGGTTGATGTTGCATAGTTTGTCTGCTAATGTCTCAAAACGCTCCAAAGTAATCACTGCCTCACTTAACATTTAAAAATAATCATGTTTACTCGAAGCAGATTATTCCTTTGTTTTCCATCAGCTTTGAAGAAGAAAATGTTCACCTATATCACTGTTTTTTTCTCGGTGTGACTACGTTGTCCCACCATCCTCTTAATTACAAAGACTCTGCGAAGATGTTTTCTAGGGGATACTTGTTTCGATTTTAAGGATCTGGTCTAGAATAAATCTTATGTTCATATCGTTATGAGGTGACTTTTGTTTCAGCTCCATCTGTACCAGACTCTTGTCTACCCATTGGAATGCAGCAAGAAGACAATGACTTGAAAGTGATGACCATGAGTCCTAGTAAAGACATGCTGCACTGTGTCTGCGCTGTTAGCCTAGCTGACCCACCAGCTGATAACCTCGCAACAACAAACATCGCTGGATTCGTAGTCATGTAAGTACATACATTGACAGTTGCCCTAATTGTTACAGTGCATGTCGCTAATTGACCTTGCAAGGTGGTAGCACTTTACACAGTCAAGCCCGATAACTGTATGAGCTCGTTCGTAAGGTAGTATGCACTCTCTAGGCTATCATCGTGTTTCTTCATAACTGTAGTATAAAGCTAGTATGATGAGGTATTCTTTTTTGAAATTGATGGCCTTGTGAGGTCATCGGTGCAAATGACTAAACAAGAGGTACATGAACGAAGACGGGTTGGTGGGTAAACGGGATATTCAAAAGGCTGCATGGAATCATGCACAGTAGCACCCTGTCCTGTCTGAAATTTTTGCCACATCTGAATTAAATCTGAATCTTGCACGATTGACTATAATTCGGTTTGATTTGTATGTCAAACTTCAACTTGACTTTAAGATTTCTGATGGCGGCCAGAAAAATGGCGGTCCTGTCCGAAAGTAATGAGATTAAAGTTTCAAAGTAACAGCTTTCGACAACAGTGTGAGAATACAAAGTTCCTATCCTGGTCATTGTAAAATTCCAGTACAGTTGATGTAATATTTATCAATTATTTGCTTGTCTACGTTGTTACTTATCAACGAACAGAGACAGAGTACGGTGCATTGTTAAATAGTTATGATTGAAAATTGAAACTTGAAAATTGGACAGATAGGAAGGAAGATATTTGAAAAATGTGCTACAGTATTATGTAATCCATTCAGCTTTGAATAATAATATATAATAATATCAATATAATATCAAAACATGAATGGACTGTAGACATAGAATAGGCTAGCCTATATTTTATAAAGTCATAGCTCATGGCTAACCTACCTTCAAATCATAGTCTATAACCTACATTAATTAGTAAGTAAGGAAAGTAGCTCACTCAATCAACTACGGTAATAATTGATGATAGTTAGGCTCAGTGATCACTGTCTATCATATGATATATTCATGTATTTATCAGCTTTTATTTGAATCAATTCAATTAATTTGAATGAATAAGAAATTTGCTTTTTAAATCTAGATAATTCTCAAACATTTAATATATTACAAAATGTGAGCTATGATATGATATGCTAATATAGTAACTTCTGATCGATAAAATTTCTACTTAGCCACAGAGTTTTTACTGATACAAGTTGCAGTGTATTGGGCGGAAAGTCGTCATACTATAAACAATTATATTGAAGCTTCAAAACTCACAGCGTGCAGTATTAATCAATTCAAAAATATCAATTATCTGAATTCCATAAAGCAATGTAAATATTTAACAATGCCTGAATGATCGATAGGCTTTTAAGCATCAATTTATTTTAAAATTAAAAATTACATAGGCCTAATCGTAGTATAGTTCATTGATAGTGAGAGGCAGTAGATGCTCATGCCATCTTGCAGCAAAACCATGCGCATTAAAGTGTGCATCGGATTGGATTTACACAAATTGATCACGGGTATGAGTGTTGTAATGATCCGATTTCAATTAAAAATATAATCCGATTCGAAACAAATAATTTTTAATTAATGTAAACTAATCCAAGTTTTTTAATGTATAAATGTATGGATGATTGCTTGATACAGTCTCAGGCGCTTTAGTCAGATTTCTTTTAACTTAAAATCTATGATATACTCTTTTTTTGAACCTGGGATGCAGGATGTTCTGCGCTAGACACTTTAAGTTACTACTACTGCGATAAAATACAAAGCTACCACACACCAATAATAAATACCAGCATGAATAATTGTGACGTACTATCACTGTCTGTCGTATAGCTGACTATAACAACAACTACCGGTATTGAGATTTGAGACCCAATGGGCGGTGAGCACAATGAAGGCTAAACTGTATCTAATTTATTATTCAATCTACACATAGACAACATAGATAGATTACAGGAATTATATAGGGTGCTGACATGAGACAGTCACATACAGCACATCAAAATGATAATACAATACGTACAATGAATCAATAATCTTGACCATTTCCTTGAAGAAAATTGTATAATTCATTTCACATCAATTATGTAATTGATGTACTAGAGAGTGGAACATTAATGTGGCTGTATGTACAAGAAACAGCAGTTGAGAGGAAAATAGAACACATTGATTAATCGCTACAAAGTACAAATACTCAGCCAAGTTTCAAAATACAAAATATTCTGGAATCAATAAATACCATTACAAATCCGACCCGACCCAAAGACCTAAAATGTCAACCTGATTGCAATCCAATCTGATCGGATTCGCACATCTTCAATACGCAGGTGCAAAATAAATGAGGCTTAAAACTTTTTAAGGTTAAATTTGTTATTCATAACTAGCATATAGATGTGCTTTTAGCATCGTCAAATTATTTAATTATTATATTTTCTTATTCGTAATTGATAATATTGTCACTTTAGTTTACTTTCATTGTGGGTTTGATTTTAAACACTGCCAGAAAGGTTGAAGGTTGTTCACTTTAATTATACCTGCCAGATATGACTCCGTGTGATAGTAAGATTAATGTTGGTTTTATTACGAGGTTTATATTATAGAGGATATGATTTCTTCGTCACTCAGAAATTTACTCCTGATGCTTTTAAGAAAGCTTATTTTTATTTCATTTTATTATGCACTTTTATTTTATATTATACTAGCGCAAGTTGAATAGCGCAGGTATCATTCAAACATTCGTTTTCAAACATGGCTTTGCCTTGTTTAGAATGTGTTTGTCGTAGAATGTTTTTGAAGTTTGAACGGTTGAACCATTCTTGAATACGAGCTTTTCTTAGCGTATACTTTATTTCTAATCATCGATAATATAAATAACACCAATACCATGTAGTCTTGTTCAGTAGATTATGGAAGCGATTATGAAGGTGTTTTTGCATACTGTTCCCCAAACAACAACACAGTAGTCGAAATGTGGGAAAACAAAGGCATCAAACAAAATCTTTCTTGTTTCTAGATGTAAGCATCCAGTGAAACTTGCTACTGTTGTGCAGGAACGTTTTCTAATTCATGACTGGTAAATTGATGGATTTTAAATAATTGCAATTAATTTTCGACAATACAGGCAAGGAGAGATTGCTCCATAGTTATTGTTATCTTGTTTATAAATATATTTGTGAATAGGGCTAATTTTGACTGCCTTAAACAAGGCACACTGAAAATACCCACGTGACAAGAGAGAGATTCAAAACTCAGAGGGGCTGTAAGAGGAGAGTTTCCAACAAAATCGGTACAAAATTAGAAATGCATTTGATTGATTCCGAAGTGACTTAAAAAGGTAGTAGCGGAGAGGAGACAGATTAACTACAAGACTCGAGTAACAATGGCTTCAGAGGTTTTGGTACAGCATTGTGCTGCCAAGGGTTGCACCCATGTAGCTTTTTCTGCTACAGTATTCCAGGACCACACCAAATGCCTAGTCTCATTAAAATTAACTTAAAATCAATGGCCACATGCTCCTTTGCCAGAATGCAAATACTCACGATTAAATAAAGACAAAAACTACGCGATACTCCAGCGAAGAAAACGTCTAATTTCAATGTTAAGTACATTTTTGTATCAGAGAGATTGGTTATCAACCACATTATTGATGTAATGACTGTAATGGTTCAGAGAAATCGCAATGGGGCTAAAATATTTATAAACAGTCACACCAGCCTGTTATAGCGGTCACCTCTATACAGCAGCCACCCATCTACAGTTGTCACTCTTGGTATGTCTGAAATAGTATTTTCTATTTAAGCAACCCTGTATATAAAGGCCACCTGCATATAATGGTGTGATGGGATAATTTTGTTTCACTTCGCAATGTACAGTAAATTTAACCACATGAGGTTTAAGCTCGTTTGCATGGGAATGAATGTCTGAACAGCAGTCAAATTTATAATCACCTAATTGAAATTACAATGAGCTTTATTACAGGAAAGGTTACTGGTAAATACAGATAGAATACATTTTGTGAGGCGATGAAGGAATCAAACCCCGGTCTCCCACAGGTACTACATACACTCTACCATTGAGATACTAGTCTACATTGATCAATTTATCTACCTCTCATAGCTGGCTGCTATATACATATTTCAACTGTATCTATTTCTAAACTTCAACTCATTATTTTGATATTTACTTGAAGAACATCAATTTTCGTAAATGTATGATATTTTTAGTAAAGAGTACACACACAGAGGTACACGTACGTCCTGCACGTAAAACAAGGAACATAATTCAGTTAATATATCTAAAACATTTTGTAATCTATCAGAGTGGGAAAGTAAATGGCATTTACGAATTACACATGAGAAAGGTTTTATCTTATCAATTGGCAATACATGCAGGTATTTCTGCGTATTTCTCCATCACAAATTACTTTGTGGGATTATGCTCTTGTCAATTTAAACAATATGTGTAATCTAGGTATAATTATAACATCAGATTTAATTAAAAACCATCCCTCCATTGTTTCATGATTGCTGCAAAGGCATGTTGAGGCATATTTGATATTAAAATGTTAACGATTCTCTTCGCCGATTACTAGGCTTGATCTACAAAACATCCGCGTATAGTATGTAAATAAATATATGTATGTTCCTTAGAATCGAGCTCGCAGTCTCCGGTATGGAATTAGAATCCGATGCTATTTGAAAGATATATAACATCAAGCAGGAACATGTCTAACATACTTTTCTTGGAGGTAATTTAATATCACGAGACATCCTGATGAAGATTACCGATGTTGCTTATTTTAATTACCTTGACTGATCACCTCAGAATGCCGTCTCTTTCAATTTTGTACTCTTTATAAATTAAAATTAGCCTGGCCTATAATCTTGTAGATTGTCCATGAGTTATTTGTTGTGTAAGTATCTCATATTAATGCATATACACACATGTTGATACATATTAATTAAGAATTGTTATATTCAAGGTGTAAAGTATTATGACAAAGTAACTGTTCCGAAGGCCACAATTATCCCGTTTGTGCAAGTTTTTAAGCATCCATTTTTTAACTGTACTATATCCACGGTGGAACATTTTATCAGAGGATTTTGTTCTGCAAATAGCCTACATTTCTATGATTTTAAACAGAAATTACAAACATTTACTCTGGCACAGTTTTGCAAAGTCTACAATACAAATAGATAAGTTTGTTTTATTATTTCCGAGAAGTTTGTTTGTAAAACAATAATTTTTAGGTTTCAACTGAATTAAAATACTGTATACAAGGTTGTGTTGTGCACTTGTGTGTAGTGGAGACCAACTAAGACTTATAGCATAGGAAGACTAGGAGCTATGACTTTGTAGACATAGAATAGCAAGCCTATATTATATATAGTTTATTCATGTTTTGATACTATATTGATATCATCTATCTTACTATTCAAAGCTGAGTTAGGTTACACCATCATGTATGTTAATTTTTCAAATATCTTCCCTTTTTCAATCATAGCTACTCTGTTCGTTGATAAACAACAACGTAGACGAGCAAATAATTGATAAATAGTACATCAACTGTACTGGAATTCTACAATGACCAGGATAAGAACTTTGTATCCACACAAATTATATTATATGACGATGACTATTGTCGAAAGCTGTTATTTTGAAACTTTAATCTTTAATTACTGCCTGCATTTCTATCTACAAAAGGGGATAATAGACAGGTACACAGTCAGGGGCAAACAAAGTCCTGACTATGTTTGCGTGTACTTGATGGATTACCATCGTCGAGTTATCAAACCTTATTCCACGCATGATCTTGCAAACTAACCCTCGCGCAATTTGATTTGTATCCACCTTAAAATCACTGCAATCTCTGTTTTTCATTTCAGAACTAATATCGACACAGCTAATCGTGTATTGACTATTCTTTCGCCAGCACCAAGACCTCTTCCTAGAAATAAGCTGCTCTTAAGTACTGTCAAATTCATTGACTTAAAATAGATGTATTATTTCTGTCCTTTCAGTTTTCATGTAAATATAGTAGTGCGTTTTTATAAACGATTCTATTTTGTAATCGTAGCTCAGTATAGATTGTGAGAATAAATATCTAGAATTCTAGTTTATGACTTTGAATGTTGTTTCTCCGTCTGTGTATTGGGTCATTAATTAATGTAAATAACGATTCTGGGCTGTCAGAAAATGGATGGGAGAGGAATTATTAGTATTATGACTGTTTCGTGTATTCTGAGGTCTGCTTACAGCACGCTTACAGTCAAAACATTCTGAAGAAAAATGCGGATTAGTCTTATCAGTCTTGTGCCTAAATATCGACTTATTGGCAAGCTGAGAACGGCACAATGCACTGGCCAGTTCCCAAGGATTTCACAGGAGACATTTATTGGAACATATCGATTAAAAATGAGTATCTTGACCAGTTGACAAGCATCGTTGTATTCAAGAACAAAATTATATGAAAAGAGAATTAGGAACCTGTTTGGACTTCTTTAGATTGGGGACATATTGGCTGAAAATAGAATGAAATAGTATATATATATTGTAATGTATCTATCGTATGCGCATGCGTAAGGTTATTTATAACTAAATGATTGCGCAGTTTTAAATCAGAGTGTTAGTGACGACCAGTGTAGAAGGTCGTATGTACGTAATATTAAATACATGATTCAGATCAACAGGATATACCTACACGGGTGTTTATTCGTCTATTGTCTTCGTATCTTACATGGCGCAGTTGATCCTGTTATTTGGACAGTAATATTTTACGTTATTCAAAGAGTTTAATTTTATTGCGTCACGATGGCTGATGTTAAATTATTGAAAAACAGTCGATCAGGCCTTAAAGGACATTTGACAAGAGCCTTAGATCGTCTGGTGGCATCCCTCACCAGTTTCACCAGTACAGAAGTAGCAGAACGAACTGAAAGTGATAGGGAAAATTTGACGATCACAACGAAACGCGCTCACGATGCGCTGGAACGCTATGTGGCGTCACATTTGGCCGTGTTGGTACAAGAACCCATCAAAGATGGAGCAGAAGACCCGGAAGAGCCACAATTGGTTGAATTAGAAAACAGTTTTTATGACCTCGAGAGACAAGTGCGTGCCGTTACGGCCGTTGTGCCGAAAACCGTAGTCACAAGCACCACTGATCCAGAAAACCGAGAAAGCACGTCTCAGCAAGTCAACGTTCAGACCTCTGCCCGACCTGTCATAAAGACACCACCAACATTAGATGCAGACATCAACCTAAAGCAGTTCCTGGATTGGCAGGAGGTATTTTTGAATTATATCGCGATTATTGATTTAGACGCCCAGCCTCATGATAGGCAAATTGCTACCTTTTGGGGTCTGTGTTCCCCAGCATTTCTGAACATGGTACGCCGCGTCATCAAAATCGAACGTTCAACGACGGACTCCCTTAAGTTAATACTGAAAAAGATAACCGATCACTTAAGATCTAAGCGCAACTCTAACCTCGACTGGCAAAGCTTTCTCACAGTCACTCAAGGCTCAAACCAGTTAATTGATCAATATTACACGTATTTAATGGAGAAAAGTGACCATGCTAATGTAGATGCAGTGACTCCAGAAGCACTGCGGACCGCTGTTCTAGTACTAGGTTTAAGGGATGAAAATTTAAAACGCAAAGCTATCGCAAAATCTCCCCCGCTAAACCTAGAGGACACTCTCAAATTTTTACAAACCGAAGAAGCCGCTTCTTCCACTGTTAGTACCCTAGGTCAACAAGCCCACGCCACACATAGCACAATTGGTAATGTACAATCTACCAAAGCTAAGAAAAATCATAATAAACGTCAACAGAAAACGAAGCATGACGACAGTAACTCTGCTTCCAAGTCAAGTAATTCAGTAAGCCCTTGTTCTAAGTGCGGCTATGTTAAGCATTTTACATCAGTCTGCCCTGCCGCAAACGTGACATGTGACCACTGTGGCCTCAAAGGGCATTACTCAAAAGTTTGCCGTAAACGTTTAAAGTCCTTAGAGAAAACCAAAACCGTGAGCACATCAGTTATTAAATCGATGCAAGCTTCCAATGGTGGCAAATTACCGACAATTGATGTCGATGTTAGGGAAGACAATAAACTGTTAGGTCGTTTCCCTGCTGTCTGCGACACAGGTGCTCAAGGAACCGTTGCAGGTCTTGACTTTCTGAAATCAATAGGCAAATTCGATAGCACGTTGGCTCCGTTCAGTCCACATAATTACGTTGGCGTCGATAATCGCGCTTTAGTTCAGGCCGGGACAATCAAATTAACTTTCGATTTAAATGGTAATAGCGTAAATACTACAGTCGTTATATGTTATGATGTGACCGGTCTTTATCTGTCTTTAGATGTGTGTAAACAACTTAAAATTGTACATGTAGACTTTCCAACCACATTATCTGAGAGGCACTTATCAAGTGTCATTAACACGAATCCTCAGAATGTAGTTACTGTCAACAAGTCTTCATCACCACCTAAATCTGTTTTTCATGAAACCGCTCGTAAACAGTGGATTGATTCTTTGTCGTCAAATCCTACTCAACAACAAAGAGAGGATGATTTTAAAAAACTAAAACAGATTTATTGTCAAGTATTTTGCGATACCGATGACGTTTTGCCGCCCATGTCAGGTGTCGGCGACGCAATGAAAATTGAGTTAATCGAAGACCACAAGCCATTTGCAGTTCATACTGCACGTCAAATACCTTTCGTTTATCGTGACAAGGCTAAATCTGAAATAGACCGTCTACAAAAGATGGGCGTTATAACACCAGTTGGTGACACCCCTGTCGAATGGTGTCATCCGTTAGTAGTTGTAGGTAAACCTAACGGTGGCGTAAGATTATGCGTAGACTTAACCAAATTAAATAAGCAAGTAAAACGCACGTTGCACCCTGCTACAACGCCAGCTGATGCAGTGAAAAACATTGATTTGCATTCCAAGTATTTCACTTTATTAGATGCAAAGTGTGGTTATTGGCAACTTCCACTTGATGAAGATGCACAAAAATTAACAACATTTATCACTCCTTGGGGTAGATTTAAATTTTTGCGTGCCCCGATGGGTTTTATATCATCCGGTGATAGTTACAATTTAAGATGTGATCAAGCCCTTGAAGGCATTTCAAACGTTAACAAAGTCGTTGATGATACACTTATTGACGGTGATTCATACAAAACTTTAGTTGATCGAACTTGTACAGTATTAGAACGATTTGTTCGACATGGCATTACGTTAAATGCTGAAAAATGTAAATTTGCGCAGAAAACAGTCGATTTCGTTGGTTACGTCATAAAACCAGGAGGCTATTCAGCCGACCCAAGAAAAGTCGAAGCGATTTCAAATTTTCCTTCGCCTACAAATCGCACCGAGTTAAGGTCATTCCTAGGACTTGTCAATCAGCTAGGAATGTTTACACCGTCTATCAGCAGCACCGCTGCACCACTACGAGATTTATTATCAGTCAAAAATGAATTTCTATGGCTAAACACGCACGAAATGGCCTTCAATTCATTAAAAGAAGCCATGACGTCACCGCCGATTTTGTCTCTGTTCGACCCTACTGCAGAAACAGTTTTACAAACGGACGCTTCCAAGACAAAAGGTCTTGGATACGCTTTAATGCAAAAACAGCAAAACGAATGGAAACTAATCCAGTGTGGATCGCGCTTTCTTCAACCATGTGAAAACCGATATGCCATTATCGAACTAGAAGCGCTGGCCATCGTTTGGGCCACAAAAAAATGCCACATTTATCTCGCTGGTTTACCAACGTATACCGTTTTAGTCGATCACAAACCTTTATTGCCAATTTTTAACAATTACACTTTAGATGCCGTTGAAAATCACAAGTTACAATCGTATAAAAATAAGTTGTCAAACTATCAATTTCAGGTGGTTTGGACAAAAGGTAGCGCGCATATTATACCGGATGCATTATCACGGGCACCGGTCAATGATCCGTCTCTCGATGATGAAATTGAAAATGATACATCGTTAGCTTGTATGTCGTTTACGTTAAAAGTTGCTGCATGTAGTATCACCGCAGAGAACACTGACGATGAAGCTGCCGCTACTCTAAACGATTCTAAACAATCTAATGTTCGACAACCGTTGCCGGATCCAATCATTACGGATCTACAAAATGTTGCACGAAATGATGCAGATTATCAATCACTCATAACCTGTGTTGAAAACAATTTCGCAGGTAATTCAGCAAACCAACCATATGTATTGGCCTATAAGAAAATTTGGCCAGAATTGTCAACCATCGACGGCCTTGTGTTGTATGGTCGTCGAATTGTCATTCCATCGAAAGCTCGTCAATCTGTAATTGCACGATTACACGCCTCACATCAGGGCATTGTTAAAACAAAACGTCGTGCGCGTCAAACTGTATATTGGCCAGGTATTAACAATGACATTGTATCCTCCATTGAAGCCTGTTCACCATGTCAACATTACAGACCCAGTAATCAGAAAGAACCTTTAATTTCTGATAAACTTCCATCACGGATCTTTGAGTCAGTTTCAGCTGATTTGTTCCAACTCAACCAGAAATACTATTTGGTCTACGTCGACCGTTTATCCGGCTTTCCGTTCATTTCAGAATGGAATTCCGATCCGTCTTCGTCTCAAGTCATTTCAGTTCTTAAATCACACTTTTCCAAAACCGGTGTACCATCTCGTTTTCGTTCGGACGGTGGTCCACAATTTAAATCTGAACTGTTCACCAACTTTCTCACCAGATGGGGTGTCAATTGGTCCCCGTCTTCGCCATACCATCCCCAGAGCAACGGTCACGCTGAAGCAGCTGTTAAAGCGTTAAAACATCTGCTTGCCAAGTGTGATAATGGAGATATTACGTCGGAGAGTTTTCTGCAAGGTCTACTAGAATACCGCAACACTCCTAGATCAGAAGGGCGTTCCCCCTCGGAATGGGTGTATGGTCATCCCCTTCGTTCTTTAGTGCCCGCACACTACACTTCATTCTCCCGTTCATGGCAAACGTCAGCCAAAGAGATTGACAGTAAGCTACTCCGCAACAAAGAAGCTACCACAAAGAATTACAACAAAGGTAGTAAAGTTCTAAAATCTATTCCTGTTGGCTCTCATGTGCTACTTCAACATCCGCAAAGTAAACGCTGGATAGAAGATGGTATTGTAGTGTCAAAGAATGATCGTGATTATCGCATTCGTCTGCCGTCCGGTAAACTCAAGTGGCGTAACCGTGTATTCCTGCATGTTGCCCCTGATACTAGTTCCGACGACATAGCAGAACCAGACGTGAGTGATCAAGTGCAGTCCGACGATACTCCGCGATACCCAACCCGTTCAAGACGTCCACCTGACTATTACGGACGCAAATGATACTATTATCGATTTATCGTTTCAGTAACATCGTTATAATCATAAGTATATCATAATCACATATCAGTAATTTGTTAAAGTTAACCTCCCTAATAATAAGTATTCATGTTATGTTTAGTCGTTTAACTTGAAGGGGAGATGTAATGTATCTATCGTATGCGCATGCGTAAGGTTATTTATAACTAAATGATTGCGCAGTTTTAAATCAGAGTGTTAGTGACGACCAGTGTAGAAGGTCGTATGTACGTAATATTAAATACATGATTCAGATCAACAGGATATACCTACACGGGTGTTTATTCGTCTATTGTCTTCGTATCTTACATATATCGACTTGGTTTGCGAACCGAAGGCTATAGTTTTAGGCTCCTTTGTTATGTTAATTATCATTTTCTGCTTCTTTAGTATGACGTCCCATGAGATCTTATGATATGATATCAAATATCATTAACATCCAAATGGACCTCTAATGTGCAGAAAGTGCATATCCTTACGAAGAATATGAAACCAGCTCGATGCGAAGAAATGAGGCTATTTGCATTAAATTCACGAATTCATAGAAAATATACTGACGGAAGTTTCCTGGAGCCTCCTTGAATGATATCAACATTTCTTGATGTCCTAGAATGTTTAAATTCTTGCGAAAAATGTTGACTGCTCCGCTCGACAAACACAGACAGGCATGGCGAGTGTTGAGCTCTAAGTCTCAATCCAAAAGTATATATTATCGATCATAGATAATAACCAAGAGAATACAAATGTTTCATAAATTTAAGATGTATAATCATAATCATATAATAACGCGTGTTACTCACACGGCATACTCAACATTCTAATCCTACCTTGCGATGTGTTATACATTTGATTAGGAGGCTTAGTTAACAATAAGAATATAGAAATGAGGCACAACACGAGAGACTGGAGAAAACAAACCAATGTCTATCACATCGTTTCAGTCCTTATTTTGATATATATTATCTGTCACAGGAGCACGCAGTTATTGATTTAATGTGAATTACCATAAGGCCAGGCGTTTACTGTGGCCATGAAATACTAGCAGAAAAAGCTACAGGCGTGCATGCAAATCCCAACCTTTTTCCTCACTCCGCTTGCATTTATCAAAAACAATTACCATGCCATGTGTCACGGGGGTTACGGCAGTAAGATATATGCTTGACTGAAACTTCTCAAGCCATTAATACTTGAAGCCAATCTATCTCCCCTGCGCTAGTACATTTAAAGTAACTTCGTAATCAACAAAGTTCAATAAAAAATATGATGCGATTACATGTTGCAAGATTTTATTGGGAAATTATTCTTTTGCACACCCTCCAAAAGCTCAAATTGGATTTAACCCAGTTGCTTCGTACAATCAGAACTTATCGAGCTCAGAATATCGAATTATATCATACGAAATCAGGGACGCTCGAAAACAGAATGGTATATTATAAATTTATTATTCAACAGAATTATAGCAAGATAGAGATTTAAACGAATGAATGAAGTTAGAATCAGAGAAAATAAAACACTTTTTTCTTGTTAACAAATTAGAATCGCTAAACATTCGGAAAGTTGATAGGCACTTGAAAATCCAAACATGCCAGCGTCCCACGTGTTGGACGAGACAATCGAACAATATGCTACATGCCTAATTTTGACAATACATTGATTGTAGGTTCACTCAGTCATCCCATACAACCAACAGCTAGGTTCCCCAACAAGGCTCGATAATATGTTGCCAGCAGTCATGAGTCATATACTAAATACTGGAAACAACATTCGACTGAGATAGAATTCGGATCGCTGGAGTGAGTCTTGGAGTGAGTCCAGAGTGGTTGAATGACAAATTAATGAAATAAAATACAAAAAAACAGCTTTTAATCTCATTTGTTTGATAAATAATCTTCTAATCAATCATAATAATTAAAAATGATTTCCTACAATAATACAACAATTCATACGGACTTTTGTAACAAAAATCCACGCAATTGATAAAAAAATATGTTAGCTAGTGTTCTTTAGTTAAGTACTAATTATTCGTTAAGGCAGTGACTCTGTTTGTTCACTTGACTTTTTAAGTGTTTGATAACCAACAATGGCTCCGATTAAAGATAAGGCCAAAACAAGTAAACAAGATAACCAAACCCAGGCAATATTACCACCTGTTGACAAATAGAAACAAAAGCACCATCAAGACACTAATTATACAATGACAATAATAGAGAAGAATCACCTCTACAGAAAAACCACCTGAGAGAAGCGACCATTCAATAAATAACGGCGAAAATGAGAGATTGCCGCTTGCGCTGACTTCCCAATTTTCAAAGGCTGTTGACACCCTATTGATAGGATATATATTTCAAACATTTCAAGATGACAAATTACTGCTACAATTTTTTTTTACAAAATTAAGGCAAATTAACATAGTTCCTGATATTTGTAAAATGAACAAAATGATTTACTATGCGGCACCCATCAAGCTCAAGTGCTTGTTTGTTTAGACCGTTGGCACCTAAAATCTCTTCAAAATTCAATCCCGTATTAATAAAACCTTAGTTGCAAATGTGGTGGTATTAATTTGCAATCACCTTGTATACATACTCACGGCAGCGCAGTGATAGGAAATGCAAACATTTTTATGTAGTTTGTCTAGTTTCCAGGCTATTAAAATGCTAATGTCTTCTGACAAATGGCCATAGACGTTGAGTTATTGTTTGGATATTTACCAAATCAAAGTCCTCAAATAAACTTTATTCAACGCTAACGGAATGTTATAAAACAAATAACGGACTGCGTACTCACCTGAACGTTCAACGGAAAGAGCGTTCAAATATTTCGAATGCATTACTTGTTTATTTGATAGTTCTGTATTGTCTTCAAGTAAGCTTCTCTGCTTACGTCTTGGGTTTTTATGGTCTGCAACAACAATTAGAGGACCGGACCCAACCTTAACATCATCAACGGATACCATCCTTGACATCAGCGATCGTTTGCGACGTAATGGTGGAATACAACCTTGATTACAACGTGAATTTGAGACACGCGAGTCACAAATGACGACGTCACATTGTAGATAAGTGACTGAATCTTCAGCGTCAACAAATGTGAATGATTCAAAACTAATTCTATGTGTATTTGACGGCGAAGGATGATGCAGAAGCGTTTCATCTAACGTACAACTGAAATGAAAAACAGAAATAGTGTAAAATCATACATTAAAACTGACAATACATAAGTACTTCCATCCTTTCTGGGAAAAGATAAATGTTAGCAAACACAATGTTACCTCCGCAACCTAATCGTTCAAGTGCAATTCGAATAAACAATTAAATGCACAGACGCTCGGGAACGCATTAGACAAATACTACTACTGATGCTTGACGACAAAAGTTTATTTTTAAACCGTTCCAATGCAGTTCATGGTAGATAGTCCTTGATTGTGATAAATTATTCATTTCTTGATTGTCCGATATGCACTGTTTTATATTTACATATATATGAGGGATACGAAAAACGACTTTTAGTATATCCTATTAATCATACAGTTAATATATATCTTAATAATTAAGCCAGTCTCCAAAAAATTACTTCAAAAGGTTTACATCAGGAGCTCGCGTGTGTTGTGTCATGTCATGTCTTGTATGTGATGGACTGACATCGTGACTGACATACAGCTCCAACCAAAATTAGTTAAAAGAATACATAACACAGAGACACGGAATCAAAATACGTACCCGTGTTGGATGAGCATGTATCGACGTCGATCGTTAGGGTCTTTTGATGGTGTAGCAGAACAGTTCTCAGCATAAACAGATAGACGAGGATCAGCACCATCAAGTTTAACTTCAAAGAAAACTCTATCTTGAACTGGTACCTCGACTGGATATTCAGCATTAAGTAATGGCCTTGTGAAAGTTTGATCAGTATATAAATCAATGTAGGCATTGAATTCACCAAATCCTTGTTCTTCTTTAATTAATTTAGGCACCACAGAATTGAGTTCAAAACCAAATGATGATACAGATACTGAGGTAGGAAACACACATGAAAATGGAATGTCTATCTTTGTACCGCGGACAATTCCAGTTCGTTTTGGAATCAATCGGTTCAAGATCTACAAGAAATGCAGGATAAGAAGACAAAACATTAAACAAATAACAGGCCAAGATATACTAGATAACATATTTTATCAAACAATAACGCAAAACTATATTATCATTAAATATTATTAGAGCACTATAAGGCACCATCATTCAAACATTTAAAAAAAAAACTAGCAACTGAAAGCACGATGTACAAATAATTGAGTGCATTTACATAGCACAGCCACTTGCAACCAGGGAAGAAACAAGTGGCAAATTCCATGCATGTAAACCAATGCTAATGTTTAAGACAATTAAATGTAACGTAGGTGGAATAAAACATTTCTAGTTTGGATAAGTATGTCTACATATAGCAATCAAAAGACAAAAGACAAAGCATACTTTTAAATTAAAAGTGATCAAATATATCTGCTTCCATGTTACTAACCTTGTTCGTATAGATAACACCAGACTGGAGATAGTACCTTGTCGTTCCACAGCCATTCAAAGGAACAACAACAAAATAATGGCTTCCATTGCTTTTAACAGGACACAACGGATCTTCTAAGTGGAGAATACCGACACGGGAAGGAAATATTGCCTTATCAATCACAACACGAATACCACCCGAGGTACATGTGATATCCATAGGACAGGAATCAATAATATCAACTGATGATTTTGGAATAACACTATACGGCAAAGACAGAGGTCCCTCAGATGGTAAGGCAGTTGAGGTATCTACAGATGGTGCTTCAGTCTCTTCAATTTGTGATGCATCAGTTGGTGCAGCAGTTGAGGTATCTACAGATGGTGCTTCAGTCTCTTCTACTTGTGGTGCATCAGTTGGTGCAGCAGTTGAGGCATCTACAGATGGTGCTTCAGTCTCTTCTATCTGTGGTGCATCAGTTGGTGCAGCAGTTGAGGCATCTACAGATGGTGCTTCAGTCTCTTCTACTTGCGGTGCATCAGTTGGTGCAGCAGTTGAGGCATCTACAGATGGTGCTTCAGTCTCTTCTACTTGTGGTGCATCAGTTGGAGCAGCAGTAGAGGCGTGTACGGATGGTGCTTCAGTTTCTTCTACTTGTGGTGCATCAGTTGGTGCAGCAGTTGAGGCATCTACTGATGGTGCTTCAGTCTCTTCTACTTGCGGTGCATCAGTTGGTGCAGCAGTTGTGGCATCTATGCATAATGGTGAAGTAGAACCTTCTACACACGATGCATCAATTGGTGCAGCAGTTGAGGCATCTACAGCTGGTGCTTCAGTCTCTTCTACTTGTGGTGCATCAGTTGGTGCAGCAGTTGAGGCGTGTTCGGATGGTGCTTCAGTGTCTTCTACTTGCGGTGCATCAGTTGGTGCAGCAGTTGAGACATCTATAGATGGTGCTTCAGTCTCTTCTACTTGTGGTGCATCAGTTGGTGCAGCAGTTGAGGCATCTACAGATGGTGCTTCAGTCTCTTCTACTTGTGGTGCATCAGTTGGAGCAGCAGTAGAGGCGTGTACGGATGGTGCTTCAGTCTCTTCTACTTGCGGTGCATCAGTTGGTGCAGCAGTTGAGGCATCTACAGATGGTGCTTCAGTCTCTTCTACTTGTGGTGCATCAGTTGGTGCAGCAGTTGAGGCATCTACAGATGGTGCTTCAGTCTCTTCTATCTGTGGTGCATCAGTTGGTGCAGCAGTTGAGGCATCTACAGATGGTGCTTCAGTCTCTTCTACTTGCGGTGCATCAGTTGGTGCAGCAGTTGTGGCATCTATGCATGATGGTGAAGTAGAACCTTCTACACACGATGCATCAATTGGTGCAGCAGTTGAGGCATCTACAGCTGGTGCTTCAGTCTCTTCTACTTGTGGTGCATCAGTTGGTGCAGCAGTTGAGGCGTGTTCGGATGGTGCTTCAGTCTCTTCTATTTGCGGTGCATCAGTTGGTGCAGCAGTTGAGGCATCTACAGATGGTGCTTCAGTCTCTTCTACTTGTGGTGCATCAGTTGGTGCAGCAGTCGAAGCATCTACAGATGGTGCTTCAGTCTCTTCTACTTGTGGTGCTTCAGTCTTTTCTACTTGTGGTGCATCAGTTGGTGCAACAGTTGAGGCGTGTACGGATGGTGCTTCAGTCTTTTCTATTTGCGGTGCATCAGTTGGTGCAGCAGTTGAGGCTTGTACGGATGGTGCTTCAGTCTCTTCTATTTGCGGTGCATCAGTTGGTGCAGCAGTTGAGGCATCAACAGATGGTGCTTCAGTCTCTTCTACTTGTGGTGCATCAGTTGGAGCAGCAGTAGAGGCGTGTACGGATGGTGCTTCAGTTTCTTCTACTTGTGGTGCATCAGTTGGTGCAGCAGTTGAGGCATCTACTGATGGTGCTTCAGTCTCTTCTACTTGCGGTGCATCAGTTGGTGCAGCAGTTGTGGCATCTATGCATGATGGTGAAGTAGAACCTTCTACACACGATGCATCAATTGGTGCAGCAGTTGAGGCATGTACAGCTGGTGCTTCAGTCTCTTCTACTTGTGGTGCATCAGTTGGTGCAGCAGTTGAGGCGTGTTCGGATGGTGCTTCAGTCTCTTCTACTTGCGGTGCATCAGTTGGTGCAGCAGTTGAGACATCTATAGATGGTGCTTCAGTCTCTTCTACTTGTGGTGCATCAGTTGGTGCAGCAGTTGAGGCATCTACAGATGGTGCTTCAGTCTCTTCTAGTTGTGGTGCATCAGTTGGAGCAGCAGTAGAGGCGTGTACGGATGGTGCTTCAGTCTCTTCTACTTGCGGTGCATCAGTTGGTGCAGCAGTTGAGGCATCTACAGATGGTGCTTCAGTCTCTTCTACTTGTGGTGCATCAGTTGGTGCAGCAGTTGAGGCATCTACAGATGGTGCTTCAGTCTCTTCTATCTGTGGTGCATCAGTTGGTGCAGCAGTTGAGGCATCTACAGATGGTACTTCAGTCTCTTCTACTTGCGGTGCATCAGTTGGTGCAGCAGTTGTGGCATCTATGCATGATGGAGAAGTAGAACCTTCTACACACGATGCATCAATTGGTGCAGCAGTTGAGGCATCTACAGCTGGTGCTTCAGTCTCTTCTACTTGTGGTGCATCAGTTGGTGCAGCAGTTGAGGCGTGTTCGGATGGTGCTTCAGTCTCTTCTATTTGCGGTGCATCAGTTGGTGCAGCAGTTGAGGCATCTACAGATGGTGCTTCAGTCTCTTCTACTTGTGGTGCATCAGTTGGTGCAGCAGTTGAAGCATCTACAGATGGTGCTTCAGTCTCTTCTACTTGTGGTGATTCAGTCTCTTCTACTTGCGGTGCATCAGTTGGTGCAGCAGTTGAGGAATCTACAGATGGTGCTCCAGTCTTTTCTACTTGTGGTGCATCAGTTGGTGCAGCAGTTGAGGCATGTACGGATGGTGCTTCAGTCTTTTCTATTTGCGGTGCATCAGTTGGTGCACCAATTGAGGTATCTACAGATGGTGCTTCAGTCTCTTCTACTTGTGGTGCATCAGTTGGAGCAGCAGTTGAGGCATCTACAGATGGTGCTTCAGTCTCTTCTACTTGTGGTGCATCAGTTGGAGCAGCAGTAGAGGCGTGTACGGATGGTGCATCAGTTTCTTCTACTTGTGGTGCATCAGTTGGTGCAGCAGTCGAGGCATCTACAGATGGTTCTTCAGTCTCTTCTACTTGCGGTGCATCAGTTGGTGCAGCAGTTGTGGCATCTATGCATGATGGTGAAGTAGAACCTTCTACGCACGACGCATCAATTGGTGCAGCAGTTGAGGCATCTACAGATGGTGCTTCAGTCTCTTCTACTTGTGGTGCATCAGTTGGTGCAGCAGTTGAGGCTTGTACGGATGGTGCTTCAGTCTCTTCTATTTGCGGTGCATCAGTTGGTGCAGCAGTTGAGGCATCTACAGATGGTGCTTCAGTCTCTTCTACTTGTGGTGCATCAGTTGGAGCAGCAGTTGAGGCATCTACAGATGGTGCTTCAGTCTCTTCTAGTTGTGGTGCATCAGTTGGAGCAGCAGTAGAGGCGTGTACGGATGGTGCTTCAGTCTCTTCTACTTGCGGTGCATCAGTTGGTGCAGCAGTTGAGGCATCTACAGATGGTGCTTCAGTCTCTTCTACTTGTGGTGCATCAGTTGGTGCAGCAGTTGAGGCATCTACAGATGGTGCTTCAGTCTCTTCTATCTGTGGTGCATCAGTTGGTGCAGCAGTTGAGGCATCTACAGATGGTACTTCAGTCTCTTCTACTTGCGGTGCATCAGTTGGTGCAGCAGTTGTGGCATCTATGCATGATGGTGAAGTAGAACCTTCTACACACGATGCATCAATTGGTGCAGCAGTTGAGGCATCTACAGCTGGTGCTTCAGTCTCTTCTACTTGTGGTGCATCAGTTGGTGCAGCAGTTGAGGCGTGTTCGGATGGTGCTTCAGTCTCTTCTATTTGCGGTGCATCAGTTGGTGCAGCAGTTGAGGCATCTACAGATGGTGCTTCAGTCTCTTCTACTTGTGGTGCATCAGTTGGTGCAGCAGTTGAAGCATCTACAGATGGTGCTTCAGTCTCTTCTACTTGTGGTGATTCAGTCTCTTCTACTTGCGGTGCATCAGTTGGTGCAGCAGTTGAGGAATCTACAGATGGTGCTCCAGTCTTTTCTACTTGTGGTGCATCAGTTGGTGCAGCAGTTGAGGCATGTACGGATGGTGCTTCAGTCTTTTCTATTTGCGGTGCATCAGTTGGTGCACCAGTTGAGGTATCTACAGATGGTGCTTCAGTCTCTTCTACTTGTGGTGCATCAGTTGGAGCAGCAGTTGAGGCATCTACAGATGGTGCTTCAGTCTCTTCTACTTGTGGTGCATCAGTTGGAGCAGCAGTAGAGGCGTGTACGGATGGTGCATCAGTTTCTTCTACTTGTGGTGCATCAGTTGGTGCAGCAGTCGAGGCATCTACAGATGGTTCTTCAGTCTCTTCTACTTGCGGTGCATTAGTTGGTGCAGCAGTTGTGGCATCTATGCATGATGGTGAAGTAGAACCTTCTACGCACGACGCATCAATTGGTGCAGCAGTTGAGGCATCTACAGATGGTGCTTCAGTCTCTTCTACTTGTGGTGCATCAGTTGGTGCAGCAGTTGAGGCTTGTACGGATGGTGCTTCAGTCTCTTCTACTTGTGGTGCATCAGTTGGAGCAGCAGTTGAGGCGTATACGGATGGTGCTTCAGTTTCTTCTACTTGTGGTGCATCAGTTGGTGCAGCAGTTGAGGCATCTACAGATGGTGCTTCAGTCTCTTCTACTTGTGGTGCTTCAGTCTCTTCTACTTGCGGTGCATCAGTTGGTGCAGCAGTTGAGGCGTGTACGGATGGTGCTTCAGTCTTTTCTATTTGCGGTGCATCAGTTCGTGCAGCAGTTGAGGTATCTACAGATGGTGCTTCAGTCTCTTCTACTTGTGGTGCATCAGTTGGAGCAGCAGTTGAGGCGTATACGGATGGTGCTTCAGTTTCTTCTACTTGTGGTGCATCAGTTGGTGCAGCAGTTGAGGCATCTACAGATGGTGCTTCAGTCTCTTCTACTTGCGGTGAATCAGTTGGTGCAGCAGTTGTGGCATCTATGCATGATGGTGAAGTAGAGCCTTCTACACACGATGCATCAATTGGTGCAGTAGTTGAGGCATCTAAAGATGGTGCTTCAGTCTCTTCTACTTGTGGTGCATCAGTTGGTGCAGCAGTTGAGGCTTGTACCGATGGTGCTTCAGTCTCTTCTATTTGCGGTGCATCAGTTGGTGCAGCAGTTGAGGCATCTAAAGATGGTGCTTCAGTCTCTTCTACTTGTGGTGCATCAGTTGGTGCAGCAGTTGAGGCATCTACAGATGGTGCTTCAGTCTCTTCTACTTGTGGTGCATCAGTTGGAGCAGCAGTAGAGGCGTGTACGGATGGTGCTTCAGTCTCTTCTATTTGCGGTGCATCAGTTGGTGCAGCAGTTGAGGCATCTACAGATGGTGCTTCAGTCTCTTCTACTTGTGGTGCATCAGTTGGTGCAGCAGTTGAGGCATCTACAGATGGTGCTTCAGTCTCTTCTACTTGTGGTGCATCAGTTGGAGCAGCAGTAGAGGCGTGTACGGATGGTGCTTCAGTCTCTTCTACTTGCGGTGCATCAGTTATTGCAGCAGTTGAGGCATCTACAGATGGTGCTTCAGTCTCTTCTATCTGTGGTGCATCAGTTGGTGCAGCAGTTGAGGCATCTACAGATGGTGCTTCAGTCTCTTCTACTTGCGGTGCATCAGTTGGTGCAGCAGTTGAAGCATCTACAGATGGTGCTTCAGTCTCTTCTACTTGTGGTGCATCAGTTGGAGCAGCAGTAGAGGCGTGTACGGATGGTGCTTCAGTTTCTTCTACTTGTGCTGCATCAGTTGGTGCAGCAGTTGAGGCATCTACAGATGGTGCTTCAGTCTCTTCTACTTGTGGTGCATCAGTTGGAGCAGCAGTAGAGGCGTGTACGGATGGTGCATCAGTCTCTTCTACTTGCGGTGCATCAGCTATTGCAGCAGTTGAGGCATCTACAGATGGTGCTTCAGTCTCTTCTATCTGTGGTGCATCAGTTGGTGCAGCAGTTGAGGCATCTACAGATGGTGCTTTAGTCTCTTCTACTTGCGGTGCATCAGTTGGTGCAGCAGTTGAAGCATCTACAGATGGTGCTTCAGTCTCTTCTACTTGTGGTGCATCAGTTGGAGCAGCAGTAGAGGCGTGTACGGATGGTGCTTCAGTTTCTTCTACTTGTGGTGCATCAGTTGGTGCAGCAGTTGAGGCATCTACTGATGGTGCTTCAGTCTCTTCTACTTGCGGTGCATCAGTTGGTGCATCAGTTGTGGCATCTATGCATGATGGTGAAGTAGAACCTTCTACACACGATGCATCAATTGGTGCAGCAGTTGAGGCATCTACAGCTGGTGCTTCAGTCTCTTCTACTTGTGGTGCATCAGTTGGTGCTGCAGTTGAGGCGTGTTCAGATGGTGCTTCAGTCTCTTCTATTTGCGGTGCATCAGTCAGTGCAGCAGTTGAGGCATCTACAGATGGTGCTTCAGTCTCTTCTACTTGTGGTGCATCAGTTGGTGCAGCAGTTGAGGCATCTACAGATGGTGCTTCAGTCTCTTCTACTTGTGGTGCTTCAGTCTCTTCTACTTGCGGTGCATCAGTTGGTGCAGCAGTTGAGGCATCTACAGATGGTGCTTCAGTCTCTTCTACTTGTGGTGCTTCAGTCTCTTCTACTTGCGGTGCATCAGTTGGTGCAGCAGTTGAGGCATCTGCAGATGGTGCTTCAGTCTTTTCTACTTGTGGTGCATCAGTTGGTGCAGCAGTTGAGGCAGGTACGGATGGTGCTTCAGTCTTTTCTATTTGCGGTGCATCAGTTGGTGCAGCAGTTGAGGTATCTACAGATGGTGCTTCAGTCTCTTCTACTTGTGGTGCATCAGTTGGAGCAGCAGTTGAGGCGTGTACGGACGGTGCATCAGTTTCTTCTACTTGTGGTGCATCAGTTGGTGCAGCAGTCGAGGCATCTACAGATGGTTCTTCAGTCTTTTCTACTTGCGGTGCATCAGTTGGTGCAGCAGTTGTGGCATCTATGCATGATGGTGAAGTAGAGCCTTCTACACACGATGCATCAATTGGTGCAGCAGTTGAGGCATCTACAGCTGGTGCTTCAGTCTCTTCTACTTGTGGTGCATCAGTTGGTGCAGCAGTTGAGGCGTGTTCGGATGGTGCTTCAGTCTCTTCTATTTGCGGTGCATCAGTTGGTGCAGCAGTTGAGGCATCTACAGATGGTGCTTCAGTCTCTTCTACTTGTGGTGCATCAGTTGGTGCAGCAGTTGAAGCATCTACAGATGGTGCTTCAGTCTTTTCTACTTGTGGTGCATCAGTTGGTGCAGCAGTTGAGGCGTGTACGGATGGTGCTTCAGTCTTTTCTATTTGCGGTTGATCAGTTGGTGCAGCAGTTGAGGTATCTACAGATGGTGCTTCAGTCTCTTCTACTTGTGGTGCATCAGTTGGTGCAGCAGTTGAGGAATGTACAGATGGTGCTTCAGTCTCTTCTACTTGTGGTGCATCAGTTGGAGCAGCAGTAGAGGCGTGTATGGATGGTGCTTCAGTCTCTTCTACTTGCGGTGCATCAGATGGTGCAGCAGTTGAGGCATCTACAGATGGTGCTTCAGTCTCTTCTATCTGTGGTGCATCAGTTGGTGCAGCAGTTGAGGCATCTACAGATGGTACTTCAGTCTCTTCTACTTGCGGTGCATCAGTTGGTGCAGCAGTTGAGGTATCTACAGATGGTGCTTCAGTCTCTTCTACTTGTGGTGCATCAGTTGGAGCAGCAGTAGAGGCGTGTACGGATGGTGCTTCAGTTTCTTCTACTTGTGGTGCATCAGTTGGTGCATCAGTTGGTGCAGCAGTTGAGGCATCTACTGATGGTGCTTCAGTCTCTTCTACTTGCGGTGCATCAGTTGGTGCAGCAGTTGTGGCATCTATGCATGATGGTGAAGTAGAACCTTCTACACACGATGCATCAATTGGTGCAGCAGTTGAGGCATCTACAGCTGGTGCTTCAGTCTCTTCTACTTGTGGTGCATCAGTTGGTGCAGCAGTTGAGGCGTGTTCGGATGGTGCTTCAGTCTCTTCTATTTGCGGTGCATCAGTTGGTGCAGCAGTTGAGGCATCTACAGATGGTGCTTCAGTCTCTTCTACTTGTGGTGCATCAGTTGGTGCAGCAGTTGAAGCATCTACAGATGGTGCTTCAGTCTTTTCTACTTGTGGTGCATCAGTTGGTGCAGCAGTTGAGGCGTGTACGGATGGTGCTTCGGTCTTTTCTATTTGCGGTTGATCAGTTGGTGCAGCAGTTGAGGTATCTACAGATGGTGCTTCAGTCTCTTCTACTTGTGGTGCATCAGTTGGAGCAGCAGTTGAGGCGTGTACGGATGGTGCTTCAGTCTCTTCTACTTGTGGTGCATCAGTTGGTGCAGCAGTTGAGGCATCTACAGATGGTGCTTCGGTCTCTTCTACTTGTGGTGCATCAGTTGGAGCAGCAGTAGAGGCGTGTACGGATGGTGCTTCAGTCTCTTCTACTTGCGGTGCATCAGTTATTGCAGCAGTTGAGGCATCTACAGATGGTGCTTCAGTCTCTTCTATCTGTGGTGCATCAGTTGGTGCAGAAGTTGAGGCATCTACAGATGGTGCTTCAGTCTCTTCTACTTGCGGTGCATCAGTTGGTGCAGCAGTTGAAGCATCTACAGATGGTGCTTCAGTCTCTTCTACTTGTGGTGCATCAGTTGGAGCAGCAGTAGAGGCGTGTACGGATGGTGCTTCAGTTTCTTCTACTTGTGCTGCATCAGTTGGTGCAGCAGTTGAGGCATCTACAGATGGTGCTTCAGTCTCTTCTACTTGTGGTGCATCAGTTGGAGCAGCAGTAGAGGCGTGTACGGATGGTGCTTCAGTTTCTTCTACTTGTGGTGCATCAGTTGGTGCAGCAGTTGAGGCATCTACTGATGGTGCTTCAGTCTCTTCTACTTGCGGTGCATCAGTTGGTGCAGCAGTTGTGGCATCTATGCATGATGGTGAAGTAGAACCTTCTACACACGATGCATCAATTGGTGCAGCAGTTGAGGCATCTACAGCTGGTGCTTCAGTCTCTTCTACTTGTGGTGCATCAGTTGGTGCTGCAGTTGAGGCGTGTTCGGATGGTGCTTCAGTCTCTTCTATTTGCGGTGCATCAGTTGGTGCAGCAGTTGAGGCATCTACAGATGGTGCTTCAGTCTCTTCTACTTGTGGTGCATCAGTTGGTGCAGCAGTTGAGGCATCTACAGATGGTGCTTCAGTCTCTTCTACTTGTGGTGCTTCAGTCTCTTCTACTTGCGGTGCATCAGTTGGTGCAGCAGTTGAGGCATCTACAGATGGTGCTTCAGTCTCTTCTACTTGTGGTGCATCAGTTGGTGCAGCAGTCGAGGCATCTACAGATGGTTCTTCAGTCTTTTCTACTTGCGGTGCATCAGTTGGTGCAGCAGTTGTGGCATCTATGCATGATGGTGAAGTAGAGCCTTCTACACACGATGCATCAATTGGTGCAGCAGTTGAGGCATCTACAGATGGTGCTTCAGTCTCTTCTACTTGTGGTGCATCAGTTGGTGCAGCAGTTGAGGCTTGTACGGATGGTGCTTCAGTCTCTTCTATTTGCGGTGCATCAGTTGGTGCAGCAGTTGAGGCATCTACAGATGGTGCTTCAGTCTCTTCTACTTGCGGTGCATCAGTTGGTGCAGCAGTTGAGACATCTACAGATGGTGCTTCAGTATCTTCTACTTGTGGTGCATCAGTTGGTGCAGCAGTTGAGGCATCTGCAGATGGTGCTTCAGTCTCTTCTACTTGTGGTGCATCAGTTGGAGCAGCAGTAGAGGCGTGTACGGATGGTGCTTCAGTTTCTTCTACTTGTGGTGCATCAGTTGATGCAGCAGTTGAGGCATCTACAGATGGTGCTTCAGTCTCTTCTACTTGCGGTGCATCAGTTGGTGCAGCAGTTGAGGCATCTACAGATGGTGCTTCAGTCTCTTCTACTTGTGGTGCATCAGTTGGTGCAGCAGTTGAGGCTTGTACGGATGGTGCTTCAGTCTCTTCTATTTGCGGTGCATCAGTTGGTGCAGCAGTTGAGGCATCTACTGATGGTGCTTCAGTCTCTTCTACTTGCGGTGCATCAGTTGGTGCAGCAGTTGTGGCATCTATGCATGATGGTGAAGTAGAACCTTCTACACACGATGCATCAATTGGTGCAGCAGTTGAGGCATCTACAGCTGGTGCTTCAGTCTCTTCTACTTGTGGTGCATCAGTTGGTGCTGCAGTTGAGGCGTGTTCGGATGGTGCTTCAGTCTCTTCTATTTGCGGTGCATCAGTTGGTGCAGCAGTTGAGGCATCTACAGATGGTGCTTCAGTCTCTTCTACTTGTGGTGCATCAGTTGGTGCAGCAGTTGAGGCATCTACAGATGGTGCTTCAGTCTCTTCTACTTGTGGTGCTTCAGTCTCTTCTACTTGCGGTGCATCAGTTGGTGCAGCAGTTGAGGCATCTACAGATGGTGCTTCAGTCTCTTCTACTTGTGGTGCATCAGTTGGTGCAGCAGTCGAGGAATCTACAGATGGTTCTTCAGTCTTTTCTACTTGCGGTGCATCAGTTGGTGCAGCAGTTGTGGCATCTATGCATGATGGTGAAGTAGAGCCTTCTACACACGATGCATCAATTGGTGCAGCAGTTGAGGCATCTACAGATGGTGCTTCAGTCTCTTCTACTTGTGGTGCATCAGTTGGTGCAGCAGTTGAGGCTTGTACGGATGGTGCTTCAGTCTCTTCTATTTGCGGTGCATCAGTTGGTGCAGCAGTTGAGGCATCTACAGATGGTGCTTCAGTCTCTTCTACTTGCGGTGCATCAGTTGGTGCAGCAGTTGAGACATCTACAGATGGTGCTTCAGTATCTTCTACTTGTGGTGCATCAGTTGGTGCAGCAGTTGAGGCATCTGCAGATGGTGCTTCAGTCTCTTCTACTTGTGGTGCATCAGTTGGAGCAGCAGTAGAGGCGTGTACGGATGGTGCTTCAGTTTCTTCTACTTGTGGTGCATCAGTTGATGCAGCAGTTGAGGCATCTACAGATGGTGCTTCAGTCTCTTCTACTTGCGGTGCATCAGTTGGTGCAGCAGTTGAGGCATCTACAGATGGTGCTTCAGTCTCTTCTACTTGTGGTGCATCAGTTGGTGCAGCAGTTGAGGCTTGTACGGATGGTGCTTCAGTCTCTTCTATTTGCGGTGCATCAGTTGGTGCAGCAGTTGAGGCATCTACAGATGGTGCTTCAGTCTCTTCTACTTGCGGTGCATCAGTTGGTGCAGCAGTTGAGACATCTACAGATGGTGCTTCAGTCTCTTCTACTTGTGGTGCATCAGTTGGTGCAGCAGTTGAGGAATCTACAGATGGTGCTTCAGTCTCTTCTACTTGTGGTGCATCAGTTGGAGCAGCAGTAGAGGCGTGTATGGATGGTGCTTCAGTCTCTTCTACTTGCGGTGCATCAGATGGTGCAGCAGTTGAGGCATCTACAGATGGTGCTTCAGTCTCTTCTATCTGTGGTGCATCAGTTGGTGCAGCAGTTGAGGCATCTACAGATGGTACTTCAGTCTCTTCTACTTGCGGTGCATCAGTTGGTGCAGCAGTTGAGGTATCTACAGATGGTGCTTCAGTCTCTTCTACTTGTGGTGCATCAGTTGGAGCAGCAGTAGAGGCGTGTACGGATGGTGCTTCAGTTTCTTCTACTTGTGGTGCATCAGTTGGTGCATCAGTTGGTGCAGCAGTTGAGGCATCTACTGATGGTGCTTCAGTCTCTTCTACTTGCGGTGCATCAGTTGGTGCAGCAGTTGTGGCATCTATGCATGATGGTGAAGTAGAACCTTCTACACACGATGCATCAATTGGTGCAGCAGTTGAGGCATCTACAGCTGGTGCTTCAGTCTCTTCTACTTGTGGTGCATCAGTTGGTGCAGCAGTTGAGGCGTGTTCGGATGGTGCTTCAGTCTCTTCTATTTGCGGTGCATCAGTTGGTGCAGCAGTTGAGGCATCTACAGATGGTGCTTCAGTCTCTTCTACTTGTGGTGCATCAGTTGGTGCAGCAGTTGAAGCATCTACAGATGGTGCTTCAGTCTTTTCTACTTGTGGTGCATCAGTTGGTGCAGCAGTTGAGGCGTGTACGGATGGTGCTTCAGTCTTTTCTATTTGCGGTTGATCAGTTGGTGCAGCAGTTGAGGTATCTACAGATGGTGCTTCAGTCTCTTCTACTTGTGGTGCATCAGTTGGTGCAGCAGTTGAGGAATCTACAGATGGTGCTTCAGTCTCTTCTACTTGTGGTGCATCAGTTGGAGCAGCAGTAGAGGCGTGTATGGATGGTGCTTCAGTCTCTTCTACTTGCGGTGCATCAGATGGTGCAGCAGTTGAGGCATCTACAGATGGTGCTTCAGTCTCTTCTATCTGTGGTGCATCAGTTGGTGCAGCAGTTGAGGCATCTACAGATGGTACTTCAGTCTCTTCTACTTGCGGTGCATCAGTTGGTGCAGCAGTTGAGGTATCTACAGATGGTGCTTCAGTCTCTTCTACTTGTGGTGCATCAGTTGGAGCAGCAGTAGAGGCGTGTACGGATGGTGCTTCAGTTTCTTCTACTTGTGGTGCATCAGTTGGTGCATCAGTTGGTGCAGCAGTTGAGGCATCTACTGATGGTGCTTCAGTCTCTTCTACTTGCGGTGCATCAGTTGGTGCAGCAGTTGTGGCATCTATGCATGATGGTGAAGTAGAACCTTCTACACACGATGCATCAATTGGTGCAGCAGTTGAGGCATCTACAGCTGGTGCTTCAGTCTCTTCTACTTGTGGTGCATCAGTTGGTGCAGCAGTTGAGGCGTGTTCGGATGGTGCTTCAGTCTCTTCTATTTGCGGTGCATCAGTTGGTGCAGCAGTTGAGGCATCTACAGATGGTGCTTCAGTCTCTTCTACTTGTGGTGCATCAGTTGGTGCAGCAGTTGAAGCATCTACAGATGGTGCTTCAGTATTTTCTACTTGTGGTGCATCAGTTGGTGCAGCAGTTGAGGCGTGTACGGATGGTGCTTCAGTCTTTTCTATTTGCGGTTGATCAGTTGGTGCAGCAGTTGAGGTATCTACAGATGGTGCTTCAGTCTCTTCTACTTGTGGTGCATCAGTTGGAGCAGCAGTTGAGGCGTGTACGGATGGTGCTTCAGTCTCTTCTACTTGTGGTGCATCAGTTGGTGCAGCAGTTGAGGCATCTACAGATGGTGCTTCGGTCTCTTCTACTTGTGGTGCATCAGTTGGAGCAGCAGTAGAGGCGTGTACGGATGGTGCTTCAGTCTCTTCTACTTGCGGTGCATCAGTTATTGCAGCAGTTGAGGCATCTACAGATGGTGCTTCAGTCTCTTCTATCTGTGGTGCATCAGTTGGTGCAGAAGTTGAGGCATCTTCAGATGGTGCTTCAGTCTCTTCTACTTGCGGTGCATCAGTTGGTGCAGCAGTTGAAGCATCTACAGATGGTGCTTCAGTCTCTTCTACTTGTGGTGCATCAGTTGGAGCAGCAGTAGAGGCGTGTACGGATGGTGCTTCAGTTTCTTCTACTTGTGCTGCATCAGTTGGTGCAGCAGTTGAGGCATCTACAGATGGTGCTTCAGTCTCTTCTACTTGTGGTGCATCAGTTGGAGCAGCAGTTGAGGCATCTACAGATGGTGCTTCAGTCTCTTCTACTTGTGGTGCTTCAGTCTCTTCTACTTGCGGTGCATCAGTTGGTGCAGCAGTTGAGGCATCTACAGATGGTGCTTCAGTCTCTTCTACTTGTGGTGCTTCAGTCTCTTCTACTTGCGGTGCATCAGTTGGTGCAGCAGTTGAGGCATCTACAGATGGTGCTTCAGTCTTTTCTACTTGTGGTGCATCAGTTGGTGCAGCAGTTGAGGCGTGTACGGATGGTGCTTCAGTCTTTTCTATTTGCGGTGCATCAGTTGGTGCAGCAGTTGAGGTATCTACAGATGGTGCTTCAGTCTCTTCTACTTGTGGTGCATCAGTTGGAGCAGCAGTTGAGGCGCGTACGGATGGTGCTTCAGTCTCTTCTACTTGTGGTGCATCAGTTGGTGCAGCAGTTGAGGCATCTACAGATGGTGCTTCGGTCTCTTCTACTTGTGGTGCATCAGTTGGAGCAGCAGTAGAGGCGTGTACGGATGGTGCTTCAGTCTCTTCTACTTGCGGTGCATCAGTTATTGCAGCAGTTGAGGCATCTACAGATGGTGCTTCAGTCTCTTCTATCTGTGGTGCATCAGTTGGTGCAGAAGTTGAGGCATCTACAGATGGTGCTTCAGTCTCTTCTACTTGCGGTGCATCAGTTGGTGCAGCAGTTGAAGCATCTACAGATGGTGCTTCAGTCTCTTCTACTTGTGGTGCATCAGTTGGAGCAGCAGTAGAGGCGTGTACGGATGGTGCTTCAGTTTCTTCTACTTGTGCTGCATCAGTTGGTGCAGCAGTTGAGGCATCTACAGATGGTGCTTCAGTCTCTTCTACTTGTGGTGCATCAGTTGGAGCAGCAGTTGAGGCATCTACAGATGGTGCTTCAGTCTCTTCTACTTGTGGTGCTTCAGTCTCTTCTACTTGCGGTGCATCAGTTGGTGCAGCAGTTGAGGCATCTACAGATGGTGCTTCAGTCTCTTCTACTTGTGGTGCTTCAGTCTCTTCTACTTGCGGTGCATCAGTTGGTGCAGCAGTTGAGGCATCTACAGATGGTGCTTCAGTCTTTTCTACTTGTGGTGCATCAGTTGGTGCAGCAGTTGAGGCGTGTACGGATGGTGCTTCAGTCTTTTCTATTTGCGGTGCATCAGTTGGTGCAGCAGTTGAGGCATCTACAGATGGTGCTTCGGTCTCTTCTACTTGTGGTGCATCAGTTGGAGCAGCAGTAGAGGCGTGTACGGATGGTGCTTCAGTCTCTTCTACTTGCGGTGCATCAGTTATTGCAGCAGTTGAGGCATCTACAGATGGTGCTTCAGTCTCTTCTATCTGTGGTGCATCAGTTGGTGCAGAAGTTGAGGCATCTTCAGATGGTGCTTCAGTCTCTTCTACTTGCGGTGCATCAGTTGGTGCAGCAGTTGAAGCATCTACAGATGGTGCTTCAGTCTCTTCTACTTGTGGTGCATCAGTTGGAGCAGCAGTAGAGGCGTGTACGGATGGTGCTTCAGTTTCTTCTACTTGTGCTGCATCAGTTGGTGCAGCAGTTGAGGCATCTACAGATGGTGCTTCAGTCTCTTCTACTTGTGGTGCATCAGTTGGAGCAGCAGTTGAGGCATCTACAGATGGTGCTTCAGTCTCTTCTACTTGTGGTGCTTCAGTCTCTTCTACTTGCGGTGCATCAGTTGGTGCAGCAGTTGAGGCATCTACAGATGGTGCTTCAGTCTCTTCTACTTGTGGTGCTTCAGTCTCTTCTACTTGCGGTGCATCAGTTGGTGCAGCAGTTGAGGCATCTACAGATGGTGCTTCAGTCTTTTCTACTTGTGGTGCATCAGTTGGTGCAGCAGTTGAGGCGTGTACGGATGGTGCTTCAGTCTTTTCTATTTGCGGTGCATCAGTTGGTGCAGCAGTTGAGGTATCTACAGATGGTGCTTCAGTCTCTTCTACTTGTGGTGCATCAGTTGGAGCAGCAGTTGAGGCGCGTACGGATGGTGCTTCAGTCTCTTCTACTTGTGGTGCATCAGTTGGTGCAGCAGTTGAGGCATCTACAGATGGTGCTTCGGTCTCTTCTACTTGTGGTGCATCAGTTGGAGCAGCAGTAGAGGCGTGTACGGATGGTGCTTCAGTCTCTTCTACTTGCGGTGCATCAGTTATTGCAGCAGTTGAGGCATCTACAGATGGTGCTTCAGTCTCTTCTATCTGTGGTGCATCAGTTGGTGCAGAAGTTGAGGCATCTACAGATGGTGCTTCAGTCTCTTCTACTTGCGGTGCATCAGTTGGTGCAGCAGTTGAAGCATCTACAGATGGTGCTTCAGTCTCTTCTACTTGTGGTGCATCAGTTGGAGCAGCAGTAGAGGCGTGTACGGATGGTGCTTCAGTTTCTTCTACTTGTGCTGCATCAGTTGGTGCAGCAGTTGAGGCATCTACAGATGGTGCTTCAGTCTCTTCTACTTGTGGTGCATCAGTTGGAGCAGCAGTTGAGGCATCTACAGATGGTGCTTCAGTCTCTTCTACTTGTGGTGCTTCAGTCTCTTCTACTTGCGGTGCATCAGTTGGTGCAGCAGTTGAGGCATCTACAGATGGTGCTTCAGTCTCTTCTACTTGTGGTGCTTCAGTCTCTTCTACTTGCGGTGCATCAGTTGGTGCAGCAGTTGAGGCATCTACAGATGGTGCTTCAGTCTTTTCTACTTGTGGTGCATCAGTTGGTGCAGCAGTTGAGGCGTGTACGGATGGTGCTTCAGTCTTTTCTATTTGCGGTGCATCAGTTGGTGCAGCAGTTGAGGTATCTACAGATGGTGCTTCAGTCTCTTCTACTTGTGGTGCATCAGTTGGAGCAGCAGTTGAGGCGCGTACGGACGGTGCATCAGTTTCTTCTACTTGTGGTGCATCAGTTGGTGCAGCAGTCGAGAAATCTACAGATGGTTCTTCAGTCTCTTCTACTTGCGGTGCATCAGTTGGTGCAGCAGTTGTGGCATCTATGCATGATGGTGAAGTAGAGCCTTCTACACACGATGCATCAATTGGTGCAGCAGTTGAGGCATCTACAGATGGTGCTTCAGTCTCTTCTACTTGTGGTGCATCAGTTGGTGCAGCAGTTGAGGCTGTTACGGATGGTGCTTCAGTCTCTTCTATTTGCGGTGCATCAGTTGGTGCAGCAGTTGAGGCATCTACAGATGGTGCTTCAGTCTCTTCTACTTGCGGTGCATCAGTTGGTGCAGCAGTTGAGACATCTACAGATGGTGCTTCAGTATCTTCTACTTGTGGTGCATCAGTTGGTGCAGCAGTTGAGGCATCTACAGATGGTGCTTCAGTCTCTTCTACTTGTGGTGCATCAGTTGGAGCAGCAGTAGAGGCGTGTACGGATGGTGCTTCAGTTTCTTCTACTTGTGGTGCATCAGTTGATGCAGCAGTTGAGGCATCTACAGATGGTGCTTCAGTCTCTTCTACTTGCGGTGCACCAGTTGGTGCAGCAGTTGAGGCATCTACAGATGGTGCTTCAGTCTCTTCTACTTGCGGTGCAGCAGTTGAGGCATCTACAGATGGTGCTTCAGTCTCTTCTACTTGTGGTGCATCAGTTGGTGCAGCAGTTGAGGCTTGTACGGATGGTGCTTCAGTCTCTTCTATTTGCGGTGCATCAGTTGGTGCAGCAGTTGAGGCATCTACAGATGGTGCTTCAGTCTCTTCTACTTGCGGTGCATCAGTTGGTGCAGCAGTTGAGACATCTACAGATGGTGCTTCAGTCTCTTCTACTTGTGGTGCATCAGTTGGTGCAGCAGTTGAGGAATCTACAGATGGTGCTTCAGTCTCTTCTACTTGTGGTGCATCAGTTGGAGCAGCACTAGAGGCGTGTATGGATGGTGCTTCAGTCTCTTCTACTTGCGGTGCATCAGATGGTGCAGCAGTTGAGGCATCTACAGATGGTGCTTCAGTCTCTTCTATCTGTGGTGCATCAGTTGGTGCAGCAGTTGAGGCATCTACAGACGGTGCTTCAGTCTCTTCTACTTGCGGTGCATCAGTTGGTGCAGCAGTTGAGGTATCTACAGATGGTGCTTCAGTCTCTTCTACTTGTGGTGCATCAGTTGGAGCAGCAGTAGAGGCGTGTACGGATGGTGCTTCAGTTTCTTCTACTTGTGGTGCATCAGTTGGTGCATCAGTTGGTGCAGCAGTTGAGGCATCTACTGATGGTGCTTCAGTCTCTTCTACTTGCTGTGCATCAGTTGGTGCAGCAGTTGTGGCATCTATGCATGATGGTGAAGTAGAACCTTCTACACACGATGCATCAATTGGTGCAGCAGTTGAGGCATCTACAGCTGGTGCTTCAGTCTCTTCTACTTGTGGTGCATCAGTTGGTGCAGCAGTTGAGGCGTGTTCGGATGGTGCTTCAGTCTCTTCTATTTGCGGTGCATCAGTTGGTGCAGCAGTTGAGGCATCTACAGATGGTGCTTCAGTCTCTTCTACTTGTGGTGCATCAGTTGGTGCAGTAGTTGAAGCATCTACAGATGGTGCTTCAGTCTTTTCTACTTGTGGTGCATCAGTTGGTGCAGCAGTTGAGGCGTGTACGGATGGTGCTTCAGTCTTTTCTATTTGCGGTGGATCAGTTGGTGCAGCAGTTGAGGTATCTACAGATGGTGCTTCAGTCTCTTCTACTTGTGGTGCATCAGTTGGAGCAGCAGTTGAGGCGTGTACGGATGGTGCTTCAGTCTCTTCTACTTGTGGTGCATCAGTTGGTGCAGCAGTTGAGGCATCTACAGATGGTGCTTCGGTCTCTTCTACTTGTGGTGCATCAGTTGGAGCAGCAGTAGAGGCGGGTACGGATGGTGCTTCAGTCTCTTCTACTTGCGGTGCATCAGTTGGTGCAGCAGTTGAAGCATCTACAGATGGTGCTTCAGTCTCTTCTACTTGTGGTGCATCATTTGGAGCAGCAGTAGAGGCGTGTACGGATGGTGCTTCAGTTTCTCCTACTTGTGCTGCATCAGTTGGTGCAGCAGTTGAGGCATCTACAGATGGTGCTTCAGTCTCTTCTACTTGTGGTGCATCAGTTGGAGCAGCAGTAGAGGCGTGTACGGATGGTGCTTCAGTCTCTTCTACTTGCGGTGCATCAGTTATTGCAGCAGTTGAGGCATCTACAGATGGTGCTTCAGTCTCTTCTATCTGTGGTGCATCAGTTGGTGCAGCAGTTGAGGCATCTACTGATGGTGATTCAGTCTCTTCTACTTGCGGTGCATCAGTTGGTGCAGCAGTTGTGGCATCTATGCATGATGGAGAAGTAGAACCTTCTACACACGATGCATCAATTGGTGCAGCAGTTGAGGCATCTACAGCTGGTGCTTCAGTCTCTTCTACTTGTGGTGCATCAGTTGGTGCTGCAGTTGAGGCGTGTTCGGATGGTGCTTCAGTCTCTTCTATTTGCGGTGCATCAGTTGGTGCAGCAGTTGAGGCATCTACAGATGGTGCTTCAGTCTCTTCTACTTGTGGTGCATCAGTTGGTGCAGCAGTTGAGGCATCTACAGATGGTGCTTCAGTCTCTTCTACTTGTGGTGCTTCAGTCTCTTCTACTTGCGGTGCATCAGTTGGTGCAGCAGTTGAGGCATCTACAGATGGTGCTTCAGTCTCTTCTACTTTTGGTGCTTCAGTCTCTTCTACTTTTGGTGCTTCAGTCACTTCTACTTGCGGTGCATCAGTTGGTGCAGCAGTTGAGGCATCTACAGATGGTGCTTCAGTCTCTTCTACTTGTGGTGCATCAGTTGGTGCAGCAGTTGAGGCATCTACAGATGGTGCTTCGGTCTCTTCTACTTGTGGTGCATCAGTTGGAGCAGCAGTAGAGGCGTGTACGGATGGTGCTTCAGTCTCTTCTACTTGCGGTGCATCAGTTGGTGCAGCAGTTGAGGCATCTACAGATGGTGCTTCAGTCTCTTCTACTTGTGGTGCATCAGTTGGTGCAGCAGTTGAAGCATCTACAGATGGTGCTTCAGTCTTTTCTACTTGTGGTGCATCAGTTGGTGCAGCAGTTGTGGCATCTATGCATGATGGTGAAGTAGAGCCTTCTACACACGATGCATCAATTGGTGCAGCAGTTGAGGCATCTACAGATGGTGCTTCAGTCTCTCCTACTTGTGGTGCATCAGTTGGTGCAGCAGTTGAGGCTTGTACGGATGGTGCTTCAGTCTCTTCTATTTGCGGTGCATCAGTTGGTGCAGCAGTTGAGGCATCTACAGATGGTGCTTCAGTCTCTTCTACTTGCGGTGCATCAGTTGGTGCAGCAGTTGAGACATCTACCGATGGTGCTTCAGTATCTTCTACTTGTGGTGCATCAGTTGGTGCAGCAGTTGAGGCATCTACAGATGGTTCTTCAGTCTCTTCTACTTGCGGTACATCAGTTGGTGCAGCAGTTGTGGCATCTATGCATGATGGTGAAGTAGAACCTTCTACACACGATGCATCAGTTGGTGCAGCAGTTGAGACATCTACAGATGGTGCTTCAGTATCTTCTACTTGTGGTGCATCAGTTGGTGCAGCAGTTGAGGCATCTACAGATGGTGCTTCAGTCTCTTCTACTTGTGGTGCATCAGTTGGAGCAGCAGTAGAGGCGTGTACGGATGGTGCTTCAGTCTCTTCTACTTGCGGTGCATCAGTTGGTGCAGCAGTTGAGGCATCTACTGATGGTGCTTCAGTCTCTTCTACTTGTGGTGCATCAGTTGGAGCAGCAGTAGAGGCGTGTACGGATGGTGCTTCAGTCTCTTCTACTTGCGGTGCATCAGTTGGTACAGCAGTTGAGGCATCTACTGATGGTGCTTCATTCTCTTCTACTTGTGGTGCATCAGTTGGTGTAGCAGTTGAAGCATCTACAGATGGTTCTTCAGTCTCTTCTACTTGTGGTGCTTCAGTCTCTTCTACTTGTGGTGCATCAGTTGGAGCAGCAGTAGAGGCGTGTACAGATGGTGCTTCAGTTTCTTCTACTTGTGGTGCATCAGTTGATGCAGCAGTTGAGGCATCTACAGATGGTGCTTCAGTCTCTTCTACTTGCGGTGCATCAGTTGGTGCAGCAGTTGAGGCATCTACAGTTGGTGCTTCAGTCTCTTCTACTTGCGGTGCAGCAGTTGAGGCATCTACAGATGGTGCTTCAGTCTCTTCTACTTGTGGTGCATCAGTTGGTGCAGCAGTTGAGGCTTGTACGGATGGTGCTTCAGTCTCTTCTATTTGCGGTGCATCAGTTGGAGCAGCAGTAGAGGCGTGTACGGATGGTGCTTCAGTCTCTTCTACTTGCGGTGCATCAGTTGGTACAGCAGTTGAGGCATCTACTGATGGTGCTTCATTCTCTTCTACTTGTGGTGCATCAGTTGGTGTAGCAGTTGAAGCATCTACAGATGGTTCTTCAGTCTCTTCTACTTGTGGTGCTTCAGTCTCTTCTACTTGTGGTGCATCAGTTGGAGCAGCAGTAGAGGCGTGTACAGATGGTGCTTCAGTTTCTTCTACTTGTGGTGCATCAGTTGATGCAGCAGTTGAGGCATCTACAGATGGTGCTTCAGTCTCTTCTACTTGCGGTGCATCAGTTGGTGCAGCAGTTGAGGCATCTACAGATGGTGCTTCAGTCTCTTCTACTTGCGGTGCAGCAGTTGAGGCATCTACAGATGGTGCTTCAGTCTCTTCTACTTGTGGTGCATCAGTTGGTGCAGCAGTTGAGGCTTGTACGGATGGTGCTTCAGTCTCTTCTATTTGCGGTGTATCAGTGGGTGCAGCAGTTGAGGCGTGTACGGATGGTGCTTCAGTTTCTCCTACTTGTGGTGCATCAGTTGGTGCAGCAGTTGAGGCATCTACTGATGGTGCTTCAGTCTCTTCTACTTGCGGTGCATCAGTTGGTGCAGCAGTTGAAGCATCTACAGATGGTGCTTCAGTCTCTTCTACTTGTGGTGCATCAGTTGGAGCAGCAGTAGAGGCGTGTACGGATGGTGCTTCAGTTTCTTCTACTTGTGGTGCATCAGTTGGTGCAGCAGTTGAGGCATCTACTGATGGTGCTTCAGTCTCTTCTACTTGCGGTGCATCAGTTGGTGCAGCAGTTGTGGCATCTATGCATGATGGTGAAGTAGAACCTTCTACACACGATGCATCAATTGGTGCAGCAGTTGAAGCATCTACAGATGGTGCTTCAGTCTCTTCTACTTGTGGTGCTTCAGTCTCTTTTACTTGCGGTGCATCAGTTGGTGCAGCAGTTGAGGCATCTACAGATGGTGCTTCAGTCTTTTCTACTTGTGGTGCATCAGATGGTGCAGCAGTTGAGGCGTGTACGGATGGTGCATCAGTCTTTTCTATTTGCGGTGCATCAGTTGGTGCAGCAGTTGAGGTATCTACAGATGGTGCTTCAGTCTCATCTACTTGTGGTGCATCAGTTGGAGCAGCAGTTGAGGCGTGTATGAATGGTGCATCAGTTTCTTCTACTTGTGGTGCATCAGTTGGTGCAGCAGTCGAGGCATCTACAGATGGTTCTTCAGTCTCTTCTACTTGCGGTGCATCAGTTGGTGCAGCAGTTGTGGCATCTATGCATGATGGTGAAGTAGAACCTTCTACACACGATGCATCAGTTGGTGCAGCAGTTGAGACATCTACAGATGGTGCTTCAGTATCTTCTACTTGTGGTGCATCAGTTGGTGCAGCAGTTGAGGCATCTACAGATGGTGCTTCAGTCTCTTCTACTTGTGGTGCATCAGTTGGAGCAGTAGTAGAGGCGTGTACGGATGGTGCTTCAGTTTCTTCTACTTGTGGTGCATCAGTTGATGCAGCAGTTGAGGCATCTACAGATGGTGCTTCAGTCTCTTCTACTTGCGGTGCATCAGTTGGTGCAGCAGTTGAGGCATCTACAGATGGTGCTTCAGTCTCTTCTACTTGAGGTGCAGCAGTTGAGGCATCTACAGATGGTGCTTCAGTCTCTTCTACTTGTGGTGCATCAGTTGGTGCAGCAGTTGAGGCTTGTACGGATGGTGCTTCAGTCTCTTCTATTTGCGGTGTATCAGTGGGTGCAGCAGTTGAGGCGTGTACGGATGGTGCTTCAGTTTCTCCTACTTGTGGTGCATCAGTTGGTGCAGCAGTTGAGGCATCTACTGATGGTGCTTCAGTCTCTTCTACTTGCGGTGCATCAGTTGGTGCAGCAGTTGAAGCATCTACAGATGGTGCTTCAGTCTCTTCTACTTGTGGTGCATCAGTTGGAGCAGCAGTAGAGGCGTGTACGGATGGTGCTTCAGTTTCTTCTACTTGTGGTGCATCAGTTGGTGCAGCAGTCGAGGCATCTACAGATGGTTCTTCAGTCTCTTCTACTTGTGGTGCATCAGTTGGTGCAGCAGTTGAGGCGTGTTCGGATGGTGCTTCAGTCTCTTCTATTTGCGGTGCATCAGTTGGAGCAGCAGTAGAGGCGTGTATGGATGGTGCTTCAGTCTCTTCTACTTGCGGTGCATCAGTTGGTACAGCAGTTGAGGCATCTACTGATGGTGCTTCAGTCTCTTCTACTTGTGGTGCATCAGTTGGTGCAGCAGTTGAGGCGTGTTCGGATGGTGCTTCAGTCTCTTCTATTTGCGGTGCATCAGTTGGTGCAGCAGTTGAGGCATCTACAGATGGTGCTTCAGTCTCTTCTACTTGCGGTGCATCAGTTGGTGCAGCAGTTGAGACATCTACAGATGGTGCTTCAGTCTCTTCTACTTGTGGTGCATCAGTTGGTGCAGCAGTTGAGGCATCTACAGATGGTGCTTCAGTCTCTTCTACTTGTGGTGCATCAGTTGGAGCAGCAGTAGAGGTGTGTACGGATGGTGCTTCAGTCTCTTCTACTTGCGGTGCATCAGTTGGTGCAGCAGTTGAGGCATCTACTGATGGTGCTTCAGTCTCTTCTACTTGTGGTGCATCAGTTGGAGCAGCAGTAGAGGTGTGTACGGATGGTGCTTCAGTCTCTTCTACTTGCGGTGCATCAGTTGGTACAGCAGTTGAGGCATCTACTGATGGTGCTTCAGTCTCTTCTACTTGTGGTGCATCAGTTGGTGTAGCAGTTGAAGCATCTACAGATGGTTCTTCAGTCTCTTCTACTTGTGGTGCTTCAGTCTTTTCTATTTGCGGTGCATCAGTTGGTGCAGCAGTTGAGACATCTACAGATGGTGCTTCAGTCTCTTCTACTTGTGGTGCATCAGTTGGTGCAGCAGTTGAGGCATCTACAGATGGTGCTTCAGTCTCTTCTACTTGTGGTGCATCAGTTGGAGCAGCAGTAGAGGCGTGTACGGATGGTGCTTCAGTCTCTTCTACTTGCGGTGCATCAGTTGGTGCAGCAGTTGAGGCATCTACTGATGGTGCTTCAGTCTCTTCTACTTGTGGTGCATCAGTTGGTGCAGCAGTAGAAGAATCTACAGATGGTGCTTCAGTCTCTTCTACTTGTGGTGCTTCAGTCTCTTCTATTTGCGGTGCATCAGTTGGTGTAGCAGTTGAGGCGTCTACGGATGGTGCTTCAGTCTCTTCTATTTGCGGTGCATCAGTTGGTGCAGCAGTTGAGACATCTACAGATGGTGCTTCAGTCTCTTCTACTTGCGGTGCAGCAGTTGAGGCATCTACAGATGGTGCTTCAGTCTCTTCTACTTGTGGTGCATCAGTTGGTGCAGCAGTTGAGGCTTGTACGGATGGTGCTTCAGTCTCTTCTATTTGCGGTGCATCAGTTGGTGCAGCAGTTGAGACATCTACAGATGGTGCTTCAGTCTCTTCTACTTGCGGTGCATCAGTTGGTGCAGCAGTTGAGACATCTACAGATGGTGCTTCAGTCTCTTCTACTTGTGGTGCATCAGTTGGTGCAGCAGTTGAGGCATCTACAGATGGTGCTTCAGTCTCTTCTACTTGTGGTGCATCAGTTGGAGCAGCAGTAGAGGCGTGTACGGATGGTGCTTCAGTCTCTTCTACTTGCGGTGCATCAGTTGGTGCAGCAGTTGAGGCATCTACTGATGGTGCTTCAGTCTCTTCTACTTGTTGTGCATCAGTTGGTGCAGCAGTTGAAGCATCTACAGATGGTGCTTCAATCTCTTCTACTTGTGGTGCTTCAGTCTCTTCTATTTGCGGTGCATCAGTTGGTGTAGCAGTTGAGGCGTCTACGGATGGTGCTTCAGTCTCTTCTACTTGTGGTGCATCAGTTGGTGCAGCAGTTGAGGCATCTACAGATGGTGCTTCAGTCTCTTCTACTTGTGGTGCATCAGTTGGTGCAGCAGTTGTAGCATCTAAAGATGGTGCTTCAGTCTCTTCTACTTGTGGTGCTTCAGTCTCTTCTATTTGCGGTGCATCAGTTGGTGCAGCAGTTGAGACATCTACAGATGGTGCTTCAGTCTCTTCTACTTGCGGTGCATCAGTTGGTGCAGCAGTTGAGGCATCTACTGATGGTGCTTCAGTCTCTTCTACTTGTGGTGCATCAGTTGGTGCAGCAGTTGAAGAATCTACAGATGGTGCTTCAGTCTCTTCTACTTGTGGTGCTTCAGTCTCTTCTATTTGCGGTGCATCAGTTGGTGTAGCAGTTGAGGCGTCTACGGATGGTGCTTCAGTCTCTTCTATTTGCGGTACATCAGTTGGTGCAGCAGTTGAGACATCTACAGATGGTGCTTCAGTCTCTTCTACTTGCGGTGCAGCAGTTGAGGCATCTACAGATGGTGCTTCAGTCTCTTCTACTTGTGGTGCATCAGTTGGTGCAGCAGTTGTGGCTTGTACGGATGGTGCTTCAGTCTCTTCTATTTGCGGTGCATCAGTTGGTGCAGCAGTTGAGGCATCTACAGATGGTGCTTCAGTCTCTTCTACTTGTGGTGCATCAGTTGGTGCAGCAGTTGAAGAATCTACAGATGGTGCTTCAGTCTCTTCTACTTGTGGTGCTTCAGTCTCTTCTATTTGCGGTGCATCAGTTGGTGTAGCAGTTGAGGCGTCTACGGATGGTGCTTCAGTCTCTTCTATTTGCGGTACATCAGTTGGTGCAGCAGTTGAGACATCTACAGATGGTGCTTCAGTCTCTTCTACTTGCGGTGCAGCAGTTGAGGCATCTACAGATGGTGCTTCACTCTCTTCTACTTGTGGTGCATCAGTTGGTGCAGCAGTTGTGGCTTGTACGGATGGTGCTTCAGTCTCTTCTATTTGCGGTGCATCAGTTGGTGCAGCAGTTGAGGCATCTACAGATGGTGCTTCAGTCTCTTCTACTTGCGGTGCATCAGTTGGTGCAGCAGTTGAGACATCTACAGATGGTGCTTCAGTCTCTTCTACTTGTGGTGCATCAGTTGGTGCAGCAGTTGAGGCATCTACAGATGGTGCTTCAGTCTCTTCTACTTGTGGTGCATCAGTTGGAGCAGCAGTAGAGGCGTGTACGGATGGTGCTTCAGTCTTTTCTACTTGCGGTGCATCAGTTGGTGCAGCAGTTGAGGCATCTACTGATGGTGCTTCAGTTTCTTCTACTTGTGGTGCATCAGTTAGTGCAGCAGTTGAAGCATCTACAGATGGTGCTTCAGTCTCTTCTACTTGTGGTGCTTCAGTCTCTTCTACTTGCGGTGCATCAGTTGGTGCAGCAGTTGAGGCATCTACAGATGGTGCTTCAGTCTTTTCTACTTGAGGTGCATCAGTTGGTGCAGCAGTTGTGGCGTGTACGGATGGTGCTTCAGTCTTTTCTATTTGCGGTGCATCAGTTGGTGCAGCAGTTGAGGTATCTACAGATGGTGCTTCAGTCTCTTCTACTTGTGGTGCATCAGTTGGAGCAGCAGTTGAGGCGTGTACAGACGGTGCATCAGTTTCTTCTACTTGTGGTGCATCAGTTTGTGCAGCAGTCGAGGCATCTACAGATGGTTCTTCAGTCTCTTCTACTTGCGGTGCATCAGTTGGTGCAGCAGTTGTGGCATCTATGCATGATGGTGAAGTAGAACCTTCTACACACGATGCATCAATTGGTGCAGCAGTTGAGGCATCTACAGACGGTGCTTCAGTCTCTTCTACTTGTGGTGCATCAGTTGGTGCAGCAGTTGAGGCATCTACAGATGGTGCTTCAGTCTCTTCTACTTGTGGTGCATCAGTTGGTGCAGCAGTTGAGACATCTACAGATGGTGCTTCAGTATCTTCTACTTGTGGTGCATCAGTTGGTTCAGCAGTTGAGGCATCTACAGATGGTGCTTCAGTCTTCTCTACTTGTGGTGCATCAGTTGGAGCAGCAGTAGAGGCGTGTACGGATGGTGCTTCAGGTTCTTCTACTTGTGGTGCATCAGTTGGTGCAGCAGTTGAGGCATCTACAGATGGTGCTTCAGTCTCTTCTACTTGCGGTGCATCAGTTGGTGCAGCAGTAGAGGCGTGTACGGATGGTTCTTCAGTCTCTTCTACTTGCGGAGCATCAGTTGGTGCAGCAGTTGTGGCATCTATGCATGATGGTGAAGTAGAACCTTCTACACACGATGCATCAATTGGTGCAGCAGTTGAGGCATCTACAGATGGTGCTTCAGTCTCTTCTATCTGTGGTGCATCAGTTGGTGCAGCAGTTGAGGCATCTACAGATGGTGCTTCAGTCTCTTCTACTTGCGGTGCATCAGTTGGTGCAGCAGTTGTGGCATCTATGCATGATGGTGAAGTAGAACCTTCTACACACGATGCATCAATTGGTGTAGCAGTTGAGGCATCTACAGATGGTGCTTCAGTCTCTTCTACTTGTGGTGCATCAGTTGGTGCAGCAGTTGAGGCATCTACAGATGGTGCTTCAGTCTCTTCTACTTGTGGTGCATCAGTTGGAGCAGCAGTAGAGGCGTGTACGGATGGTGCTTCAGTCTCTTCTACTTGCGGTGCATCAGTTGGTGCAGCAGTTGAGGCATCTACAGATGGTGCTTCAGTCTCTTCTACTTGTGGTGCATCAGTTGGTGCAGCAGTTGAGGCTTGTACGGATGGTGCTTCAGTCTCTTCTATTTGCGGTGCATCAGTTGGTGCAGCAGTTGAGGCATCTACAGATGGTGCTTCAGTCTCTTCTACTTGCGGTGCATCAGTTGGTGCAGCAGTTGAGACATCTACAGATGGTGCTTCAGTCTCTTCTACTTGTGGTGCATCAGTTGGTGCAGCAGTTGAGGCATCTACAGATGGTGCTTCAGTCTCTTCTACTTGTGGTGCATCAGTTGGAGCAGCAGTAGAGGCGTGTACGGATGGTGCTTCAGTCTCTTCTACTTGCGGTGCATCAGTTGGTGCAGCAGTTGAGGCATCTACAGATGGTGCTTCAGTCTCTTCTATCTGTGGTGCATCAGTTGGTGCAGCAGTTGAGGCATCTACAGATGGTGCTTCAGTCTCTTCTACTTGCGGTGCATCAGTTGGTGCAGCAGTTGAGGCATATACAGATGGTGCTTCAGTCTCTTCTACTTGTGTTGCATCAGTTGGAGCAGCAGTAGAGGCGTGTACGGATGGTGCTTCAGTTTCTTCTTCTTGTGGTGCATCAGTTGGTGCAGCAGTTGAGGCATCTACTGATGGTGCTTCAGTCTCTTCTACTTGCGGTGCATCAGTTGGTGCAGCAGTTGTGGCATCTATGCATGATGGTGAAGTAGAACCTTCTACACACGATGCATCAATTGGTGCAGCAGTTGAGGCAACTACAGCTGGTGCTTCAGTCTCTTCTACTTGTGGTGCATCAGTTGGTGCAGCAGTTGAGGCGTGTTCGGATGGTGCTTCAGTCTCTTCTATTTGCGGTGCATCAGTTGGTTCAGCAGTTGAGGCATCTACAGATGGTGCTTCAGTCTCTTCTACTTGTGGTGCATCAGTTGGTGCAGAAGTTGAAGCATCTACAGATGGTGCTTCAGTCTCTTCTACTTGTGGTGCTTCAGTCTCTTCTACTTGCGGTTCATCAGTTGGTGAAGCAGTTGAGGCATCTACAGATGGTGCTTCAGTCTTTTCTACTTGTGGTGCATCAGTTGGTGCAGCAGTTGAGGCGTGTATGGATGGTGCTTCAGTCTTTTCTATCTGCGGTGCATCAGTTGGTGCAGCAGTTGAGGTATCTACAGATGGTGCTTCAGTCTCTTCTACTTGTGGTGCATCAGTTGGAGCAGCAGTTGAGGCGTGTACGGATGGTGCTTCAGTTTCTTCTACTTGTGGTGCATCAGTTGGTGCAGCAGTTGAGGCATCTACAGATGTTGCTTCAGTCTCTTCTACTTGCGGTGCATCAGTTGGTGCAGCAGTTGTGGCATCTATGCATGATGGTGAAGTAGAACCTTCTACACACGATGCATCAATTGGTGCAGCAGTTGAGGCATCTACAGATGGTGCTTCAGTCTCTTCTACTTGTGGTGCATCAGTTGGTGCAGCAGTCGAGCCGTGTACGGATGGTGCTTCAGTCTCTTCTATTTGCGGTGCATCAGTTGGTGTAGCAGTTGAGGCGTCTACGGATGGTGCTTCAGTCTCTTCTACTTGTGGTGCATCGGTTGGTGCAGCAGTTGAGGCTTGTACGGATGGTGCTTCAGTCTCTTCTATTTGCGGTGCATCAGTGGGTGCAGCAGTTGAGGCATCTACAGATGGTGCTTCAGTCTCTTCTACTTGTGGTGCATCAGTTGGAGCAGCAGTAGAGGCGTGTACGGATGGTGCTTCAGTCTCTTCTATTTGCGGTGCATCAGTTGGTGTAGCAGTTGAGGCGTCTACGGATGGTGCTTCAGTCTCTTCTATTTGCGGTGCATCAGTTGGTGCAGCAGTTGTGGCATCTATGCATGATGGTGAAGTAGAACCTTCTACACACGATGCATCAATTGGTGCAACAGTTGAGGCATCTACAGATGGTGCTTCAGTCTCTTCTACTTGCGGTGCATCAGTTGGTGCAGCAGTTGTGGCATCTATGCATGATGGTGAAGTAGAACCTTCTACACACGATGCATCAATTGGTGCAGCAGTTGAGGCATCTACAGACGGTGCTTCAGTCTCTTCTACTTGTGGTGCATCAGTTGGTGCAGCAGTTGAGGCATCTACAGATGGTGCTTCAGTCTCTTCTACTTGTGGTGCATCAGTTGGTGCAGCAGTTGAGGCTTGTACGGATGGTGCTTCAGTCTCTTCTATTTGCGGTGCATCAGTTGGTGCAGCAGTTGAGGCATCTACAGATGGTGCTTCAGTCTCTTCTACTTGCGGTGGATCAGTTGGTGCAGCAGTTGAGACATCTACAGATGGTGCTTCAGTCTCTTCCACTTGTGGTGCTTCAGTCTCTTCTACTTGTGGTGCTTCAGTTGGTGCAGCAGTTGAGGCATCTACAGATGGTGCTTCAGTTTCTTCTACTTGTGGTGCATCAGTTGGTGCAGCAGTTGAGGCGTGTACGGATGGTGCTTCAGTCTCTTCAATTTGCGGTGCATCAGTTGGTGCAGCAGTTGAGGCATCTACAGATGGTGCTTCAGTATCTTCTAATTGCGGTGCATCAGTTGGTACAGCAGTTGAGGCATATACAGATGGTGCTTCAGTCTCTTCTACTTGTGGTGCATCAGTTGGAGCAGCAGTAGAGGCGTGTACGGATGGTGCTTCAGTTTCTTCTTCTTGTGGTGCATCAGTTGGTGCAGCAGTTGAGGCATCTATAAATGGTGCTTCAGTCTCTTCTACTTGTGGTGCATCAGTTGGTGCAGCAGTTGAGGCATCTACAGATGGTGCTTCAGTCTCTTCTACTTGCGGTGCATCAGTTGGTGCAGCAGTTGAGACATCTACAGATGGTGCTTCAGTCTCTTCTACTTGTGGTGCATCAGTTGGTGCAGCAGTTGAGGCATCTACAGATGGTGCTTCAGTCTCATCTACTTGTGGTGCATCAGTTGGTGCAGCAGTTGAAGCATCTACAGATGGTGCTTCAGTCTCTTCTACTTGTGGTGCTTCAGTCTCTTCTACTTGCGGTGCATCAGTTGGTGGAGCAGTTGAGGCATCTACAGATGGTGCTTCAGTCTCTTCTACTTGTGGTGCATCAGTTGGAGCAGCAGTAGAGGCGTGTACGGATGGTGCCTTAGTTTCTTCTACTTGTGGTGCATCAGTTGGTGCTTCAGTCTCTTCTACTTGTGGTGCTTCAGTCTCTTCTACTTGCGGTGCATCAGTTGGTGGAGCAGTTGAGGCATCTACAGATGGTGCTTCAGTCTCTTCTACTTGTGGTGCATCAGTTGGAGCAGCAGTAGAGGCGTGTACGGATGGTGCCTTAGTTTCTTCTACTTGTGGTGCATCAGTTGGTGCTTCAGTCTCTTCTACTTGTGGTGCTTCAGTCTCTTCTATTTGTGGTGCTTCAGTTGGTGCAGCAGTTGAGGCATCTATAAATGGTGCTTCAGTCTCTTCTACTTGTGGTGCATCAGTTGGTGCAGCAGTTGAGGCATCTACAGATGGTGCTTCAGTCTCTTCTACTTGCGGTGCATCAGTTGGTGCAGCAGTTGAGACATCTACAGATGGTGCTTCAGTCTCTTCTACTTGTGGTGCATCAGTTGGTGCAGCAGTTGAGGCATCTACAGATGGTGCTTCAGTCTCATCTACTTGTGGTGCATCAGTTGGTGCAGCAGTTGAAGCATCTACAGATGGTGCTTCAGTCTCTTCTACTTGTGGTGCTTCAGTCTCTTCTACTTGCGGTGCATCAGTTGGTGGAGCAGTTGAGGCATCTACAGATGGTGCTTCAGTCTCTTCTACTTGTGGTGCATCAGTTGGAGCAGCAGTAGAGGCGTGTACGGATGGTGCCTTAGTTTCTTCTACTTGTGGTGCATCAGTTGGTGCTTCAGTCTCTTCTACTTGTGGTGCTTCAGTCTCTTCTACTTGTGGTGCTTCAGTTGGTGCAGCAGTTGAGGCATCTACAGATGGTGCTTCAGTTTCTTCTACTTGTGGTGCATCAGTTGGTGCAGCAGTTGAGGCGTGTACGGATGGTGCGTTAGTTTCTTCTACTTGTGGTGCATCAGTTGGTGCTTCAGTCTCTTCTACTTGTGGTGCTTCAGTCTCTTCTATTTGTGGTGCTTCAGTTGGTGCAGCAGTTGAGGCATCTACAGATGGTGCTTCAGTTTCTTCTACTTGTGGTGCATCAGTTGGTGCAGCAGTTGAGGCGTGTACGGATGGTGCTTCAGTCTCTTCAATTTGCGGTGCATCAGTTGGTGCAGCAGTTGAGGCATCTACAGATGGTGCTTCAGTATCTTCTAATTGCGGTGCATCAGTTGGTACAGCAGTTGAGGCATATACAGATGGTGCTTCAGTCTCTTCTACTTGTGGTGCATCAGTTGGAGCAGCAGTAGAGGCGTGTACGGATGGTGCTTCAGTTTCTTCTTCTTGTGGTGCATCAGTTGGTGCAGCAGTTGAGGCATCTATAAATGGTGCTTCAGTCTCTTCTACTTGTGGTGCATCAGTTGGTGCAGCAGTTGAGGCATCTACAGATGGTGCTTCAGTCTCTTCTACTTGCGGTGCATCAGTTGGTGCAGCAGTTGTGGCATCTATGCATGATGGTGAAGTAGAACCTTCTACACACGATGCATCAATTGGTGCAGCAGTTGAGGCATCTACATATGGTGCTTCAGTCTCTTCTACTTGTGGTGCATCAGTTGGTGCAGCAGTTGAGGCGTGTACGGATGGTGCTTCAGTCTCTTCTACTTGTGGTGCATCAGTTGGTGCAGCAGTTGAGGCATCTACAGATGGTGCTTCAGTCTCTTCTACTTGTGGTGCATCAGTTGGTACAGCAGTTGAGGCATCTATGCATGATGGTGAGGTAGAACCTTCTACACACGATGCATCAGTTGGTGCAGCAGTTGAGGCAGCTACAAATGTTCCTTCAGTCTTTTCTTTCTGTGGTGCATCAGATGGTGTAGCAGTTGAGGCATCTACAGATGGTGCTTCAGTCTTTTCTACCTGAGGTGCTGACGTCGTTTCTTCTACCAGTGGAGCTTCTGTGTCTACTGGTGGTGGTGGCGGTGCAATAGTTGGCGCTTCCACTTTAGGTGCAGACGATGTTTCTCCTACCATTGGTGCTTCTGTGTCTACTGGTGGTGGTGGTGGTGCAATGGTTGGTGCCTCACTCTCTTCTATTTGAGGAGCAGAACTTGTTCCATTGATGCTCGGAATATCAGTAATGGTTGGCATAGGTGACAAATCCACTGCTATTGTGGGATCTAGTTTGGTTTCATTCTTTCGAGGCTTTACACTTGATGGTTCTGTTTTCGATTGAAGAGAGAAGAAAAGGTCGATTTTAATCATTTCAATGATATTCAAATAAGTTATATACTAGTCAAATTGTAGAAGGGGGATAGTGTTACTTCGTAGATAAACCCCACCAATTTTAATTCTTGTTTTCCCTTGTTTTATCATTTATAATCTTGAATTATATCATACTATGATTAATGAATGAATTTCCATATCCAACGAATTTCCACAACCAGCCTATGATATGTTCGAGGTATTAGTTGAGAAATAGGCAGGTCCACTTAAAATTTAAAAGCTGATTTTATTCCTGTTTCGGATATATCAAATCTGCAGAATCCTATAAAAATATTAAAACTTCCAAAGCAATTTCTAAAAACTGTTCAATTTCGAATTTCACATCCAATAATATCCTAGAACATCAAAACGATCCGTGATTGGCTTGCTATATTCTGACGTCATTTTCCGGAAATAACAAAATCATAACACGCTAAACAATGGAGACTTTAGTATTTTTTGTAATTATTGGTATCATTGAACGTCGTATTTTCATTAGCACTGCTGTTCCTGTTCAAAATACTGAAGACTGACTTTAAAGAACTTCCGATGACCTGAAATATTTATCCTTGGAAATCGCTCTGAAATATTCATATTAATTTACGTAGTTTTTGTCTATGTTCGAGCATGATTCGAGTGTCAAAGCGACAAGGAACAAGGATGGTAGCTTAGCAAATTATGTGAATTTTAAATTACATACATAAAGTTTTAAATGAGTTGAATGATAAGTTAAGGAGTTGTATGATGCTAATTTATTAGAAAATTAGCCACATTATTTTCTCGCGAATCATGTGGCCTATTAAAATCTCAAATTTATTAGCTATGATTCTACTACGATTCTACGAAAAAAATGTTCACTGTCTTCGCTAATGAATGAGGTAACATACTACAATCAATATGATAACTACTACATCAATATCATCCATTGCCTTCACACAAACAGCATGATTAATTATTGCAAGTCGATTAATGCGTCAGAAAATTCAGTTAAATCCAAGTAAATGTTTGATAATTAATGCAAATGAATAATTTTTTTTTTCGGTTTTCAGAAACGCGTCGCGTTTCCATTGATGGATTAAGATGTATTCACTCATCAACAATGCGGTCACATAGAATACGTAAATAATTTGTCACTAAAGGGCTAGTCACAAAAGAATAGTTGCAACATTTGAAAGTGTTGTTAATCCGCAAACTAGATCTTATTCAATGCTCTCAATGACGCCTGCGAATTTATTTCAGCTGAAAATGGGGCATTTTGGGGTTAGTCACATCAAATGTAACATCAATTTATTAGTCTTTGAGTCTGTCAGACAGACCACAACATACCACACTACTTGCGAATTTGACATCATAAAGCAGATCAAAGCTCTTTCTTCCCAAGGACATTTTGATTTGGGACACCGATGATTAAAATGCGTCCGTGTTGTCCTTTTCGAAAACTAAATGTTAGATGTTCACATTATATGCTTACTATTTGAATAATTCCCAATCGGTATATTGATACTGGTTAGTAACGTGACTGGTGCTTGATCTTTGTGGTGCCAGAGAAGCTTTCTTTGGTATCGTTTATGTGTCAATTATCAATTTTTGGCTGCTAGCACCAATCAATCAAGCACCAAATATAACAAGTACTGTACATGTTATGTGTTGGAGCAGTGAGCATAACAGTGTTGAACACAAGAAAGCGTTGACAATGATAACACCAGCAGGGAAGGTGCACATTAAAAAGGTACATGTGCTCTTCCTAGAAATAATTTGAACTAGAAATAAAAAAAACTTTTTTCTGATGCATTAATCGACTTGAATTAATGCATTAATTCCAACAAAAGTTAGGATTCTGAGAGTAAAGATCCCAGGAGGCTAGAGCAAATTTAGAAGAAATGTAATATTTTTCTGATTTATAGATCAAACCTGAATAAAATGTTTAAATGCTCTTAGATTCAGGACGGCTAAATCATCTGTGAGACACTGTAAAAAAGTAATGTAGACGGTGTCGCCCTACCGAAGGCTTCCGTACCACTTCTCTATTTCTAGAGGAGTGGCTCTTTTCGCTAAGAGCAATGATTTTAAACGCTCTTTACTGATCTTAGCCGCGACACTGAAGATCAATTTCAACAGATTTGATGGCAGACAGGTCTCGATTGTCAATGCGTAACCGATGCGCCACAGCTACTCACAATGCAATTCCCTCTGGACCATTCCATCCGCCATCCTCAGATGGTACTCATTTGATGTTTCAGATAAAGTCAAGGCTGAGTTGACCTTAGGGGGATTTGAACCACAGTCGATCAGATGTGATACGATCAGAAGTTCGGTTGCTCTGCCATCTGAGCTAATCCCCCTTCACTGAGACACTGTACACTGGTAAAGGTAATCAAAGGTATGCAGAAATACGATTGTTTGATAAATGATCAATTTTATCTTATTTGCTAATTGATTTGAGTTTGACATTAGCTTTAAGTACTATCAGAAACCAGGTTTCTAGCTTCCATCAACATTAATTAATTGTTTGATGGCAATAAAGAGAAGTAGCTCACCTGAAACTCCAAAGGGTAGTTCAGTTGAAAAATCTAGCAAAACATCAGTGACAGTCGACATACCATCCATACTAGTTGTCATAACAGGATTGAGAGGTACGTCAGTGGAGAACCCTGGAGGAATCATATCTTTGTCAGTAGTCACTACTCTTGTAGAGGGAGGAGGTGTTATTGAAGCAAATATTCCAGTTCTAAGAATACCACCAGAAAAGTCATCCGTCGATGGTTCAGCAGCAGGTGTAGTAGCAAACCCTGATTGTAAACATATAGCACAAACATCAATATAGAAACAAATAAATCACATTGAATATCTGTTTGTAAAATCAGAAAGACCAGTCACGACAATTAACATATGAGTGGGTATTAGCCATAGAATTACATAGACTGCTGACCAAAATGTGCAACATGGGGAACAAAGATGGCTGACGCAAAAGGACTTATTTTAGCGCTGTCCTCATTGACATTTCCAAAATTATTTGATCTCTCCTATAAACTCTTTTGTAATCTAAACTCCAAACAATATGTTCTCACTGTCATAGAAAGATAGTTTAAATAGGACTTTCCTGCCAGCGAAGTGAGATTTGTTCATAGGATCACATTATTTCCAAACATTTGTGAATAATTTTAAATCACACCGAGAGACAAGGAAATATAAAAATTTAAAAAAAAAACTATTTACCTTCAAATACCATTAAAAAATGGATATTTTAACTCATGTATGATGCAACTTGAAATTGGTAGTCATAAATAACTCTTTTATCGAAAAAAATCCTGTTCATTTAGAAACAACAAAATTGCTCAAAATGTGGCTTGAAATTTTCGTGTTTTCTTGCCTCTGTTTTGGTACATTGCGTCAGCAATTATGGATGCCCATGGTCGCTATGTGTTTTCCACGAAGTTTGGCAATGGAATCAGCAGTCTATGTAAGTCTATGGTGTTAGCACAATCACATAGATGATATGGATAATTAAAAGGTATAACATTCAATATCGCATCACATACTATCATATGACATGTTTTATCAGGTGATATGTTGAAAATGTTTGATTCTTGCAGAAATACGGTCAAAATAAGCTCATTATACTTGCTTGATATTAAGCAATTCTCAAATGAGGCTACACATAGTATTCAGAATTATTCAGGCCGCAATCGAAATATGAGGCCATAGGCTGAGGCAGATAACTTATTTCAACGAAGTCTGAATTATTCTGAATATTTTGCAAAGCCGAATCCAATAATTGTCTTGGTATTCTTTCAAAATTTCAAAACAAAGTCGTAAGAAAATATTACCAGAGAAAGAGGACACTTACTAGCTTATGATTCCTAAATAATTAGAACTTGAAATTATGGTAAAATGCCGACTTTCAATAATAAAAACCTCTTAAGATATACAATCATGATTAGTTAAATAGTTGTACAATTTAGTTCACTTACATCTAATCATATATTTTTCAAATTCCATTGTTTTTGAAAAATAAATAAAATAGTTAATAAGGCTAGTAAATAAAGTCTCCACTTTTCTGATAAAACTGTTCTTTGCCACTTATTTTATGGGCTACAAATTTTGTAGGCAAGGTTAAACACGGACAATACAAATGGTTTGCGGTTTGTCCCACCTATCCCCTCAATTAGATTAATAATAAGTTTGTATTTAATGTTTCCACTGACTATCAGTGTGACCGTTCCTTGTTTGGTGGGGATAGGTTCGCTCACAGGTTCACATATGGTTTCGCTGTCTGACACATCTGCTTTTGGGGAACTCCAACCAACCAAGCCTATCATAATTATTCAAAAGGGGTTGTCACGCTTAGGCCAACTATACAGCATTGTGTGTGGGTACTAGGGAATGAGTTAGTGATTTCCACTGGATCTAAGAAAATATGGCGACAAAATCAATATTTAAGGGTATGACGCGTTTTACCTTGAAAATTATCTTTTTTATTGAATCTCGGGGAAAGCCTAATAAAATTTGTAATTATAATATGAGTGTAATTTATCCCACAATGCCTTCAAATTGTGTGATCTCAAAACAGTTATTGTTATCTAACGAGTAAAATTGTTGGTTCAAGTTATACGTTCTACACAACAGACCGTATTAGCAGCATGTAAAGAGGAATAAAAAAAAGTAGTAAAATATACCGAATTGTCAAAGAGTTGCATTTCTCAACTGATTGGCATAGAAAGGCTTGAGACATATGATACACTTGCAAAGAAATTTGTACACAAACTTGGAACATCGTTTATCGATGCCACTGGTGATAAACGAGCATGAGCATTCATGATGCCATTCACAACTTCAAATGATTATGAGTAAAATCGACTTTTATTGGCGAAAAAGTAAATGCTGTTTAAATTTGAATGAGTACTATTTGAACTTTATGTTTATAATTACAGAAAAACATTTACATAAAAACATTAACAAAAAAATGTACAAACATACCTGGAAATCCGGGGCCAGTAACAGGAACAGTTGATTCAAATGAAGAAACATCAGTGGCGGAAGTCTCTTCTACTTGCGGTGCATCAGTTGGTGCAAAAGTTGAGGCATCTGCAAATGGTGCTTCAGTCTCTTCCACTTGCGGTGCATCAGTTGGTGCAGCAGTTGAGGCAATTATGCATGATGGTGAAGTAGAACCTTCTTCACACGATGGGTCAGTTGGTGCAGCAGTTGAGGCGTGTACAGATGGTGCTTCAGTCTCTTCTACTTGAGGTGCATCAGTTGGTGCAGAAGTTGAGGCATCTACAGATGGTGCCTCAGTCTCTTCTACTTGTGATGCATCAGTTGGTGCAACAGTTGAGGCATCTACAGATGATGCTTCAGTCTCTTCTACTTGAGTCGCATCAGTTGATGCAGCAGTTGAGGCGTCTATGCATGATAGTGAAGTAGAACCTTCTACACACGATGCATCAGTTGCTACAGCAGCGGAGGGATCTAAAGATGGTGCAACAGTTTCTTCTACCTGTGGTGCATCAGTTTGTGCAGCAGTTGAAACATGTGCAGATGGTGCTTCAGTGTCTTTTACTTGAGGTGCGTCAGTTGGTGTAGCAGTTGAGGCATCTACAGATGGTGCCTCAGTCTCTTCTACTTGCGGTGCATCAGTAAGTGCAGCAGTTGAGGCATCCACAGATGGTGCTTCAGTCTCTTCTACTTGTGGTGCATCAGTTGGTGCAGCAGTTGAGGCATCTACAGATGGTGCTTCAGTCACTTCTACTTGTGGTGCATCAGTTGGTGCAGCAGTTGAAGCATGTACAGATGGTGCTTCAGTCTCTTCCACTTGCGGTGCATCAGTTGGTGCAGCAGTTGAGGCATCTACAGATGGTGCTTCAGTCTCTTCTACTTGAGTGGCATCAGTTGGTGCAGCAGTTGAGGCGTCTATGCATGATGGTGAAGTAGAACCTTCTACACACGATGCATCAGTTGGTACAGCAGCGGAGGGATCTAAAGATGGTGCAACAGTTTCTTCTACCTGTGGTGCATCAGTTTGTGCAGCAGTTGAAACATGTACAGATGGTGCTTCAGTGTCTTCTACTTGAGGTGCATCAGTTGGTGCAGCAGTTGAGGGATCTGCAGATGGTGCTTCAGTGTCTTCTACTTGAGGTGCATCAGTTGGTGCAGCAGTTGAGGGATCTGCAGATGGTGCATCAGTCGCTTCTACTTGTGGTGCATCAGTTGGTGCAGCAGTTGAGGCATCTACAGATGGTGCTTCAGTGTCTTCTACTTGAGGTGCATCAGTTGGTGCAGCAGTAGAGGGATCTGCAGATGGTGCATCAGTCGCTTCTACTTGTGGTGCATCAGTTGGTGCAGCAGTTGAGGCATCTACAGATGGTGCTTCAGTCTCTTCTACTTGTGGTGCATCAGTTGGTGCAGCAGTTGAGGCATCTACAGATGGTGCTTGAGTCTCTTGTACTTGTGGTGCATCAGTTGGTGCAGCAGTTGAGGCTTGTACGGATGGTGCTCCAGTCTCTTCTATTTGCGGTGCATCAGTTGGTGCAGCAGTTGAGGCATGTACAGATGGTGTTTCAGTGTCTTCTACTTGTGGTGCATCAGTTGGTGCAGCAGTTGAGGCTTGTACGGATGGTGCTTCAGTCTCTTCTATTTGCGGTGCAGCAGTTGAGGCTTGTACGGATGGTGCTTCAGTCTCTTCTATTTGCGGTGCATCAGTTGGTGCAGCAGTTGAGGCATCTACAGATGGTGCTTCAGTCTCTTCTACTTGTGGTGCATCAGTTGGTGCAGCAGTTGAGGCATCTACAGATGGTGCTTCAGTCACTTCTACTTGTGGTGCATCAGTTGGTGCAGCAGTTGAAGCATGTACAGATGGTGCTTCAGTCTCTTCCACTTGCGGTGCATCAGTTGGTGCAGCAGTTGAGGCATCTACAGATGGTGCTTCAGTCTCTTCTACTTGAGTGGCATCAGTTGGTGCAGCAGTTGAGGCGTCTATGCATGATGGTGAAGTAGAACCTTCTACACACGATGCATCAGTTGGTACAGCAGCGGAGGGATCTAAAGATGGTGCAACAGTTTCTTCTACCTGTGGTGCATCAGTTTGTGCAGCAGTTGAAACATGTACAGATGGTGCTTCAGTGTCTTCTACTTGAGGTGCATCAGTTGGTGCAGCAGTTGAGGGATCTGCAGATGGTGCTTCAGTGTCTTCTACTTGAGGTGCATCAGTTGGTGCAGCAGTTGAGGGATCTGCAGATGGTGCATCAGTCGCTTCTACTTGTGGTGCATCAGTTGGTGCAGCAGTTGAGGCATCCACAGATGGTGCTTCAGTCTCTTCTACTTGTGGTGCATCAGTTCGGGCAGCAGTTGAAGCATCTGGTGCTTCAGTTTCTTCTACCTGTGGTGCATCAGTTTGTGCAGCAGTTGAAACATGCACAGATGGTATTTCAGTCTCTTCTACTTGCGGTGCATCAGTAAGTGCAGCAGTTGAAGCATCTACAGATGGTGCTTCAGTCTCTTCTACTTGTGGTGCATCAGTTGGTGCAGCAGTTGAAGCATCTACAGATGGTGCTTCAGTCTCTTCTACTTGTGGTGCATCAGTTGGTGCAGCAGTTGAAGCATCTACAGATGGTGCTTCAGTCTCTTGTACTTGTGGTGCATCAGTTGGTGCAGCAGTTGAGGCATCTACAGATGGTGCTTCAGTCTCTTCTACTTGAGGTCCATCAGTTGGTGCAGCAGTTGAAGCATCTACAGATGGTGCCTCAGTCTCTTCTACTTGCGGTGCATCAGTAAGTGCAGCAGTTGAGGCATCCACAGATGGCGCTTCAGTCTCTTCTACTTGTGGTGCATCAGTTGGTGCAGCAGTTGAGGCATCTGCAGATGGTGCTTCAGTGTCTTCTACTTGAGGTGCATCAGTTGGTGCAGCAGTTGAGGGATCTGCAAATGGTGCATCAGTCGCTTCTACTTGTGGTGCATCAGTTGGTGCAGCAGTTGAGGCATCCACAGATGGTGCTTCAGTCTCTTCCACTTGTGATGCATCAGTTGGTGCAGCAGTTGAGGCATCTACAGATGGTGCTTCAGTGTCTTCTACTTGAGGTGCATCAGTTGGTGCAGCAGTTGAGGCATCTGCAGATGGTGCTTCAGTGTCTTCTACTTGAGGTGCATCAGTTGATGCACCAGTTGAGGGATCTGCAGATGGTGCATCAGTCGCTTCTACTTGTGGTGCATCAGTTGGTGCAGCAGTTGAGGCATCCACAGATGGTGCTTCAGTCTCTTCTACTTGAGGTGCATCAGTTGGTGCAGCAGTTGAGGGATCTGCAGATGGTGCTTCAGTGTCTTCTACTTGAGGTGCATCAGTTGGTGCAGCAGTTGAGGGATCTGCAGATGGTGCATCAGTCGCTTCTACTTGTGGTGCATCAGTTGGTGCAGCAGTTGAGGCATCTACAGATGGTGCTTCAGTCTCTTCTACTTGTGGTGCATCAGTTGGTGCAGCAGTTGAGGCATCTACAGATGGTGCTTCAGTGTCTTCTACTTGAGGTGCATCAGTTGGTGCAGCAGTAGAGGGATCTGCAGATGGTGCATCAGTCGCTTCTACTTGTGGTGCATCAGTTGGTGCAGCAGTTGAGGCATCTACAGATGGTGCTTCAGTCTCTTCTACTTGTGGTGCATCAGTTGGTGCAGCAGTTGAGGCATCTACAGATGGTGCTTGAGTCTCTTGTACTTGTGGTGCATCAGTTGGTGCAGCAGTTGAGGCTTGTACGGATGGTGCTCCAGTCTCTTCTATTTGCGGTGCATCAGTTGGTGCAGCAGTTGAGGCATGTACAGATGGTGTTTCAGTGTCTTCTACTTGTGGTGCATCAGTTGGTGCAGCAGTTGAGGCTTGTACGGATGGTGCTTCAGTCTCTTCTATTTGCGGTGCAGCAGTTGAGGCTTGTACGGATGGTGCTTCAGTCTCTTCTATTTGCGGTGCATCAGTTGGTGCAGCAGTTGAGGCATCTACAGATGGTGCTTCAGTCTCTTCTACTTCTGGTGCATCAGTTGGTGCAGCAGTTGAGGCATCTACAGATGGTGCTTCAGTCTCTTCTACTTGTGGTGCATCAGTTGGTGCAGCAGTTGAGGCTTGTACGGATGGTGCTTCAGTCTCTTCTATTTGCGGTGCATCAGTTGGTGCAGCAGTTGAGGCATGTACAGATGGTGCTTCAGTGTCTTCTACTTGAGGTGCATCAGTTGGTGCAGCAGTTGAGGCATCTACAGATGGTGCCTCAGTTTCTTCTACTTGCGGTGCATCAGTTGGTGCAGCAGTTGAGGCATCTACAGATGGTGCTTCAGTCTCTTCTACTTGTGGTGCATCAGTTGGTGCAGCAGTTGAGGCTTGTACGGATGGTGCTTCAGTCTCTTCTATTTGCGGTGCATCAGTTGGTGCAGCAGTTGAGGCATGTACAGATGGTGCTTCAGTGTCTTCTACTTGAGGTGCATCAGTTGGTGCAGCAGTTGAGGTATCTACAGATGGTGCTCCAGTCTCTTCTATTTGCGGTGCATCTGTTGGTGCAGCAGTTGAGGCGTGTACAGATGGTGCTTCAGTCTCTTCCACTTGCGGTGCATCAGTTGGTGCAGCAGTTGAGGCATCTACAGATGGTGCTTCAGTGTCTTCTACTTGAGGTGCATCAGTTGGTGCAGCAGTTGAGGCATCTACAGATGGTGCTTCAGTCTCTTCTACTTGTGGTGCATCAGTTGGTGCAGCAGTTGAGGCATCTACAGATGGTGCTTCAGTCTCTTCTACTTGCGGTGCATCAGTTGGTGCAGCAGTTGAGGCATCTACAGATGGTGCCTCAGTCTCTTCTACTTGCGGTGCATCAGTTGGTGCAGCAGTTGAGGCATCTACAGATGGTGCTTCAGTCTCTTCTACTTGTGGTGCATCAGTTGGTGCAGCAGTTGAGGCATCTACAGATGGTGCTTCAGTCTCTTCTACTTGTGGTGCATCAGTTGGTGCAGCAGTTGAGGCTTGTACGGATGGTGCTTCAGTCTCTTCTATTTGCGGTGCATCAGTTGGTGCAGCAGTTGAGGCTTGTACGGATGGTGCTTCAGTCTCTTCTATTTGTGGTGCATCAGTTGGTGCAGCAGTTGAGGCATCTACAGATGGTGCTTCAGTCTCTTCTACTTCTGGTGCATCAGTTGGTGCAGCAGTTGAGGCATCTACAGATGGTGCTTCAGTCTCTTCTACTTGTGGTGCATCAGTTGGTGCAGCAGTTGAGGCTTGTACGGATGGTGCTTCAGTCTCTTCTATTTGCGGTGCATCAGTTGGTGCAGCAGTTGAGGCATGTACAGATGGTGCTTCAGTGTCTTCTACTTGAGGTCCATCAGTTGGTGCAGCAGTTGAGGCATCTACAGATGGTGCTTCAGTGTCTTCTACTTGAGGTGCATCAGTTGGTGCAGCAGTTGAGGCATCTACAGATGGTGCTTCAGTCTCTTCTACTTGTGGTGCATCAGTTGGTGCAGCAGTTGAGGCATCTACAGATGGTGCTTCAGTCTCTTCTACTTGCGGTGCATCAGTTGGTGCAGCAGTTGAGGCATCTACAGATGGTGCCTCAGTCTCTTCTACTTGCGGTGCATCAGTTGGTGCAGCAGTTGAGGCATCTACAGATGGTGCTTCAGTCTCTTCTACTTGTGGTGCATCAGTTGGTGCAGCAGTTGAGGCATCTACAGATGGTGCTTCAGTCTCTTCTACTTGTGGTGCATCAGTTGGTGCAGCAGTTGAGGCTTGTACGGATGGTGCTTCAGTCTCTTCTATTTGCGGTGCATCAGTTGGTGCAGCAGTTGAGGCTTGTACGGATGGTGCTTCAGTCTCTTCTATTTGTGGTGCATCAGTTGGTGCAGCAGTTGAGGCATCTACAGATGGTGCTTCAGTCTCTTCTACTTCTGGTGCATCAGTTGGTGCAGCAGTTGAGGCATCTACAGATGGTGCTTCAGTCTCTTCTACTTGTGGTGCATCAGTTGGTGCAGCAGTTGAGGCTTGTACGGATGGTGCTTCAGTCTCTTCTATTTGCGGTGCATCAGTTGGTGCAGCAGTTGAGGCATGTACAGATGGTGCTTCAGTGTCTTCTACTTGAGGTCCATCAGTTGGTGCAGCAGTTGAGGCATCTACAGATGGTGCCTCAGTCTCTTCTACTTGCGGTGCATCAGTTGGTGCAGCAGTTGAGGCATCTACAGATGGTGCTTCAGTCTCTTCTACTTGTGGTGCATCAGTTGGTGCAGCAGTTGAGGCTTGTACGGATGGTGCTTCAGTCTCTTCTATTTGCGGTGCATCAGTTGGTGCAGCAGTTGAGGCATGTACAGATGGTGCTTCAGTGTCTTCTACTTGAGGTGCATCAGTTGGTGCAGCAGTTGAGGTATCTACAAATGGTGCTCCAGTATCTTCTATTTGCGGTGCATCTGTTGGTGCAGCAGTTGAGGCGTGTACAGATGGTGCTTCAGTCTCTTCCACTTGCGGTGCATCAGTTGGTGCAGCAGTTGAGGCATCTACAGATGGTGCTTCAGTGTCTTCTACTTGAGGTGCATCAGTTGGTGCAGCAGTTGAGGCATCTACAGATGGTGCTTCAGTCTCTTCTACTTGTGGTGCATCAGTTGGTGCAGCAGTTGAGGCATCTACAGATGGTGCTTCAGTCTCTTCTACTTGTGGTGCATCAGTTGGTGCAGCAGTTGAGGCATCTACAGATGGTGCTTCAGTCTCTTCTACTTGCGGTGCATCAGTTGGTGCAGCAGTTGAGGCATCTACAGATGGTGCCTCAGTCTCTTCTACTTGTGGTGCATCAGTTGGTGCAGCAGTTGAGGCTTGTACGGATGGTGCTTCAGTCTCTTCTATTTGCGGTGAATCAGTTGGTGCAGCAGTTGAGGCATGTACAGATGGTGCTTCAGTGTCTTCTACTTGAGGTGCATCAGTTGGTGCAGCAGTTGAGGTATCTACAGATGGTGCTCCAGTCTCTTCTATTTGCGGTGCATCTGTTGGTGCAGCAGTTGAGGCGTGTACAGATGGTGCTTCAGTCTCTTCCACTTGCGGTGCATCAGTTGGTGCAGCAGTTGAGGCTTGTACGGATGGTGCTTCAGTCTCTTCTATTTGCGGTGCATCAGTTGGTGCAGCAGTTGAGGCATCTGCTGATGGTGCTTCAGTGTCTTCTACTTGAGGTGCATCAGTTGGTGCAGCAGTTGAGGGATCTGCAGATGGTGCATCAGTGGCTTCTACTTGTGGTGCATCAGTTGGTGCAGCAGTTGAGGCATCCACAGATGGTGCTTCAGTCTCTTCTACTTGAGGTGCATCAGTTGGTGCAGCAGTTGAGGCTTGTACGGATGGTGCTTCAGTCTCTTCTATTTGCGGTGCATCAGTTGGTGCAGCAGTTGAGGCATGTACAGATGGTGTTTCAGTGTCTTCTACTTGTGGTGCATCAGTTGGTGCAGCAGTTGAGGCTTGTACGGATGGTGCTTCAGTCTCTTCTATTTGCGGTGCATCAGTTGGTGCAGCAGTTGAGGCTTGTACGGATGGTGCTTCAGTCTCTTCTATTTGCGGTGCATCAGTTGGTGCAGCAGTTGAGGCATCTACAGATGGTGCTTCAGTCTCTTCTACTTCTGGTGCATCAGTTGGTGCAGCAGTTGAGGCATCTACAGATGGTGCTTCAGTCTCTTCTACTTGTGGTGCATCAGTTGGTGCAGCAGTTGAGGCTTGTACGGATGGTGCTTCAGTCTCTTCTATTTGCGGTGCATCAGTTGGTGCAGCAGTTGAGGCATGTACAGATGGTGCTTCAGTGTCTTCTACTTGAGGTGCATCAGTTGGTGCAGCAGTTGAGGCATCTACAGATGGTGCCTCAGTTTCTTCTACTTGCGGTGCATCAGTTGGTGCAGCAGTTGAGGCATCTACAGATGGTGCTTCAGTCTCTTCTACTTGTGGTGCATCAGTTGGTGCAGCAGTTGAGGCTTGTACGGATGGTGCTTCAGTCTCTTCTATTTGCGGTGCATCAGTTGGTGCAGCAGTTGAGGCATGTACAGATGGTGCTTCAGTGTCTTCTACTTGAGGTGCATCAGTTGGTGCAGCAGTTGAGGTATCTACAGATGGTGCTCCAGTCTCTTCTATTTGCGGTGCATCTGTTGGTGCAGCAGTTGAGGCGTGTACAGATGGTGCTTCAGTCTCTTCCACTTGCGGTGCATCAGTTGGTGCAGCAGTTGAGGCATCTACAGATGGTGCTTCAGTGTCTTCTACTTGAGGTGCATCAGTTGGTGCAGCAGTTGAGGCATCTACAGATGGTGCTTCAGTCTCTTCTACTTGTGGTGCATCAGTTGGTGCAGCAGTTGAGGCATCTACAGATGGTGCTTCAGTCTCTTCTACTTGCGGTGCATCAGTTGGTGCAGCAGTTGAGGCATCTACAGATGGTGCCTCAGTCTCTTCTACTTGCGGTGCATCAGTTGGTGCAGCAGTTGAGGCATCTACAGATGGTGCTTCAGTCTCTTCTACTTGTGGTGCATCAGTTGGTGCAGCAGTTGAGGCATCTACAGATGGTGCTTCAGTCTCTTCTACTTGTGGTGCATCAGTTGGTGCAGCAGTTGAGGCTTGTACGGATGGTGCTTCAGTCTCTTCTATTTGCGGTGCATCAGTTGGTGCAGCAGTTGAGGCTTGTACGGATGGTGCTTCAGTCTCTTCTATTTGTGGTGCATCAGTTGGTGCAGCAGTTGAGGCATCTACAGATGGTGCTTCAGTCTCTTCTACTTCTGGTGCATCAGTTGGTGCAGCAGTTGAGGCATCTACAGATGGTGCTTCAGTCTCTTCTACTTGTGGTGCATCAGTTGGTGCAGCAGTTGAGGCTTGTACGGATGGTGCTTCAGTCTCTTCTATTTGCGGTGCATCAGTTGGTGCAGCAGTTGAGGCATGTACAGATGGTGCTTCAGTGTCTTCTACTTGAGGTCCATCAGTTGGTGCAGCAGTTGAGGCATCTACAGATGGTGCCTCAGTCTCTTCTACTTGCGGTGCATCAGTTGGTGCAGCAGTTGAGGCATCTACAGATGGTGCTTCAGTCTCTTCTACTTGTGGTGCATCAGTTGGTGCAGCAGTTGAGGCTTGTACGGATGGTGCTTCAGTCTCTTCTATTTGCGGTGCATCAGTTGGTGCAGCAGTTGAGGCATGTACAGATGGTGCTTCAGTGTCTTCTACTTGAGGTGCATCAGTTGGTGCAGCAGTTGAGGTATCTACAGATGGTGCTCCAGTCTCTTCTATTTGCGGTGCATCTGTTGGTGCAGCAGTTGAGGCGTGTACAGATGGTGCTTCAGTCTCTTCCACTTGCGGTGCATCAGTTGGTGCAGCAGTTGAGGCATCTACAGATGGTGCTTCAGTGTCTTCTACTTGAGGTGCATCAGTTGGTGCAGCAGTTGAGGCATCTACAGATGGTGCTTCAGTCTCTTCTACTTGTGGTGCATCAGTTGGTGCAGCAGTTGAGGCATCTACAGATGGTGCTTCAGTCTCTTCTACTTGTGGTGCATCAGTTGGTGCAGCAGTTGAGGCATCTACAGATGGTGCTTCAGTCTCTTCTACTTGCGGTGCATCAGTTGGTGCAGCAGTTGAGGCATCTACAGATGGTGCCTCAGTCTCTTCTACTTGTGGTGCATCAGTTGGTGCAGCAGTTGAGGGATCTGCAGATGGTGCATCAGTCGCTTCTACTTGTGGTGCATCAGTTGGTGCAGCAGTTGAGGCATCTACAGATGGTGCTTCAGTCTCTTCTACTTGTGGTGCATCAGTTGGTGCAGCAGTTGAGGCATCTACAGATGGTGCTTCAGTGTCTTCTACTTGAGGTGCATCAGTTGGTGCAGCAGTTGAGGGATCTGCAGATGGTGCATCAGTCGCTTCTACTTGTGGTGCATCAGTTGGTGCAGCAGTTGAGGCATCTACAGATGGTGCTTCAGTCTCTTCTACTTGTGGTGCATCAGTTGGTGCAGCAGTTGAGGCATCTACAGATGGTGCTTCAGTCTCTTCTACTTGTGGTGCATCAGTTGGTGCAGCAGTTGAGGCTTGTACGGATGGTGCTTCAGTCTCTTCTATTTGCGGTGCATCAGTTGGTGCAGCAGTTGAGGCATGTACAGATGGTGCTTCAGTGTCTTCTACTTGTGGTGCATCAGTTGGTGCAGCAGTTGAGGCTTGTACGGATGGTGCTTCAGTCTCTTCTATTTGCGGTGCATCAGTTGGTGCAGCAGTTGAGGCTTGTACGGATGGTGCTTCAGTCTCTTCTATTTGCGGTGCATCAGTTGGTGCAGCAGTTGAGGCATGTACAGATGGTGCTTCAGTCTCTTCTACTTGAGGTGCATCAGTTGGTGCAGCAGTTGAGGCATCTACAGATGGTGCTTCAGTCTCTTCTACTTGTGGTGCATCAGTTGGTGCAGCAGTTGAGGCATCTACAGATGGTGCTTCAGTCTCTTCTACTTGTGGTGCATCAGTTGGTGCAGCAGTTGAGGCTTGTACGGATGGTGCTTCAGTCTCTTCTATTTGCGGTGCATCAGTTGGTGCAGCAGTTGAGGCATGTACAGATGGTGCTTCAGTGTCTTCTACTTGAGGTGCATCAGTTGGTGCAGCAGTTGAGGCATCTACAGATGGTGCCTCAGTTTCTTCTACTTGCGGTGCATCAGTTGGTGCAGCAGTTGAGGCATCTACAGATGGTGCTTCAGTCTCTTCTACTTGTGGTGCATCAGTTGGTGCAGCAGTTGAGGCTTGTACGGATGGTGCTTCAGTCTCTTCTATTTGCGGTGCATCAGTTGGTGCAGCAGTTGAGGCATGTACAGATGGTGCTTCAGTGTCTTCTACTTGAGGTGCATCAGTTGGTGCAGCAGTTGAGGTATCTACAGATGGTGCTCCAGTCTCTTCTATTTGCGGTGCATCTGTTGGTGCAGCAGTTGAGGCGTGTACAGATGGTGCTTCAGTCTCTTCCACTTGCGGTGCATCAGTTGGTGCAGCAGTTGAGGGATCTGCAGATGGTGCATCAGTCTCTTCTACTTGTGGTGCATCAGTTGGTGCAGCAGTTGAGGTATCTACAGATGGTGCTCCAGTCTCTTCTATTTGCGGTGCATCTGTTGGTGCAGCAGTTGAGGCGTGTACAGATGGTGCTTCAGTCTCTTCCACTTGCGGTGCATCAGTTGGTGCAGCAGTTGAGGGATCTGCAGATGGTGCATCAGTCTCTTCTACTTGTGGTGCATCAGTTGGTGCAGCAGTTGAGGCATCTACAGATGGTGCATCAGTCTCTTCTACTTGTGGTGCATCAGTTGGTGCAGCAGTTAAGGCGTCTACAGATAGTCCTTCAGTCTTTTCTACTTGAGGTGCATCAGTTGGTGCAGCAGTTGAGGCTTCTACAGATGGTGCTTCAGTCTCTTCTATTTGTGGTGCATCAGTTGGAAGGTCTTCATATGGTGCTGTAGTAGGCAGTTGTCCAAGACATGTCTGTTTGTCTTCACTCAATGCATAACCATTTCTGCAGGAGCAGGTAAATGATCCAACATTATTGTTACATATATGTTGGCAACCACCATTTATTTCGGTACATTCATCAATATCTGGAAGGGAGAAACAATGTTCGTATTAGTTGAATAAAGTAACTGATTTGCAGAAGACTGAATTGAAGACCAGACTTGCATCGTGAACTAAATATTTTGTTATAATTGAGTTACAAACCTTTGCAGGATGATAAATCACTTTGAAGTGCAAATCCTTTGTTGCAAGAGCATTTATAGTCATATATTGAGTTGATACAATTCTGTTGACATCCACCATTGCTTATTGCACAAACATCGACATCTGTGATGATATAATTTCAAGGTATGTATATATTAATCATGCTGTATAGGGATTAAATGGATAGATGACATGATATGATAGCTTGAACAGAAGTAAATAAAAAAGCATATATAGATTAACAACGGCAAAACTTTCCAGTGTTCAGATTTTGGGTTCATAGAGCAGGCTTTTATTTTATACTTTTAGAAATGGAAAGTTGATTTACTGACAAAGCAATAATGTAAAATTTATTTTAAAAAATACCAGTAAGGAATTGACAATGAGGATAAGTACTCTTGCTTATTAGCCATGATAGCTTTACATATCTATTGATGTTTACAAAGTTAAACAGCAGCTATCGATTCTGCCTCTCTCAATAGATTTCACAACCTTTTATATTTAACTGATGTGAACACTTTGTCACTTTTACCAATGTTTAGTCCTGTGATCACGTTTACTGCTGATAGTTATATTGGATTTTTGATAGGTTGAAAATTGGGATCCGTTATATAAATTTCTTTTACGATAAGACAAAATTAGCAAGACACTTTGCATTTTGCTTGGGAAAGAGGCAAACATGTGATAATTGAAATTGAGTTCAAAATGGCTGTCATTTTGGTTTCAAATCCATATGTTGCCTGAGCTATGTCTCTCTATGTCTAAGTCATAATGAATATTGGAATGTTTGTGCAAGGTTTAATAAGGTTACTGGACACCATCATGATCATATGGTTTCAATTTGTAGTTGCAATCTTTCCCAACAAATGTTAGTTATTGAAAAAAAGGTCATGTGAAATTGAGCAATTCGATTGGTTGAATAGGGTCGAACTTCAGTCCATTCTAAATTGTATTGACCTCTCCATGTTTTTTAACCATTCTAGCGAAAATGCAATGGATAATTGCGTTTTTGATGCATTAAAATACCTTAAAATTCATATTACGATTTCTGTTCCAATATTGACCTGTTACTCATTGAATAAAAAAGTTATTGATCTCATGCTCAATGAATATCAGCATAATAACCTTGGCAGGCTTCGGTCATCATCATCCGATGTTCACCTCGCTTTTCGTGAATTAACTGTTACATATCGCATGGGCATTGCTAATCATATCTGATCAACTTTGAATCCCCTTAAGTATCTAAAACATGAAATGAGTACCATCTAAGGAATAGCATTACATTAGTCCAGAGGGAATTGCATTTTGGCTAGCTGTGGCGCATCGTTGCGCATAGAAAATTGATGCAAATCTGCCATGAAATCTGTTGAAATTCACCTGCAGTGTTTCAGCTGTGATCAATAAAGAACATTTAATATCATTGCTCTCATAAAAAAGAGCTACTACTCTAGAAATAGAAGAGTGGTGCGGGTGCCTTCGGTAGGGAGATAAAGTCTCAATTACGATTTAATTTAGGTTGCAAAGCTTTTCTTCAAAGTCTGTCAATAAGATCAGCAGTCTCTTAGTCTATGGATTTAACCATTTTAAAAACATCATTATATATTACCTGATGAAACCCTAAAGTTTCTAGCTGTCATATATACAAGGCGATGGCACCAAAAGCCAACATAATTGTTAGAATCTGAGTTTGCCATGGGTCCTTCCATATTTGCTTCAGATACCAATATACCATTGACATAAACCATAACCTGGCGTCCATCAACAACTGTCTTTAACTTGTACCATTCACCTGACTTGAATGAAAAATCTACTTCTTTTGTTGCTTCTTTACCATCTAAACTCATGTAAATAAATTTACTGACCCAAAACAGGTAGCCCCAAGCATGGCTCACTTTGCTGGGAAAAAAAACATGCCAATACTGTAGGTTTAGTTACGTGCATAATAAAGCTAGAGCCAAACGGAAGAACATTTTTCACATTTCCAAAAATGTTCTGTGTTCTGTTGCCGAACATCGACAGGGTGCCAAACGATAGAACATTGGAAATTTATTTAACAAACATTGCTTTCGTTTTATTGAGATCGTTCCTATATTTGAAAACATGATCCTTTTGCCTATGATTGCTGTCAATACCACCATCAGGAATTCAATAGTCAGAAAATTTATGATTGTAATATAAAAAATGATATTTAATTGAAATCTAAATAGGCCTACAGTTTTAGCAGTTCAATTGTGAAAGTTGAATTTACTAAAATTTAAATACTATATAGAGATAAACAGAAAATATAACTATACTCCAATACTTTTTATGCGAGTTTAATTATGGTTTAATCCATGTGATTAACATAGATGTTTGCCGTCACGATCTTCAATTCGCTACCAGGCAACAACCAATCACAGAGCAGAGACGAGAATATCCAGTATAACAAGATAACAAGAAGTATCACAGTATAACAAGAAAGGCAGTCTTATCTTACCTATTTTTAGTTTCGCTTCCCATTTTGTATTTGAATATGTGACCACATGACCCATAGCCAATGTGATTTTGTGGCTTGATTTCTGTTTCAATAACTACAAGAAAAATTGATTGTAGTATTGTAATTATTATTGTATTGAAAAAGTATTGAAATTATAACAGCAACAATCAGCTACTGAAAAATTCAAGATACTCATCAATCATGAAAACAATAATGTTATTTGGAAGGACAAACTTTAACTCGCTAAGGTAATATTCATTGTTACTTTAGTTACCGATTAAATGATAAGATTGAGGCAATAAATAAACTTCTGACAACCAGGTATTGCTTATGTTTCCAACATTTCCGTTGTACACGGCTAGATTATAGAGTTAGTAGATGAAAAGTTGTCATGTTTTCCATTATATATTCTTTAGAGTTTGATTGGATTAAAACTTTGACAAATATATTTATCTATGCAGAAACAGGATTAAATCAAAAGATTTCAGTTGACGCAGTTTTAACATGGCATTAAATTAAATTCACAATTAAACAGAGTGATGTGATTCCCTGCATTAATTAAAATTGATAAAATAAGGTGCCTTTATTAGCAGTACTTCTATAAATAGAAAAATTGAAATATTCACAAACCCAGTGAATTGTGGTTGCAATGCTATTCAGGATGCTGTACAACGGTAGCACAATATTTACATTACATTTACGAAGTGGATAATGTTCCGGCAGCCGGAATCCTGAATGCTAGAGATAATGTTCCGTGTGTCTTTTGCGCATGCGTAATGTGTTGTTTGCAATGGATTTCTCTCACATTTGTTCACGATGCAATGGCGACGGATGGTCCTCTTCCTCGGTCACGTTAATAACAATTCTGTTCATCTATTTAATAATAGAATATAAAATAATTTGAATTGAAAGTGCTAGAGGTTGAAAACACTTTATATGAGGGAGATGGATGCCACACCACACCGTTCTTCAAAACTTATAGAAAAAGCGAAGAAACTCGGCTTCGGTTTTGAGTTTCTGACTTTTGACTTTTGGTATACGACAAAATCAGAATTGGTAGGCCGCATATAGCATCAGTTACAGGAAAAGGGAACAACTAATAAGTAATTATCCAACATTATTAAAAATTAACAAAGTAAATTGTTAGGCTACATAAATATTCTCTGAAACCTAGAGAGCCAAATAAATGTCACGACATTCAATTATTGAAAACGCTGGGTCGCATCGCGGAAAAGCTCCGATAAATCAAACACACAATAAAATGATTAATGCATAGATATGATGAATATCGTTTCTGTTTTATATTTATTCCAAACAGTCGATCCAATCTACAGTGTCGGTGCTATAATTTTTTTCACAAACTATTTAAGATTTTATTTGGGTCGATCGACACAGCCATGTTTACTATCTACATACGCATGCGCAAAGGAAACACGGAACATTATCTTTTGATGACAGCTTTCCGGCAGCCGGAACAATATCCACCGAGTTACATTTAATCTATGTAATATAATATCTATGTAATGCAATAGCACATAAATGGCATTGAAAGGAATGAAATAAAATTCTTACTGTAGCGAGAGCGGTGAATAGGCTTTGCCCATAGTCTTGCAGGTCCAAAATGCCAAACTTCATCTTCAGCATCAGGAATGTAAGCGTCGATAGTGTCTCCTTTTTCTTCCCAAACTCCTACCATAGGTTTTAGCCATGCACTAGAACCTCTCAATTGTACAGCTCTAGAAATATCTACAACAGCAAAACAGTTATATAGTAATGACAAGAATATATTTCAGGCAATGTTGAAGCAAAACAAATAAACCAACCAAAGTAAGTGAATTCTTTGCCTGGATAAATCAATACAATGCATTGAATCATAGAATATCATGCAATCATTACTCCGTCTTAATTATCAGCTAGACTTACTACTACAAACTTAGGAAAACAGTTCAATAAGTAGTCCAATTCTGGATAGCATACCTGCAGATTCACACAATTTTGTAAGAAATGATTGTAAGAAACCATCAGAGAGGATCCTTTCATATGATGGTGCAACAAAAACATTATCCAGGCTGTTAGCTATTCTCCTCATTTGACCAACATCAATTGGATTACCAGCAGAAACGGTAAAGATATGTGTGCCTTTATTCTTCATCAAACTTGCAATTGTTTCTGGTAAAGCTCCACCATGTTTTATCTGCGTTTGAAGTCCATCAGAGACAAGTATAAGCAAACGAGGAATATTTTCTCGAGCTCCGTTAGGTCCAGAGAAAATTCTCCTTTCTGCTACTTCAAGAGCAACATCAATCCTACTTCTCCCACCTGGATACCGCAGTGACTGCACTCTCTCATTGAATGAGCTGACATCATCAAAATCGGATAATTGGATCACAGCGTTTGCATCAGAACCAAATGTAACAACACCAATTCTAGTGCCGCGTTGTGACACACCAAAATCTTTTGCAATTGCTTGGACAAGTTTTTTATGTGTTTCAAATTTCTTTCCTGTACTCTGTGAGCCATCAAGCAATATAACTATATCTGAAGTCTTCTGACATTTTCTTTGTAGTTGAGCTGATAATATACAACAAAGAGACACCTTAAAGTTGTATATCAAGACATATAATAGTTATATAGGAGGAAGGTTGTTTATTAAAAACGAAATGTTTTATATTCTATTGGGTGTCTGCAGTTTGGAGTCTCATATAGTTTGACAATTCTGTCAACAATTTTAGAAAGCCTGCCGGCAATAGAGCTATTTCACATGCAAAAATGTATATTTGTTAAAAATGTATTGTGAATTTATCTTTAAAATTATTATAAGGGGTGAGACAGTAGGGGAATCTTCACAACCGGTTAACAGAAATAAATAACTGGTAGTTAACCAGTTAACCGAAACAACAATAGCTTTACTGTTTTAATACCAGTATTCACGCAATAGAAAAATAATGAAAATATCATCTCATTTAATTTGACTGGATTTCGAATGCCAGGTAGGTAAAAAACATCATTACTTTTAATAAAATAGTATATTAATCGTATGCAAATGCTATTATCCTATTGTCAGCATCAGTCATGAAGTATTAAGATTTTCAAAAAAGATTAAATTTATATTTCTTCCGCGAAAGAGCGGCGATAAAATTAAATCAATTTTTTGTGAATCTTGTGGTTCAATGTTGAACTAAATTTTCGCTTCATTCTTTGAATTATTTCCGAAGCGAACAAATGACCCTTGTAGACCTTCCTGTATTTCCATTTTTAGAAGAAAAGGTGACAATTCCACAACGACTGCTCACGCGAACTGTTTGTTTACATTGTTCACGATTCATTCGAAACGCAAGATCGATTCATTTTGTTGAAAACTAATTTGTTTCATTGTTTTCAAATTCATTAAAATTTCAAAACAATAAAAAATCAATCAACTGAAAGCAGGCAATAGACTTTAATCAGACTTATTATTTTGAATAAATTCAAACCAAAATTGGATGGCTAATTGTTTAGCATTAAAATAAAGTGGTAGTCCAACCCCTAATTATTATTATAAGATAGTTGTGTGTGTTAAAATTATCTTGATACATTTGTATTGGTTCAGAATCTGTGAAATATATGTGTTATACTACAGAAAACTAATTCCAAGCAGTGTTTTAATATTAACTGTCATAATCATGAAAATTGAGCCATTCAATGATCATATGCAAACTGTGGACTTTTTGCTTTTTCAAGGTGTTCATGAACAGTTCATAAACTCAGCAATTTTTTCAGCCTTTTTTGGTAGTAGGTATTCTGGATTATTTTCAAACTCCAGATTTGATACGAATGAAATGACTATTATAAATTGACTCTGAATATGTTGGTTCAAGTTACTCCTTTAATTTACGATTCACCTGACGTTTCAAGTTTAACTTTTGAATCAAATAAAAATTCCCAATCTTTCATATTCATTAGTTAAGGATTTTCTCTGTCTCATTGTAAAATGTAAGAGTGTCTTTATTAAGTTAACCTAAGTTTAAAAAAACTACACAAAAGATTCATTATGGTCCATGTTGATCACCTGTTTATGAATGTGTACCTAATTGCACGCATACTCCTCTACAATACATTTATGTTTGTCAGTATGCAGTTTCATTTTTATTGAGTCATGCATTTTTAAGCACAGGGGATGTGATATAATAAAGTGGATAGACATCTTTCATTCCTCCTTAACTTTTGAATTTCAAATGCTTGAGAAGCTATGAGAATTGACACAAACTGGTGTCCAGTGTCCTGAACAACCTACACAAATCCTTTTTTCGGTAAGTCACCATTTGATACGGTTGTATTGTATTGTGACTTGTTGGATGTTGTTTGGTGACATCTTCTGATCATAAGAGCCTGCCATACACAGATTCCTGGGTCATCCAAAATGTTTATTAAATCTATTTGACAGTTCAAAAACTTGAGTCAAAACAAGTCCACATTTTCAAGCTACTCTCCAGCAGAACGATAGGCATGGTTTGCCCTTGATTGAAGGCTGACATTATATCACTATTTATGTATTATTTATTAAAGTACTGATGTCTGTTAATATGGCAATATTCTGTCTGTTTTGGAATTCTGGAATACTGTACTAGCATACCTGCATTGTAGCATGCTGCCTTTGATACCTCGTTGGTAAATGTTCTTGATTGTAGCTCATCAAATGACAATGCTTGAAAAACATCTTTTCTACTTTTTGTCAGTCGAAGAAGTTCACCAACATCAACATCAAGACCAATGGCAATAGCAAATATCTAGAATGAGAAATATTATTATTTGGATAACAAATGATCAGTTCAAAGGGAATAAAACATATGTGAATTGACTTTGAGGAAATGGGAAGTATAACTTTTGACATTATCTGCACTTCAGTACAGGCAAATTTTCCAATACATCCTAAAACCAAGCATAGTCGATTGGCAACAAGCAAGCATCTAGATATGAAACACATCGACATCAGTAGCAAAATCTTATTAATATTTTCCATCAAGAGAACATCTGCTACCTAAAATGCTTACATGATTATAACAATTAACAAGGACACTGATTACAATCGACCTATCATCTAAATAATTATTTGCCCAATCAACTGCAAAACAAAGTAGCTCAGATTAGCAGGGTTTGGATAGATTTTTGGATTTTTGGATCAATTGTCTCATTGTTCTATTTAATTTGTCTCATCTTTGACAATAATTAAATTACAATGTTTACATTCATGTGATATTTATGCATCCTCAGCCTGGACTGCTATAAATCAGAACTAGAAAAATATTCATGCTAAACAAGGATATTTAAATTTATGAACATTGGAAATCCTGTTTCGGTCCAATTCTCTCGATTTGAAGATCTATTCACAAATCTCAGAATTTTCAAACTTTGAGTTATGAAAGGTGTGTCAAATGTTATACTATTATATTAAACTATCAAATTATTCCTAGCAAATTTAATGGCTGACTGAGCAGACAAGAAATATAGTTGAAAGCATGTGCCAGAGTTGAATTATGGCAATCTTCATCGCAAATTCTTGCACTCAGAATGTTGGGAAACATCATATGTTCATCAACCCTTTGATTATGTTCACCTAGCACACTTCCTATAAGTGATGTTTTGTTATATGAATCAAGTATGTCTACCTTAACACCAATATCATGGAGAGGTTGCACAGCAATTTCTGGTAGAACTGATCCACTGGCAGTACTGTAAAGCCCATCTGTAAGTATGATAAGAATCTTTGGAACACCTTTCCTTGCAAATCTGTTGTTATTAAATAGATCACGGTACGCTAAATTCAAAGCAATATCAATACGTGTCTGGCCACGTGGAGGAGGAAGATTATCAAGAGCTCTTTTAAAGGACAAACTGTCATAGTGATCATCAAAGTTGATGACAATATCAGCACGGTTATTGTATGTTATTGCACCAGCATGTGTTCCGCTTTCTGATAAACCAAAATCATCAACAATCTTTTTGACTAATGATAGCAGTTTGTTATACTGAGTGCCAATGCTACCGGATGCATCGATCATAAATCCAATATCAACTACTGTTCCACATTTCCGTTTTTCTTCCAAAACCTGTTCTTGTTGAACTGAAAATATTGAAATATAAATAAAAAATCAAGGCATGTCATAATATTGAAGAAAGATCTAATAACACAGGCATTATATCAACTTCTTACTCAACTGTATATCTAAGGGACTCAATACAAGCTGTGTATGATATTGCTATATAAGAAACAAAAAGAGTGTCGCTTGTGAGAAATCGCATCTTCAAGCGCCCATTTATTCTCTATGTATATCTCATCTGTTGATATTAGTCATCAGGCCTCGTGACACATCCAGTCATCCATGGAATGCGGTGACCTTATGTATAAATTGTGGCTATACACGTCGTCTGGTGTAGCCTAGCTTACATTTCAGTTGTCACGCACCTCTAAAACTAAAGGATTGGAGATATTGTTTATCTATCCTACTCTTTCTTTCATTCATAAATATTCTTTTTTTAAATTATCACAGATGTTAGCTAGGGTTGGAATTTACTTCCTTCAATTATCAGGGCGACAACATTTAATTGTGTAAGGGATGGGCATATGATGAACAGTAATCGCAGCTGAAAACGGATGATCTAGCATATAATGTGTACATCAAACATACCAATGATAACCAATATAAATACAAGACTATGGCGTTAGTAGATTGTTATATTCTACATTATATTCAATTGAAACATACAATTATGATTTGATTGATCTTACCAATTCCAGAGAAAATACTTTGCGATACCTTCTTAACAAAGGCAGGACTTGAAACTTGCTTCCATGAATCAACAACAAAAAAATCTACTTGTTCTTGGATGTAAGGCGCAAACAAACTCTGTATTGACATGTCACCTTGAGTAACAATATATATTCTGATTCCCAATGATCTGAGTACATTTATACGTTGGCTAAGTTGTGCTATATACTCATTGCTACTGTTACCATCACCAACACAAATTATCAATACCCTAGAATAGAAAACGCCAGTCTAAAGCAATGTTTAATCAAATTTATCCTAATCATTATCCTCATTTCTCGATGTATGCAGGACCATTTTTACAGGTAGGCACTAGAGACACCTGCCTCCGGCCCGCCGTTGCAAAACGACCCTCCGAAACAAAACTTTTTTTTTCAATTTAAACGTTTATCACAAAAGCATTTAGGAACATGTTGATTTAAAAAAATTGTGTTCTACATAATTTTTCTTAAATAGAGAAATAGAAAAATTGATAAAACTATTTTTAAAAGTTTAACATACATAGTTATAAGTATCAAATTTAAAAGCAATGAAAATTTAGCATTTGCAATGCTTTGAAGCATTTACAATGCTTTGATAAATCAATATTGTATGTAATCTTGATTTGAAGGTTGTCAACATTGAGATTAATTACAATTACAACTTAGTTCGGTAGGTCGTTCCAACACGAAATGACTTGTGAAAAACTTCTTGATACAACTGTTAGCATTTAAAGATGGACCTGCATGCTTTTTAGCTTTAGACTATGCCCACGCATGATTGAAGATAAAAGCAGCCGTTTTTGCGTAATTCGTCATCAACAACATCATAACATTGAGAATTTTCATCACACGGCTGTAACCCTTCATAATTTTCAGACATTCTTCATTAATATATACTGACATTTTAACCACATACCGGTATATTGACACTTCCTTATTTTACCTAGTTTACATTGATCGTTATTATTGATATTGTATCTTAGACTTCATTTATTAATTGGTACTTCTGTTTGACTTATAGTTTACATTAATTTTTATAGATACTAAATACTAAATACCAAATACAATTATTAAGTTATTATTGTCATTTATATTGTAAAGCCCATAGAACTGCTAACATAATTAAGCAACGATCTTCAAGTTACATCTTTCGAGAAAAATGGATTGTGCCTCAAACATATTAAACATACTTTTCTTGAACCAGTCTATTAAAGACAATATCAATTCAATTTCAAAAAAATCCAATAACCAACATTGGATAACTAAGTATTCACTATATGTAATTCGGGAGTCAAATTTAGCCAAAAAGCATCATAACAAGGTTGCGGAAACTGGAAAATTTTCATTTAACATAGGCCCTCCCCTGACCAATCCCTACATTTCTAAAAACTTTCTAAAAACGGCCCTGGTATAAGATACAAGAGGGATGGCTCACCAAGCATGTAGCTCCGTACAAATGAGGTTGTCGCGCAACATTGTAAATGTATCAAGTAACCCTATCTATCAGGTATGATAAACATGGGGATCATGGGATTCTAGATCCTGGAAGGCTAAAGCAGAGACATCAGAAAATTGAGAATTTTTTTTATGTTTTTGGTCCAAATCTCAACAACCAAAATCAGAAGAAAAGTTGGAAATTTCATAGAATTCTGGAAAGCCGAACATTTTGTCAAACAAATCCTACATATTGTGCAAATGTATTTCATTTTCAAAATTGCTGGACATTGTAAATCAATACTGACCTAGGAACTTCGATACGAGCTCCAGCTTCTGCTGAATATAGACTGGTTGCAGCAAGTTCCAGTCCTCTACCAAAACTGAATGATCCTCTTTCAATTGCTAATCTATCAAGACCAGTTTGGTAATCATTTGCATTATAAAAGTCATTGAATCGAACACCAATATCTGCCATTTCACCAAACCAAATCAAACCGAAATGAGCATCGCGTTCTGATAATCTGAAAAATTGTGTTAGTAAACGGGAGAAGTGCAATTGATAGTAGATGTCTTGGCTTGACACTTTGAATGATGAATCAATCATAATTCCAATATCTGCTGTGACAGAGAAACCATTTTGTGAACCTGAAAAATTTAAATCAAAAGCTGCAAAGGATCTTTCTATAAAATCTTCCATTAATTAATTCACTTATGCCTGAAAACTGTTTCATTATATCATGTGAAAACAAAGATAATGTGAAGAGGAAACAAGCATTACTGGGCTGGGTAAAATTACATCATATGATATGAAAGTTCATTCAATTCTGAAAAATAGAAGAGCAAGCAAATGATAGTAAATGTTTCTACCAAGCCCTAATAGTAGGCCTACTGTATTCAAATTTTTTGAAGTTCACCCTAGAGCAATATGCTGCATAAAACGAAAATCAACAAAAACCAAGACGATCATCACTTTGCAAAAAAGGTTGTATTTCTAAAATTTGAATTTAATGGTTGAAAACGAAATGTGTGTTGAAATAAAGATTTACTGTTGCCAATTACTTCTGTCGTTAGAATTGGCATCAATTGACCAGTCATTTTGTAATCAATATCTAATAATGATTCTTACCTATCTGGACGAAGCTGCATGAAACATCTGCTAATGTTGTTACAAATGATTCAGTGTTTAACTGAGATGCCCGAGCAGCTAGGAAAATATCCTCTGATGAAGAAACAAGCTTTTTCAATTCAGCAGTGTTAACGTCAGTACCAATTCCAATTGCAAGAATTTTAATCCCTAAAACATCAACGATATAAATGATTTAATAAACTATCAACTGAACAAAATTCCATCAACAAGACGACTTGCATTGATAAATACTCATCAAGAAGAAATATTATGCAGAAATATTATGCATTCATTAAAACAAGCTTGTTTCAAATATGTTCATACTTTAGAGGCTTTAACTAACGTTGTTGAGTTACCCAGATGATGAATAATTTGCGTTTATTTGCCCTCTTATGTATTTTTCCTATATTTTTCATCCAATAAAGTTGATAGCTCTACATTCGTTAGCATAGTAGCCTATATCTTGGGATTTGGCAATAATGAAAAAATGTGAAAAGGTTAAATTAAATTTTCCATTATCACGTCAGTCTTTAAACCTTGGAGATGATATTGTATTGACACATTGTTGCAACCTAATTTCTGAAGTTCTACCCTATTGTCTTGACTTGTTAAGTCACGTTGAAGACACTTATGAATCAACAGTGTTCGATTAGACATCAAAAGTTAGAACAACGTCGATTTAATATTAAATCAATTCTCCTTGTCTAGGATCTAAAGTAAATTTTTACACAAATGTAAACAACTATGCAAATCTTTCCTGATAAATCGGTGTTCTACGATGATCATTTATTCAGAAGACATGGTAGCCTAAATTTACTCTCATTACATTTCCTCTGTGATTTTCATCATTGAAGACAGTAGGTCCCGCAAACTGTGAGAACCAGCATATTGCAATGCATGGCAATCAATCAATTTATCTATTTTATCATGTAATCAAGCAAATAAACAAATTAGTAAAATAGAAATATACAGCTGCAGTAGTGGCACAGAATGGCGAGTTTGAAACGACATTGACAAGGCAATGACATGATTGCATGTTAATATCATTATGAAAATGAAGATGTGTGCTGGTAGGAGACATACTGCGATGTTGGAAGAAGTGTGTCTTGCATACAGTAGGCCTATATATATATATATGTATATATAGTAATATCAAGGTACTTGTGTTGTCTTTGCTGTTTCAATAGTGCTCAATGCCATAAATGCAGAGCTGTTTAATAATTCATAAACGAAAATATAAGACATTCATATTTGCTACTATTAGTTTCACGCCAAGGCGATCATCAGGCAATTTAATCTGTGAAAAATATGTGATACATTATATGGTATATATATAAGCAGCTAATTTTATTGTTAGGTTTTCTATTTATGTAATTACCAAATATAAACAATAGAAAACCTAACAATAAAATTAGCTGCTTATATATATACCATAGAATGTATCACATATTTTTCACAGATTAAATTGCCTGATGATCGCCTTGGCGTGAAACTAATAGTAGCAAATATGAATGTCTGATTTTTTCGTTTACTAATTACATGTATATATATATATTTATATATAATAATAAACGGAGTGGATAAATCTACGGCAGGAAGTTCTTTGTTCCTCTGTTTTGAAAGTTCATCACAAAAATGGATTCTATTTTCAAGTCAAACTCCACATAATAATAATACCAAGTTATAATATAATCATACCAAAACTGTTGTGATCATTGTTTTTATATATACTAATAATTAGAATCAATGTGTGTATCCATGTTCAAAACATTCTCTTTTCAAAAACTTCGAAAGAGATTGTATATAGTCAATCAATTAATGATAATAGAATTAATTTTTAAGGGTCAATTTCAATCAAGTGCGCATGCTCGGTAAACTTCCGTAGCTTTATCCAACCGCTAAAGCTACGGCAACCGTAGCTTTATCCTTGTCCAATAATAAAAGGAGTCAAAGACTACACATTCATAATTGTTACTAATAGTTTCATGCTTACGCAATCATCAGACAAATAAACTAATGATTGTCTGATGATTGCGTAAGCATGAAACTATTAGTAACAATTATGAATGTGTAGTCTTTGACTCCTTTTATTATATTTAGCTCTGTCAAATGATATCGAGCACTATTTTTTGCTATTAGATAATATGTAATATATATTTATATATGTATATGTATTATAGTAGGCCTATATATAACTTTATTGATGGCAAAACATTATTAGAGTGCTCAATGCAAATATGTAGCCCAGTATAGAAATAAAGTCAAAGATAGGACATTTGTCTCTGTTGCTCAGAGTATGAATATGAATAAAAATCAAACCGGCTAATGAGCGTTATCAAACAGAACTCTGAGTAACGGAGACAATGCATTATCATTGACTTTATTTGTATGTGTATTATATATGCAATGCATATGTTATTTATTTAAATTCATACCTGATTGCAGTAAATTATTTGCCACAATTGTAGGAGGAATAGCTTGGCCTTGCATTGTTTGTACGCCATCAGTCATCAAAATGACAAGTTTAGAAACACCAGGTCTTCCGCCGCTGATAAATTCACGGTTAGCTTGCCTGAGTGCAAGATCAATCCTAGTTGCACTACGAGGATTTGGGATCTAAAAAAATCATAATGTTACTTCAAATTAGTACATGCCTTGATAATGTTGATAAACTTCATTTTATTAACAGCTACATTATCTCAATATGACCATAGTGAATAGAATAATCAATTGATATGGCACAAATGTGAAAAGAACAAAGTAGCTGGTCAATAGAGACTCTTCTGCATTCAGTACTGCGAAAATCAGGGTGGTCACTGTGCAAATGTTGGAGTCACCCCGAAATACAAGTTCGCATCATATCATAAGTGTTATCAAAATTTGTGATCTGAATCTGATCCGAATCCCTGCAATTCAGAAAAAAGATCTAAAATGTTCTAAGACTCAGACTGTTCAAAATCAATCAAGTATTCATCTTCATCAATAGTTCTGTCTGACAACTGCATTCAATATCAATCTTTATTCCATTTCTGATAGGTCTACTAATAAAATAAATAGCTAAAAATAATAAATGCAACCATAATAGGTCAATTACTGATCAGCATATATTAATATCAAGGAAACCAGAAATCTGTTACGATCTGTTCTTTATATGGGAAAAGACAATGTAATCCGACAATGGAAAATCCCAATCTGTATCTAGCAAAATTTGGTCTTGTGAAAAAGGTTTTCAGCTAATCAAGTCCTGAAAAATGAAGATAATGATGATGGGGTCAGATTGAATGAGATTTAAAGACCTGTAATTTAGTTATGTGCAGTGATGTTTCCTGAAAAAAAATAGCGGGGGAATGGCTCGCAATTCTTATAGGGGCCAAAGGCCCCTACTTGGAAGGGTCTGTGGGCATGCCCCCAGAAAAATTTTCTAAATTATAATCTTTTGAGAGCTATGTAGTGCATTTCAAGATACCCATTCAGTATATTATATCGGGTGATCAATTATTTCCTTGTTAAAACATGAAGTTAACTAGAAAGTTAAATTTATTAAAATTTAGTATCTTATTAAATGACACAGACACCTGTAAAGCTTGGATGGCGATTGCGTTCCAAATTCAATTTTACGTATAAAATGGAATTCAACTGTCAGACCTTCCAAGTCTCACGGCTTTGCCATCAGTCTCACGCTTTTACACTGAATCTCACAGTTTTGCGGTTTCTCTCATTTTCTCAAGGCAAATCCAATCTTGAGAAAATGTCCCTGCTTTCTGTGTATAAACTCTTTGATAGTCCAATTAAAGGAGCAAAAATGACCGGCAGGCGCTACGCACTTCGGATCACGTGCATGTTTATTGTTCATAACACAATGTACATTGTTGACATGAATTTATAACAGATTAGGCCTGCGTAGAACAATAGTTTCAAAGCGAGACGGTTGAATTACGCTAAGCATAAATTCAACTTGTGCTCGCAGCGGTCGCCGGTCAATCTTGCCCCTTTAATGTCCAACAGTTTAATTTATACTCTGTTGGATTATTCTGAAGGCTGCTGTTTCTAGACTGATTTTATGTTTTAGCTACACGTGCAAGTGTTAACATCATCCAAAATGTTGACGTAAATTTTGGATCCATGACGAAATGCATGCCCCTAAATCCTCTAGAATTGGGTCACCCTTCAGGAAGACCCCTATATTTTATCCCCTGAATACGGAATTTCAAAAGTTGGAAGGTCTGAACTATTCCCCTACGTTCCCCCACCAAAACGTCAATGATTATGTGCACCAGGCATCTGATATTGTCTACAACAGCTGCTAAAAGTTAATAGGCCTGAAGGTGGGGGCATACTTGAATTTTTAGCACTAAAGGAGATTTGATTATTTTAATTTTGACTTGAACCTTTTTCTATATTAGGCTTTCTTGTCATTCCAACTTTTGTTTTGAGTTTTGTAAAAGTGAAATATTTAAATATGGTACTGTACTTCAATACAAAATATTTCAGAGATTTGACATCAGTTAGGCTATCCAAACATCCGTTAGACCAAAACAATGATTAATGTTTATCGAATTAATGTTAATTTGTAATTTCCCCTGTGATGAATGCAGTACAGTTATTCCCTTGTAATTATTGTGAATGCGACAAACCTTGGTTTATGCCAGTAGGCAAAAGTTTTCAGAACATTAGGCCGACAGTATGCCACAGTCATTCTGATAAGCATAGTTCCATATCAATTGTTTCGATATCTCAGATGATATAAATTCCAATGTAGTATTATCAGACTGTCCAGATAACCACAAACAGTGAAGTCAGCTTTCCGTTTCACACAGAAAGGGTCATATAATAGGAACTGTTTAGCCTACTGTTCGGTCCATTTTTGAAAATAATATCCATCGTATCAAATCACACGGAGCGTACTTTCCTAGTACTTTCTAAGATATAAAGTTTATAAGTATCTAATTCTGTATCCAACTGCAGAGTAAAACCGCATATCCCGCAGTCTGTCCTTCATCAATTCAGAAATCATAAAGACAGTGGTTGTCAACATAGGCTGCCATTTTGATCCAGTGAGCACGTTTAGGATATAAATTTTTGAAATGACGTAGGCTTTTGCTTTTAGCTCTGGTTTCAGTTCTATAATTTGAGGAATAAGAATTGCATATCAGTTCTGTTCTTTTACTGACTACTGCAATTCCTTGAATGTAAGGATTGCAAGATAATATGTCGAAAACATGATTAAAGTCGGATGGAGGAAGAAAAAGAAAGCCCACCCAAAAATCCATCTGAAAGGTAAACCTGGTAAAACTTTCTCAATTGTGCTTACTAAATCGCAAACATATTTTAGCTAGGTTAAACGCTATGCAATAAGATACATAGCTTTCAATTGATATCGTACTTGAAGTGATTATTCGCGCCAGGCATAATTATGGGGTCCCCGAACCAAGATTGACCAGAGCCTTCATGACAGTATAATATAGATATTTTGCTCTGGGATCGACATCACAAGTAACAGGTCGACATCAGAGGAAATGCCGATCAAGCCCAGCCCGTAGAGAGGTATAATAATATCGCAATCAGTTGCGTCAAAGTTTGAAATATGATATTACCCGACAGTGATAGTCTTCACAGCTAAATCCAATGTTGGGGATTATGTTGTGGGTAACATTCTGGTTTGCTCACACCCTTCAAAATTGTGATGCTGTTTGCATGAAGAGATTAAAATGGGTGGAAAACACTAAACAGAGTTGTGAAATGTTGATTCAGCATTACAGTTTACTTTTCTACACAGTATGACTACAGACTACAGTATGTGCCTTCTGTACGGGTGGACTTTATAGTTCTATAGTATACATTTCGTATCAAAATTTTGTAACTGGAGAACAGGGTAAAATTCAACCCAATTTCCATATACTTTAATACGCATCTTAGAAACCAGTTTGATTAGTTTTTCTAATATACTTCTCAATGGATTCAAATCAAAAATAGGTTTCGTTTGTTCCTATTTCTATCCTTTACAGTACTGGAATTTGAATTGCCTGTGATAGACATGAAAGCTTGATTTACGATATGTGAGCTATATTTGACCATGTTCTTCCTTTATCAGGCTATTAACTCCGTATTAACTCCAATAGATATACTGTATTACGAACGTTGAAATAAAACTTAGATATACAGCTCTATATTATTTTGAAATCTTTTTATTTGTGCAAAGTTTTATTACTAAGTTCAGCATTATTTAGATTTTCGTGCATAGGCACAGTATGCTTCAAAGTTTTATTTGGGTAGGATTTGCCTGTCTGGTTGATGTCTGATTCTAACCACAAAATACTAATCGATGAAAACAGGAAGAGATGGGATTACCATTGCATGCTGGAGTCCGAGTGCAGAATGAATAGTGGTTCACCAAGTGCTTAACTGTGTGTAATACAGTATATCAGATACGATATGGAACAGATTGACAAGGGTAATCAATTTGAAACCAGTGAAACCGGATGAATATCGGCAAACTCAAGTGGCTAAATACTACATTACTGACCATTTAAAGGCTTGCGATTGGCTTGTGGTAGATTATATAATATTCAATTGACTTATGACAAACAACTAGTCATGTGGATTTCAACACTGATACTATCAAAACGCTATATGTATAGCCAGCCACTTCATGCATGGTCTGCTCAAAGGGAAACGTTTTCAATGAAATTTTGCACAGCCGTCGTTTCTCCTTAGATCGATTAAGCTAAAACAGGGTCAAAGATAAGGAAGCAAATGTTATGAATTATCAGTTATGCACTAACCTTATCAATAGCTTGCATAAATGCATCGTTATTTGTGAAATCTCTTAAACGGACTTCAAGGGATGGATTTGAGCTAATGACAGCAACTCCAACATGGGTTCCCGGTGCAGAAACACCGCCAAAACGACTTACAATATTTTTTACAAGATTGAGTTGATAGCTAAATTCAGAGCCAACACTCCCAGATCCGTCAACAATAAATATAACATCGACAGGATAACGACATCCTTCGTTTTGATCTATAATGGAGGATAAAATAATACAGTATATGAGCTTACACACTTATATTTAGTTTGAACTGCAACCTACCAAAAGCTTATAATGTGCTATAACTCACTATGTATTAGGATTAATATTTGTCTTGCTTTCAACTTTGGTGACTTTTGTGGGTATTAGAGTTAATTTAAATACTCGTGTTTTAATCATTGACCGATTAAGGTTTCTCTGTGACTCTATATATCATGCCAATTGTAGGTGTTGTGGACTTTGCTTCAACTACCTCAATTTCATTGTTAGTTAGTTAACATAATTCGTCCTAAGTTCTTGTCAATTGCATTGGAAGAAAACTCAGTGTTTTACAATACGCTCCAAATAAAAAATCAGATTGAGCTTGAATAAGTAATTGGATTATTAATGGGTCATATACATGATAATCCAAATTACTGAATGCGTAACACGATAACCTGAAATCATCATTATCATCGTCATCATCATATTTTATTAAGGTCATTGTAAGGAATCTTTTCATCTGTCGGTCAAATACAGCATTAATGCCCTGAAATTTATGCAAGGTGCATCGTATCATGCGAGGTAAGCCGTCGACTATAAGAGGAACACTTCATATCTCGAATTCCGAAAGAAGAACTTTGTAAATTGATCGGCTGCACCCTCATTTTTAAAAATGTCAACACAATTTGTATAATTCACGAAAAACAATATTGTAAGCGGTTATGTGTCGAAAGATGTAAGTGCCTTAGGAGATTCCTGAGATTTAAAATCCTAAAATACAATTTACATGTCATTATCATGTTTCTGGGTTTCACACTGCGATACACTCAAATTGAGTTGCTGTCCATTGACTATGAAAAATAATGTAATTTCAACAAGGGGAGCTAAACTCTCAGCAAATTGAACAATCGACAGTTTTGATGACAGTTTTTCAATCACGAAATGTCAATAGAATCGCTGAAGAGTTTCCATATAGCTTGTTTTTATAACATTGAAATGTTGCACGTAATTTGATATAGTGGAATGATTGTGTTTCGTATTATATCAGGATGTCAAAATGAAAGTTACTTAAAAATGTAATCTAAAAATTATTGTTTTTGCCCAATTATAAGAGTAATAGTCAATTTTAATGTTCGTTGCGTTACTTTGCACTGACTGTCACATTACGTGTTTGACATATTGACTTTGTCTTGTTGAGGCAATAGACATGTCAATATAATGTAGTAGACAAAATCACGAGAAAATACAACAGAACGAGAAGCGGATGGTCTTTGCAGAATTAGCTTTTACAGCTTACTATGGGCTGTGGATTATTTATATTACCTTCAACTGAGTAAAAACTGGTTCTTTATTAGCTACGTCCGGTCACTATAATATAATTAGCATGGATCTCCACACTCAACAAACAGTGGGAGTTTTGAATTGATCCTGAGGGCAAAGCCCAAATTCTAAAAAAAATTCTAACAGGGCTGCTATAAACGATACTAAAACGACCACAACTTTCTATGCAGACTGCTGACTATGTAGAACTTTCGGGGTATGAGCTTTGCCGTAAAGAGCAGTATTGGATGTGAAATAGATAAAGAGACATAGCTTCATGAAAAGGCGAATTATAGCACTTGGTTGCTAAACTCTAGACGCCGGCCTTGAGAAACTGTAACAATGTCTGGCATAAATAAAAGACACGCAAAGCCGAAGTGACTTACTTTGTAACGATTGTGAGCTAGCAGTCCATGGTGTGCTGATAGCTAAAAGCCATACAACCAGTTGCATGACGGTTTGCATCTCGACCAGCGATGCCATATAGTTCTGAGCCTTGTAGAAAGGGCCCAGTATAATTTCAATATATTTCCTATCGATTAGAGTCGATTAACAAGCATACAAATTCTTTCCCACAATAAAATCCTTTTTCGTAATACCAGCAGAATATGATCGGATAATATAAGGGAGCCAGTGTCGCTTCAGCAATGTGCAGGACTAGAGGTAAAGTCGCATGCCGTTTCGTCCGACCGTCACCGGCTCCAATGCTGCTTGTAAATTAAACTCGGCAAGCTATTTTACCACACGATGATACTGCTCTAACTGCGGTTGAATAATGTCAGCACGAGTTCTTACAGACGCTTGAATTGTATAGTCTGCGGGATGCTTAGGCTGTGAGAAGTGTCGTAGGGCAAGACCCTCGTCAACCCGATCCAAATTTATATCGCTCGAGGTCTCGTCGGTGTTTTCTTTCACAAGCATGCATTGAATACGATAAACGAATGACGATGCCGCATGAAGAAGGGTCAGACAAATTGGTCAGCTTGTGAGTTGACCGCTTGAGTAACTTGAGTCTGTCAATACAAACCAAAGAACTGTTCGCATCCCCTGAGCTATTCGACCCTAAACTGTAATACACGGTCATTCATTACTATTTCTTATAAAATTATATCCAATGTCGAATCCGTGTCCAAATATGACTTATTCTTCTTTGTACAGTATAGTTCTTGGCAAATATAATATGTGGTACTATTTAATTGAGTGTTATATGTTAGTGACTAACAGCCCATCATAACACACACCATTACGTCATTTCCTTTTTAATCGAACATCGACAACTCTATTTAGAACTTGCTTATGATCAGTTCAATGCGCTGTGTTAAATGGCGTTCCAATAGCTCTGTACATTGCAATGTATTTTGTGTTAACATCGTATTGACTGCTACATGATGTAATTCATCTGCAAAATGGTTATCCAGTAATCTATAGTATTGTTACATGAATTACACCTTGTATTGCCGTTGACTTCCTCTGCTTAGCTCCTGGATTAGGAGGAGATTTCAAAATTTGCTAATGTCGATTCAAACGAATTAACTGGCGGTTTAATGGTGAAGGTTTTTGCATTACTAAGAAACGCCGTTTTGTATTTTATTCAAAATCTTGCAAATGAACAAATACACGAGACAACAGAATCAAGGCAATATTGACAAAATCTGTTAGATAGAACTTGTCGTTATTTTAGGCAGGATTCAACAGTGAATAAAATCTACATGCCTAGCTTAGAATAACAAATTTCAAGAAATACGTACACTAAAATAAATAAAAAAATCCACACATCAAAAACTGTAATGTGGAATTTACTGACCATTTAATTGTATTAGTTTAATTACGATCAGCTAAAATAAAACTTGTACACATTTGTAAATGTGTAATCCCATAATATATATATCTATTAAAATTTATACCATCAAAAACTTCTTAAAAGATAGATTGATGACGAATATACAGAATTGGTGATACCATTTACAGTATCGACATTATAGGAATGAACCTATTTCCATTGGAATATCATGGATTAATTACTTTATTAATATCAATGTATTATATCAATTTCTAATCAAAATGTGTGCATTTGGAAGGTAATATGCGGGATTGGAGGGGGTTTACTAATAATACGAATAATTCCTGTAATATATCATTTTTGGAGAAAATAAATCAAATTTAAATTTGCTCTAGGCAGCTGCGGTTTCTGAGAAACTAGGTTAACTTTACTATTGACATCAGTGACCCTTATGGATATGGACACAGTTGTTATTTCCTTTATTTTGCAAATATGGAATCATGCATTGCAAGGTAAACGGAAAATTCAACTCGCGTCAGCTCTATTTAGTATCCAGTCTACTTTTTCAATAGTACGAGCGCGGTTACGTTTCCACGTAATGTTGCTTTTGCGTCTATCGTCAACTTAATCGCATTCAGTAATGGCGTTTGTCTCGTAGTTTAGTAACTGCAATATTCAAGGTCAGCAACACAGAGTAGCGTGCTACAACATATAAGCTTTCACGACTGCCTTTACTTCATGGCTCATCAAAATTATAAGGGGAATATGTAGGATAACATATTTTGCGAGGCAAGCGCAATAATGTATGCATCCAGCAGAGCGATCAAGTTAGCTGTTATTTTGATATGTTTTTATGAAGCTGATGCAAGTTGAATTGAGGCTGACACGAGTTGATAGTATAGAAATATAAAAAAGAACAGAAGTAGTTTGTTGTTTATGCTTACGATATACCAAGAAAACCCATCAAAGTCTTACAGCATCACTTTATATTAGTTTGGATTATTTATGCCCTATAAGAATGCATCCAGAGCGATGAAATTGGCTGTTATTTTGATATGTTTTTATGAAGCTGATACAAGTTGAATTAAGGCTGACACGAGTTGAGTCATTTTGAATAAACATGCCGAAGAATTGCAGAACAAAAATCCCCAAAAAAATTCGCGAAAAGTTTAGATGATGTTCCTTTAGTGTTCAGTAATAATAATAATCAGTAATAATATCTTCACATATAACGTAAATTATGAAAAAATTGAATTGTTTCTCCCGTTCCCAATCAAAATCGTAACTTTTAAATCAAACGTCCAATGCATAGAAATGTTTTTTGGCGGGAAATATGATTCAAAGAGATCAATCCTTTTATTGTTCGTTTTAACATGGATCATGGATTTTGATTAATAATTTGAAATGGATCAATCCAGTAACCTAGCGTCAGTTGAAAAATTGGAAGAAGATGAAGTCAGTACTCTGGAACTGGATTGTAATCCCATCATAATAGAATCTGGTCAAATAGAACAAACCAGTATTATACCTCAAGCAGCTTGGGAATCTCTGTTTTCAAGACAAGATACCAAGTCAAGCGGGACAGCGAAAGACCTAGATGCAGCTGAAAACCTTATCAGGCACTTCAGCTTGGCAACAACAACAACTTTTGTAGTGCGGAATACGTACTGCTAGAAGGGTTTTGGAAAAACAGGTATGACAATTAAACAACTGTAAAAACGCAAACAACAAAACTACTTTGGGAATGTCTTGTTATTTGCGAGAAATCATCTCAATTAAGGAATTTCTTACATCTCAGAACTATCTGATGTGAAGATTCATATTATGTTTAGAACAATGATGTACCGTACATAGCTTTGAATCGGAAGGTGTATGTCTGCCAGCATGGGAAATCACAGCCCAAACCAAAAGTTTGCAAAGTAAGTAAGCAGTCAGTCATATACAGATCCATCTCTGCAGCATACAAATTAAACATGAAATACAGTAGTAAGAAGACTGCTTGCAAGAGATGAATCTCAAAACGTTTTTTGTATTTTCCCAATTTTTGCCACCTCTGTACAGCAGCCACCTGTCTATTGCAGCCATGACAATGTTGTAGCAATGTACCATGTGACTTGATGTACTCATTGAATTATCATTTGAAAGCGTGTTGTCTAAACAGGAAATGTCGAGGACCCTTCATAAGATTTATTCTAATAAAATACTTGTAATGGTGATTCCTGCTCCCATGAAATCCATAAACAGTTAGTTAATCAATATATTGAGCTAAAGGAACACTTTCGTCATTCTTTTAAAAGTGGAAATAATGGAATGACCTCTCTATTAACGGGACTGGGGGAATTTTTTATGAGAACGGCCCTTAAAAAAATCCTGAAACGGCCCCTGAAAAAATTGGGAAACAAAACAACAACACAATCTAAAAATGATGTCAATTTCTGAAGGGCAACAAAGAATTGTAACTTTGCAAACTATGACCTCCAAACATTTATAACTGTACCATAGAATTTCATTTCAAATATTATATCTAGCTATTATTTCAAATACAAGTGAATATGAACAAAAAATATATATTAGTCGAATGATAGTTTGTACCAAGTGATGCATTTGAAACATGACACACTCCACTTAATAATGATCAAATATAAGCAGCAAATATTATAAAGTCAATAATCTTATAATCAATAGTTGTATATCATAAACTTAGAACAAACCCAACTAATGACACACATAATAATCTAGAATACACCATAGAGACATCTGGAGGCTACGCAGTTGACCTCTCCTGAAAATCGAAAATTTGCAACATTAATCTATCCACACTAACCAAGAATAATTTACATAAAAAATTGTCCCAACAAGGATGTCGAGAGTGGATAAATAGAACAAGTAGAAACAACAGATAGCCTCCAGGGGTTATTTGAAAATGTACTGCTGATTACAGGGAGGGTCAAATTTTGCTAGAAAGCTTGAATATAACACTATGTTAACAATGAAACAATCAATTATCATTTGCAGATATGAAGACCTGAATCTGAAGCTTTACAGCGAGGTGTAAATTTACTCAATTGCATTACAGATATCAGAAATCCATTCAACATGAATCGCATACATGTATTATCGATGCATGAAAGGAAGGTACTACATTATCAAGTTGAATTTGTAACAATCTCTCACAGGATTAACCATTTGGTCTGTTATGTTTCTTGTGGCATGTGTGATGTGTGATGTGTAGAATGTACAGATCATTAACTTAGTTATGTCTTTTTTGATAGCTAATTGAAATGGATGATGGTCGCCTAAATGACAACATTATAAATGCATGCTAAAAGATGCTGCAAGATTGATACCAATCTGATAATGGCTTCCAAGACATACTTTTGCAAAGAAAAATCCTTGAAACCAAAAAAAAATTGGGCAACAGAAACAACTTGGCATGGAAGGAAAGTCAATAATTAAACTTTACGATACATTTCATGAAAAAATCCAGCGCTCTCTCTCTATAAATTCCGTCAGAACTTTTGAAAGAACTTACAGTATGATTACAACCAAAATATGTTGTTCAATAGCTAATGAAAAGTCTGATCTCGTGTAGCGGGAAACAATAGGTTGCAGGAGTCAAGTTTGAAACGTTTTGAGGGTGTATTTAAAGCATAAATGATGAATTAGGCCTACTTGTACTTGCATTAGTTTTATGTGAAATATCATAGCCTTATGGTAATTGCTCTCATAAATAAGAAATGTGAATTTTCTGCTAGGGTTTGGCTTATGAATCATAAAAAAATATCAATTTTTATCCGCTTCTGGATGTAAATAGTGTAGGATGTAAATTCAATGTGAAATAATCAGGGGTCATCAATAAACCAGATTTCAGAGAAGGGTGATTGCACCCCTGAGAAGAAAGAGTGTTCCCTGGAAATGTTTCGGGGTAACAGAATTACGTTTCAGTAATAATTTGCAGACGATTGCTGGTTTCGTTAAATTGGAGATCTCGGAAATTACATCACAAGTGCACAGTTGCGGGTACAAGGTGGAGGGGTATCAATCATCACAGATGTATCTTTAAATCGTCCCTGAAAAGGTTTGGCACTGGAGGCACACTAAGAGTAACAAAAGCTCTACAAACATCAATTATGCGGGCATTTTAATTAGCAATTTTAAAGAACTAGTCACTAAGTTACACTCAATGAGTGTAATTTCAGCAAATGCTGTAGTATTTATACCCTTACTAAAGCTAGAAAATTTATGGAAAATTGATAGATCCGCTTTGTTGGATCCCTCGTATTTGCCGTATGAGAGTCTCGTATATTTGCTACTCTCTCTAGTTGTATAATCTTCTTTCCCTCGTATTTGGAGTTTCACTGTCTCTTATAGTTGCCAAAATATCTGTATTCACTTGCAATCTGCTCTCTCTACTACGCGGTGTTTAGCTATCTCTTGTAGCTGCAATAGGCTCTCTGTTAGCATTTAATCTACTTGTTCTTGCATTAGGACTTGCAGTGTTCCGTCTGTATTTTGCTACACACTCTCTATAGTTCCTTGTAACCCGGGAGGTAGCTCAAATATGAAGGGAATTTGGAGACGTGCCAATTTTGAGGGGTCCATATTCCAGCTGAGAAAAGGTAGTTTATAGAAAGTTTCAGATTTTGGATATTTTTTGGATCCTTTTTTTAAATTGCTAGAGATTTTTGAAAAAATAAATTTGGAATCTGTCTGAAGAACATTGAAATAAAAATAAAAAAGTTGAAATACCTTTTCGTTTTTTAGAACTTCTGGGGTAGCTTTTTCAAGTTCCAGAACTCTTTGGATACTTCACTTTTTCCAAGTGACACTCCGCCCCCAGCCCCCTGTCGATGTAGAGCCAGAGATACACTTTGGGGATTGTATTTTCAAGTTTATGCTATGCATATATTGTAGGATTGATTTTGTAGTCTTGCGAATTACCGTTGATAATTAGATCACAATTTTGAATACCGTAATTAAACACAAACGCTTTGTTTATAATTTATTTCGTTTCACTGCTGAGGCTGAGGAGGTAATAAATTGCCGGACTTGTTTAGATTTTCAAGTTTCAACTCGTTCAATTCTTATCTGTGATGCAGGCCGCGTTTTAATTGACTTTTTATGTTGTTGACTGCAAACACATCTTCATTCCTGCAGGCTGTAGGCCTTATTTAAGGGCCATTTACACTGCAGCAAAACAGGCACGGTACTCGTCAATTAACACCCGAGGTGTTAACAAGAATGCGGCCCGTGCTGACTTTTTTCAAGGTTTACACAGCTTATTAAAAGCTGTTTTCAAGATCGCCCGTGCCTATTTTTACGCGGGCCGAGATTGAAAACTTACAAACTGAATTATAGGTTCCTCATTATTTAATGGTTTTATCGGTGAAATTCGATAAATTGAGATTCAATCATGTTAAATAACTTGTCAGGATTCCGTTGAACTGAAAATCACTATGTTTTTCATCAATTATAATATTTATATTTTTGTGACATTCTTATCTCAATTGAGCAAAATTCATATACATTTGAGTTAGTCTTTCACCTCCTGGACATGCTACCACGCTAGAGCAGTATTTCTGTAACAAAATACACATCTAAATTTACGCTCCGCACTCGCAGTTACAATTTGCATAATTAAACCTTTATACTACAGAAAATTCATCAATTTTCTACAGAAATACGAAACAAAATATGCTTAATATGCTTATCTAACTTGCTAATCTTTAGTCTGTTACTGATTTTATTAGAAAACCTCAGAATTCCACTGTAAAGAGACGCAACTTCTACGATGATGTCATAATTACTGCAAAACGGCACGGTGCCCACTTTTTGAGCGGCCGAGACTACCTCGAGAAATGTTCTCGGCAAGATCAAAATAGTAGGCACGGTGCCGCTTTTCAATGTCTGAAAAAGCCGTTTAGACAGTGTTTTTGCTTGGCCCGTGCTCAAAACCACTTGACACCTTCACACCTTTGACGTGTTAATTGACGAGTACCGTGCCTATTTTGCTGCAGTGTAAATGGCCTTTTAGTTATCGGAACAAACTTCAGAGATCAATTTCTAAATTGATGATATTTGCAATCGAAGAATGAAGAGTTTGTTTACATTTATTTTGATATTATTACGTTTTCACTGCCGCTTTTGTTACACATCCAGCTATCATTATAATGAGGAAGTGCTGTTTTACAGAAATAACAAAAGGGTGTTCTGCTTCAATGTTTCTAGACAAATAGAGTGTTTATCATGTATGGAAACTGTTTGATTAAGCAGCTCCTTTGAAGAATAGCGCGGCATTGGGAACAAATAAAAAAGCAGTTTTTGGTTATTTTTCCGTCAAAACTTGGCCAATCGAAGAAATAAAGCACTGGAAGGACGCCTCCGGGTTACGACGAATCCAAAGATATAAGTCATGCATTGATTGGATCTAA